>CM033731.1:13806852-14406852 GCA_019671005.1 Hibiscus mutabilis | reverse complement strand
AACCCAATCCTTTTGAATCTCTGGTTTTATGGTGTCCGGCCTACCTAAGTGGCCGGTGGCGACTCCATTTTTTAAATGCGTTTTTTTTAAAACCCCACGGAATAAATATTTTATATCCAAAAAAATCACGAACACCTTTCAAAAACACTTCGAAAACCCTCGTTTTTTTAGCGATAGAATGTAAAAAAGACATCGCTACAGATGGCGACTCCGCTGGGGACAATTTTTTGTTTTTTAAAAGAAAAAAAACAAATGAGAGTCAAGCTTTTAAAATAATTACCGCTTTACTAATATTGGAAATTTCGGATTAAAGTGACTATTAAAGTAACATTCGGTTATAATTGCGCGTTTATTTTAACGCATTTAAATATGGCATATAAATCCGTTTTTGTTAAGTGGGGGGAAAACGCTAATGCTCTCGTGGAGATATCGTTCTCCCGTATGGGCCTAGCAAGTACCTTCGGGGCTCGAGTACCTTATGCTTTCGTAAGGATATCGTTCCTTCGTGCAGGCATATGCGAATGGGTCCCCCTGAATTGAACCCGGTTGAAAGGAGCCTATAATGGGTGATGATCGGGGGCCTTGCTACTCTTAGTAGAGGAAAATAAGAACAATTTGGGTACCTCCTAGAACCAAAACTGCATATAGAGAACACATAGAAACCCACCCTGTTAGAGCCATGCGGATAACCTAGGTGTCTTTGATGGAATGTAAATAGGATTGCCTTGTTTGCTTATCGCATTTAATTTGCCCTTTTATTACGTACTTATCATTTTTATCTGGTACTAACTTGTTTTCTTTTTGCTTTGTTTTTGCATACCATTGCATTCGCATTACACAGGGCATTGATTCCCGAGTGATTTCTCCCATAATAGAAGATTGTTCATGATGGACCAAAGGTTCTTTGACCTGAAGGAAGGGGGTCCAATTCCAGAGCTCCATATCAAGACTAGGCCAGGGACAGCCGAAGAAGAACCATTCAAGGACACCAGAACAGATTCAGTAAGCAGTGTCAATTCTGGTGACGAACAAGATGCAATACAAGAACTAAAGAAGCAGATGTCTGAGATGATGGACCAGATGAATGCCATGATGAAAGGCAAGCAACATGTCGAACTCAGAAAAGATTCGGTCGGGGAGCAGAATGTGGAACAGAATGGTCAGAATGTCAAAATAGACAACACCGTTAAATATGACAAATCAAATCCCTTTGTGATCAATCTCAAGAAGCAGACAAGTAGCATATCTGGGGTAGATACCCAGGGAACAGAGGCAAAACCAGGGGAAGTTCAAGAATCTAATGACATCAGAAGACATTATCCTATACCCATGAGATACACCGAGTTTCTTCCGTTACTTGTCGAAAGGAACCTTATCATACCAATGAAGTCTGTACCAAGAAAACCTCCTTATCCGAAAGATTACAACAGTCGTGCCTGGTGCAGCTACCACATAGGTGATTCGAGTCATCACACTGAAAATTGTAGGGCCCTGAAGGACAGAGTTCGAGATCTTATCAGAATGGGAATTTTGGGTTTTAAAAGATGGACAACCCCGATTCTTCAGCCAGCCAGCCATTGCCCGAGGGGCAAAGTCGAAGGAAGGTCAATACCCAGCCCAAGGTTCGGATAACACAGAAGTGGGTCACTCAAGCGGGATAAAATTAGGAGTCAAGAATAAAAGCGTCTCAGAAGGTGAACTTGCACACAAGCGCGGCCAGCTCGAGCATGAGAGGCACAATCTGAGCATGAAATCAAAGGATGTACAAGACGAGTACCAGAAGCTGCACTTTGAATTCAAGATTTTCGGTCTGGGTGACATCGTGGAAGAGTGGGTCAATGGTATGATTCAGCTGAGGAACGGTTCAGAACGCTGGAAGCAGAAATGCAAGAATAGTAAGAATAAAGTCAGATCATTATCACAGAAGCTGGAAGAAGCTGAGGGCCAACGCGACATTCTCCAAAATGAGTTGGAAAGCAGTCTGGCCATGGAAGATATCCTGAAATCAAGTCTGCAGCAGGAAATTAATGAATCACAAGCCTCTCAAATGGAAAACACAGCACTCAAAGAACAGATAGCGAGGCTCGAGACTGCTTTACATACCAGTGAGATCCTTGCTGGGTAATGACCGTTAAGCTACAAAAGGCCGAGCAAACAATACGGGAGAAAGACCGGGACATGAAGATGGTTACGACTCAAGCCCGACAAGTAGCTCAACATGTAGTAGATTTAGCCGATGCAGCAGCACCAATAAGCCAGAATATGGATCCAGCATTGGACCGCGAAGGAAAGCTGACGGGACTGTTGAATGAGGTCAAGACATTAGGTGCCAGGGCTCACCGCTATCTGTAAAACCCTAATACCGGATGTAATGAAACCTCTTGGTCTGAATGAAATATGTCCTATAGGGACAAATCACTTGCGGAATCGATGCTTTATTGCATTCTGCATTGCATTTGCATCACGTCCTGTGCATTGTTTAATAATTTTATCATCGTATGACACTTCATCATTTAATACTTGGGGTTCGATGCCAGTGTGTGTGTGTGAATTAATCAGAAAATGGAACGAATTGAAGAGTCGAGGCTTGACCAGTTAGAAGAAAAAATCGAGAAAGAGCTTAAGAAGAAAGAAAAGATAAATGTCTTCAATACGAGGGAACTCTGCCTAGTCCCTGATTTGGTCATTCCTCTGGATTTCAAGGTTCCCGGATTTGCACAGTATGACGGAACCAGCTGCCCGAAGATTCACTTAACCATGTTTTGTAGAAAAATGGAAGGATACATGAAGAACGAAGAATTGTTGATCCACCATTTCCATGATAGCCTGACGGGACCAGCAGCAGTGTGGTATAACCGTTTGAACAGAGACCAAGTTAGGTCATGGGGTGACCTCGCTAATGCTTTCTTGAGTCAATATGAATATGCTTTAGATTTAGCACCATGTCGCCAGTTTCTTCAGAATGGGAGAATGAGGCCGAGTGAAAGCTTCAGGGAATATGCATTAAGATGGCGATGTTTGGTGACCCAAGTCCAGCCTCCTATAGCAGAAGAAGAGTTGACTCCCTTGTTCCATGCAACGCTTCCCTCTTTTTTCTTCGATATGATGTTGGAAAAATCGAGAAACAGATTCGAAGATTTCATGACGATTGGAGAAAGGATAGAATACGCAGTCAAAGAAGGAAAATTGGGGCCTAAGTCTAAGGACCGGCGAAGATAAGGTAGATAAGGATGGAGAGGTAAATGAGTGTCATCTCCAAGGTTCGCGTGGCCGTAAAAGAAGGAGACTGACTGACAAATCGGGGTTGTCAAGGAAAATTCCTCGGACGAGCGCAAATTTGGAAGTGTTTGGGACATCTATCTCAGACATTTGGCCTCATCTGGTAGAGGGTCACTATCTTGTTCCTAGGCCGATGAAGATTGCACCTGATCCGTATGCCCATAGTTTTGACTCGAGTAGCACATGCGAATTCCATATAGGGGCACCGGGGCATCCCACCAGAAAATGTAGACCTTTACTGGAGGAAATCAAGAAGCTGGTCAATGATGGAACCCTGACGCAAGAGCTGATCAAGCAGTGGAAGACCAAGGATGAGAAGCAAGTCTACATAGTTCTGAAGAAGCCAGAGATGTCTCTACATTAAAATACCTTCCTGAAGTAATACAAGGAATCAACTCTATGTGGCCCCCATGTGGCGAAGATCTTTTGTGATGGGTCATGTTTGTTGATTTTTATTTTCAATAAAGAACACATTTCGCTTAACATATAATGTTTTTGAAAGCACATAGATATTTTCTCGCCGTTGTAGGACGCTGGATATCAATTGCTAGATGCGACATTAGATAGATGTTTTGACAACGATGATGTGTGATCTTCCCCACCGGACTCTGGTCAGCAAAGCGAGATTATTACTCTTTCGATGATATTCAAGGACGAAAAAGCTCTAAACGTCAACCATGTAGAGTTGCTTGAAATTGAAACTCTAGGCATAATCTTCTAGGTAGTAAAGAAATGAAAATAAGAATTAAAAATGGGGAGAATTGAAGAAAAAAGAAGAAAGAAAAAGAAAGAAATGAAAAATAAAGAAGGAGAAAATAATAATAAAAAGTACTCCTATGTTCGAAACCTGGTAATAGGCTTGTTCGGATAAGAGTATGGAAATTTTGGGGCACTCCGCTGAAGCGATAGGGTGGCGATACATCATCCAATTCAAGAAACCTTAGCTTCATGAGTGATGGTAATATTTTCAAATCGTGACTATGCCGAGTAACTTGGGGCAGTGTTGTTTGCTCCATCGTTGTCCTCAAGACAAAGGACTGTGACGAATTGATTTCCTCAAATAATGATAAAAGCAAAAAAGAAAAAAAACAAAAAACAAAAGAAGCAAAAAAAAAAAACAAAAAACAAAAAACAAAAAAAGGGAAAAAGAAAAATGATGGAAAAAGAAAAAGGAAAAAGAAAAGAAAGAAAATAGGCGATAGCATAGGTAAAATTAAAACTCGCACCACCCAGAACTCTATTCCTAGAGTAATATTTCTGCGCTCGAGTGGTTATACAAGCCAACCCTTTTGGGGGCGGAGTAGATAATGAGAATTGAGAAAGAGTAGTACTCTGCAGCAACGCGGTAATCATGAGGATGAACTGAGCACCAGGGAAGACTTCACATCTTTGAATTAACAAGTGGTTGAATCTAAGCCACTCTTGCACATGATATCCAGAGCTCCTATGCTGTGTTTTCAAAATCTTGTATGTTAATCTAAATGATACCCTTTAGTGGAACACCAATCAGCAAATTGACAAGTTAAAGCAACAAAGATTTCCATGTATTACTTCAGGGGTAAGATCCAGAACACAAGGTTGCGAATACTATTGGAGCCCCTAACCAGAAACGACCTCACAATGCATAGAATGAAGATGATAACAGAAGTATAGGTGTCAGACAGCTCAAGAACAAGAAGCGGATTCCAGCCATGATGACTTGTTTGGTTCAAGAAAATGAAGGACGAAACAGGACAAGAATGAGCTCACAAAGTGTGGGGACGGTAAAAAAGTAAACATTGAATCTCCAAAGAATTAAAGCACAGAGATCGATGAATGGTGCCCGTCAAGAGGCAACAAGAAGATTGAGGTTAAGAAGCATTTTGCTCACCCCGATGATGAAATTAACGAATACTCAGAATGTTGGGTCAAAAGAACTGGAAGGTAGCCGACCACGATCGAATGGGGCAATGCAGAACAGAAAGAATAGTAAGAATCTTTGCACACGCATGATAAGTGTTTGTTGGTGAAGCAGACAGAGACCCTGAAGAAGAAAGGCGGGTGCTCGTGCAAAAGAACAAGAGCGGGTGCTGATTGAACAAAATTTGACAGAAATGAAGCACACAGCAAAAGGAAAGGAAATAGAGAAATACGAAGAATGACTTTACAGGACATAAGATTAACAATAAAAAAATGGAGAAAAAGAAACAAGAAAAAAGAAAAAGAGGAGAAAGAAAGCACAACATTGCATGCATCATATAGATAGGGGCATGTCAATTTTGCTTGTTCCTAAACAGGTATTTGAAGAATTATCGAAGAATTGACCAAAGTCCCGAAAGAACCACAGCCATAGCGGCGCGAGATCTAGATGTTAAATCCTTCAGGTCATCGGTAAGTCCTTCGGGCACGATGTTAAGTCCTTCGGGCCACCAGTAAGTCTTTTGAGCATGGTGATAAGTCCTTCGGGCCATCAGTAAGTCCTTTGGGCATGGTGCGGCAGCATAGCGGCGTGAGTCCTCAAAAGAAAAACAGTCATAGCGGCGCGAGATCCAGATGTTAAATCCTTCGGGTCATCGGCAAGTCCTTCGGGCACGATGTTAAGTCCTTCGGGCCACAAATAAGTCTTTCGAGCATGGTAATAAGTCCTTCGGGCCATCAGTAAGTCCTTCGGGAATGATGTGGCAGCATAGCGGCGTGAGTCCCCAAAAGAACAACAGCCATAGCAGCGTGAGATCCAGATGTTAAATCCTTCGGGTCATCGGTAAGTCCTTCGGGCAAAATGTTAAGTCTTTTGAGCGTGGTGATAAGTCCTTCGGGCCATCAGTAAGTCATTCGGGCATGGTGCGGCAGCATAGCGGCGTGAGTCCCTAAAGAACAGCAGCCATAGCGGCATGAGACCTAGATGTTAAATCCTTCGGGTCATCGGTAAGTCCTTCGGGCACGATGTTAAGTCCCTCGGGCCATCAGTAAGTCTTTCGAGCATGATGATAAGTTCTTCGGGCATGATGCGGTAACCTTAGTAGCGTAGGTCCAAAAATGGCAACAGCCTCGTAAAAAAAAAAGGGAACCTACATTTTCAAGCCCCAGTGAAAGGTTCCATAGAGGGAGAACCCTAAATCTAGAATCTCAAAAAGAACTCCCAGTCGAAGGAATTCACCTATGACACAAGGTTAGATAGGAAACCTATTGTGTCAAAAGCGAAGAGTCTTATATAGGAAAGGCTCCGAGCTTCATTGTCTTAGAGTGAAAGGTTCTATATAGGAAGAACCTGTAGCTCTGAGATTTCATATGCCAAAAGTTCTATATAGGAAGGACTGACGGCTCCAGGGTTTGAAGACTAGCAGTTCTATATAGGAGGAACTCCCAGTCGGAAGAATCCATCAGCGGCGCAAAGGGTTTTATATAGGAGAAACCAGCGTTAAAGGCAAAGAGTTCTATATAGGAAGGACTCCAAGCTTTACTGTCTCGAAGTGAAAAGTTCTATATAGGAGGGACTCATAACTCGAGGCTTCAGAGCGAAGGGTTCTATATAGGAAGAGCCTGTAGCTCCAAGATCGGAAGGTGACGAAGCTCTATATAGGAAGAACTTACGAGCCCGAAGATTCAGCTAAGGAAGAGCGGAGATGTCCAAAAGAACACGTTTTTCCAAAGCTACAAACAGGAAAGTCTGATAAAAATGAGTGCTTATGAATCTTTGCTTTGTTTCCCATTCCATGAGAACAAGCAAAGAGGGGCAACTGTAATCACTCATTTTTACCTGTAAATACATATTAGTGTTGCATGTATACTTATTATATTATATGTTTATTATTTGCATGAGTGTTACTAATATATATATATATATAAGGTGTGGTGTGTGCATGTATATTTTAAGCTATGTATGTATACGTGTTAATGGTGTATGTGTGTCGTATATGTATCTATTTAGTACGAGCGTATTTGTTTAATGTGTATAGATGTTAAGTCAATTATGTGTATGATTATACGTACGTATGCTAGTATGTTATGTTATATACGTATGTATGTGTATTGCTGTTATAATTATACTATTACTATTATTATTGGGCTGATATATAAAATGAAAATCCAAAAAAATATATATTATTATTGGGCTGATATATAAAATGAAAATCCAAAAAATATATATTAAAACCAAATAAATAAATTGAAGTCCAAGTCCAATTACAAATAATTACAAGGCCCGGTTGGCCCAAACCCAAACCCTATCTAATTACATTTATTGTGTGCAGGTGACTGTGGGCTGTTGGATCAAGATCTGATCCAACGACCACGATCTAACCAAGGAGCCAAAATATCTGCCAGCCGCGTGCTCCACACGTATGGACCGTTCGAGTGCCACGCGCGGACGCTTTGATATCCCACGCGTGCGTGAGCCCCACGCGCTCTGACTCCTCGACTGCTGAGCTCCACGTGGCACGATCTGGAGCCGTTTCACCAAATCGAGGCTTCATCTGGGTCGTTCATCCTTCAAGCCATCTCGACCGTTAGATCAGATCTGATCTAACGGCCGAGAACACGTCTGGCCGCTGGCAGAACCCCCACACCGCCACCATGCCGATCTTCAACCACCGTGCTCAGAACATGTCAAACACAGCAAGAAAAGAAATGTCAGTCCAGATCTGAAAAAAGGCAAATAACATGCAACTTGTACCAAAACAAAGACAGGCATATATATGTAGGAAACAAATATTTTGAGAGGAGAGTTGTAAGAGACAAAAACAGAGAGTTGTAATAAAAAAACAAGTTGTAATCGAACCAGAAGTTACAATCGAAATACAAAAGTTAGTCCAGTGGTAAATACTTGTTTCCCTTTTTTTTATTTTTGCATGCATATACAAAAGAGGTAAAAAAAAAGAGAGTGGTCTTACCGTCGCCGTTTGTGGGTCTCCCCTCCTCAGTGACAAGCCTTTCGGCTTCCCCAAGCCAAATACGGTGAACTGAAGGGAGGGGGAGACCCCTTGTAGTTTCGTTTTGGGTTTAAAAATGGGTTTTTTCGTTTCGTATTTCCTAGATCTAGAGCAAATAGAGGTGTATCCTCTGGATCCAACCTCGGATTCGTGTCGAGGGTGAGACGGGGGTTATTTTGGTAGGCTTTTGAGGCTCGCCGGCGCCGGTTAGCGGCGGCCGGTGGCGGAGAACACGGCGGTCGGCCGCCGGATTCTGGGTTTCATGGGATAGTTGAGAGAAAATGAAGAACAGAAGGTTATTACAAAACTGAAAAATGAAACAAAAATGGGGAAAATTGGTTTCGGCCTAAAAGAAGGGTTTATATAGTTATTATTATTTCGTTAAATGGGTAAATTACACACTAAATCCCCCCGCGTTTCCAATATTTTCACTTTTGTCTTGCCGCATGGTATATTTACAACTCTGGTCCCTCTTGTATTTCAAAATCTTGCAATCCAGTCCCTAAATTACACCGAATCAGTTTTCAAATGGTAAAATTACGCCTTTAACCATCCCGCGTTTTTGAACTTTTCATTTTGGGTCTGCCCCTTGGTCTAATTACAGTTTTGATCCTTTTAGGTTCCTTTTACTTCGCATTTTCGTCCTTAAATTACATATTATTGTTCTTTAATTTCTGCCACTGACTTTTATTTTTCTTTCATTTCAGTCCTGTTTCTTTGTAAATACTCATGTTCGTATTATAATCGTATATGTTAATGTATTCTTTTGTCTTATTTTATGTCCCTCGTATATGCCTCGTATTTTTATGTTTACATGTATATGTGTATTAAGCTTATGATAGTTATGTATCTTTTTTATCCGGTTATTCGTATTAAGTATGTTATGTTCTAGTTGGTTCGTACATAGCATGTTTTATATATTTTTATATGTGCATGTTCTCTTGGCTTTTTAGGTTACATGTTAGTGTATTTTCTTTTTTGTAGGATATATTGACATATATGTTGAAATATGTTTTATTACTAGTATGTATGTCTTTTTGAAATATATGTTCGTTTATATATGTATTTATTCCTACCTTGTTATTGTGGCATGTTAAGTTTGCTTTATCTGATATTAAGCTTGGTATGTATATGTGTATTTTAATTACGTATTTCATATATGTTAGATTAGTATTCTATTATGTGAATATTTATTGTTCTTAAATTATCTGCTATGTCTTATATTTTTGTCACTAAAATTGCATATGGTATATAAATTGTTAATGCGGTGCCCTTTTATCCGAGCGTAAACGAGGCCAGTATCAGGCGTAGTGATAGTGGTTGGGCGTTTATTCTCGGATAACGGGGCCCTTAAAATTTATTCGCAATTATGACCGAATTTTAAAATAATTATCACTTTAATCCGGAAAATCCAATATTAATAAAGCGGTAATTATTAAAGTACCAATTTTGGGCGGTGTGGGGGTGCTAATCCTTCCCCATCCGTAACCGACTCCCGAACCCAATCTTTTTGAATCTCTGGTTTTATGGTGTCCAGCCTACCTAAGTGGCCGGTGGCGACTCCATTTTTTAAATGCGTTTTTTTTAAAACCCCACGGAATAAATATTTTATATCCAAAAAAATCACGAACACCTTTCAAAAACACTTCGAAAACCCTCGTTTTTTTAGCGATAGAATGTAAAATAGACATCGCTACAATTAGCACCCCCACACCGCCCAAAATTGGTACTTTAATAATTATCGCTTTATTAATATTAAATTTTCCGAATTAAAGTGACAATTAAATTAAAATTTGGTTATAAGTGCGAGTAAGTTTTAAAAGCCCCGTTATCCGAGAGTAAACGCCCAACCACTATCACTACGCCTGATACTGGCCCCGTTTAAGCTCGAATAAAAGGCACCGCATTAACAAAATATATATCCGTTGTGCAACCCTAGAGAAATAAATAAAAGCATACATCTATATTGACATGATACTAAAAAACATGAATATTACAATGTTAAACAAAAATAATGAAATACGTAAAAAACATAACAAATTATAATGATACGAAACAAATCATAAACTTGAACAAGAATAAATCATGCTTCCAAAATTAAATAATTAAATCTAGCATGCTAAACATATTAAAATGAACTACAACAATAACACATGCATGACGTACACAAAATGAGGCTAAACTAATAAATCAAAGTAACATACTAGCATAAAAACTTAACACTTGACATATGACACAAATTACGTGCATGCTATAACAACCTGATATTAAATGTAACAAATATGTAGCCTAAGATGCAAAAATATGAAAGTTATGCTAGACACAAAGACATGATAAAGAAAGACACAAGTATAACATTAACACCATAATAAAGTACCATAGCATGATAATGTACAGAAAGAAAACATACACGAAATAATCAAGATGAACACGAGGTATGTATGAAAACATCAAGAACAACGAGAATATGTTAAATATATGTAGTCATGACATATAAACTAAACTAAAATATAACACCTAAGACAAAACACGAACACAATACGAACAAACAAAATAAATGATGTAAAAAGCAAGATACAACCAAAAACGCAAATAAGCATAATATTAAAAACATATGTGAACAAAATAAAAAATGCTAAAGTGGACATAAAATAAAAAGCAAATGGTAGGAAAGAATAACAAGAAAGGACTGGAATGAAACGAAATAAAACAGAGAAGAAAAAAGAAAAAAGAAGAAGACAAAAACATTACCCAAGGGCTTAATTAAAAACAGAGATGAACTTTAAAGGACCCAGAGTGTAATATTACCAAGGGGCAAGCCTGAAGTGTAAACTTCGAAAACACAGGATGGCTAGGGAGGTAATTTCACCCTTTAAAACTTACTTCAGTTTAATTTGGGGACCGATTTAAAAGAATTCAAAAAGAAAGAAGGGTTTATCCTGCAAATAGACCAAGGGGCAAGCTTGAAATGAAAATTTGAAGAATGTGGGGGTTCTTATTACGTGATTTCACCATTTTAAAAAACAAGGCCCTATAAATGACACTTATCTGGCCAAATAACAATATGTTCCCCAATTTTGCTTGAAACCAGTTTTATAAAATGCCCCACCTCTTTGTTTTCTCTCAAATCCAAACCCCAGACCATTTGAAAATTACCCTCTGCCACCGCACTCGACTGGTTTTCGACGAGGTTCGGCTGTAAGGCCCTCCCCCTCAAGCCGTCTCAGACCACGACCGTTCAACGGCAGCAACCTAAAACCCACAACCCCTTCTTTAACTTCGAAAACAAAAAACGTATACCTTCACTATTAATTTGAACCCAAAAACATGGCTCACCCTGAGGTTCATCGCCGGCGAAGAAAACCAACAACGAAGTTAAAACACCCATTTCTTTAGTTTATTTTTCTTAACTTTGCATGTATAAAGAAAGAAAGAGAAAGAAGAGATTACCACTGATGAGAGTTTTTTTTCTAGCAAAGTTCTCTCTTTTTGTATATTTCGAAACTAGTAATCCCTTACAAATTTTTGGGTTCTCTTACATATATATGTGTTTTGATTGTTTTTGGTAGGAATAACATATAGAAATACATATTTTTGGCCCGGTTTGGTACTGACAGTCCCTTGTTTCTTGTTCTTACACGCCCTTGCATAGTGGTTGGACCTGGTGGTATGGCGGCGTGGTAGTGGTGATCATATGGTCAGAGCGTCCTTGTCTGTTAGATCAGATCTGATCCAATGGCTAGGGTGGTTTAAAGATGGGCACCCAGGATTCGATCTGGGGAAAGACGAGATTGCTCAGGATCTTGCCACGTGGAGCTCAGTAGCCGAGGATTCTTGCGCGTATGGAGCCGAACGACCCGCGCATGGTTCCATGCGGCCAGCTGGAGAGACGCCATGGTTTGATCTCGACCGTTGGATTTGGATCCAATCCAATGGCCCTCCTTTAGTAGTGCAGGGGATAAAAACAATTAGGGTTTAGATAGTCTGATATGTGTTAGGGTTTTGGGCCAAACAGGCCTTGTAAATTTAAGTTTTAGGTTTTGTAACTGCATGGAATGGACTGTTATAATATATGTGGGTTTTATTTATTTTAGATATGTTACATATATATGTATTACAATTAATATTAATAATAAAACTAATAATTAAAACACATATATTACTACATGCATACGTACATAATTAGACACACACACATATACACGCATAAGTTATATAACATGTAATATTAATAATAACTGATAATACATATACGCACACTCATGTATATATAACATGCATATGCACATATAAACTAATAATAGTGCATGGCATTAGTATCCTAATAATAATAACATTAATTCACATGCCATATACGTACATATACACATACCCGAACATTTATATACATACACATACATGCAATCATACACATAAATAATAACCATACACACATGCACACATCACACACATATATTGCGTATATATTAATAACATGTATACAATAAGCACATATGATAATACAATATATGTATACATGCAATAATAATATATTAATTATTAAACTAATATTAACATACTATTTACAAGCCGGATAAAAATGAGTGATTATAGGATGCAGCCATGTCGAGGTCTAGTTTGCCCAAAAACAATAAAGATCTTTCTGTAGGGGCATTCATGGGGGATTTGTAGAGTTTTTCATTTCAATGGAGGATGCATCTTTAACCATGAAACCTTGAATATATATATCGTCCTACCCTTGTAGGTCCTCGGGTATCAATTGCATGTTATGTAATTGATTCCAATAAAGAGGTCAGTTGATTATTGCGAAAACGATGAAGTATGATTTGCTTCTTCGATTGCCCAGGTCAGCAAAGTAAAAAAAAGAAGAATGACACGCCTTTGATGACGAGAAAATCTTTGAAATTCATGAATGTAGAATCGTGAACTAGGCAAGTTCAACCGAGGAGAGTTGCTTAAAATTTAAATTCTAATAATAGTCTTATATACCCTAATAAAGACACATCGATTGTAACTAGTAGCTCAAAGAATATCTCTGGGGCATTCCGCTAAAGCTATAATGTTGAATATCTAATAAGGAAGCAATGCTCCACCTATTTTATACATTGGCTTCATGAGTGGATTTCAAATCCTTACAAAGTCAAATATTTATTGAGATGAAGTCCCGAGATAAGTAAAAATGACCAGTAAAAAGAAAACCTCGAGGGCACTCCTCTGTAGCTATAAGGCCGAGTATCTAATAAGATAGCAATGCTCTATCTACTCAATGCCTTGGCTTTACGAGTATTTTCAAATCCTGACAAAGTCAAACAAATTAATGAAATGAAATCTCGAGGAGGTCAAAAAAAGATATAAAAGAGTGGCTAGTTCAATCAGAAACGCACACATGCACTCATAGAATTCTATTCTTAAAAAGATATTTTTGCACTCCCTTGGTTAAGCAAGTCTAAGAAGCTTGAACACATTCTTGAATGGAGAATAATAATGAGAAATGAAAAGGAGTTGCTTTCGAATGGATCGAGTAATGCAATAATCATAAGAAAGAACTGAGCGGTCCAAGAGAAATTTCACAACTTCAAAATATCATCGCAATATTCAAAGTCTTCAAAGACTTAAGCTATGCTTAAAATGATCACTGGAAGGTTGAGTCAGAGACACTCATGCACTTGATATCCGGGGCATCCTATTCTATTTTTTTTAAAAAGAATGATTCTCTTGGTCTTAAAGGCATCTTTCATTGAAATAACACAAGCCATCGGATTGGGGTAGTTTGTGTTAGGCAAGGATTTAAGGCCCTCAACGTTAATAGGCATAAGAGAAAGAGATTAAGACGCCAATATCATTCGAAGACATTCAAGGTAGAAATAAGCTTTGCTGCAGGCAAGCGTTTCAAAGTGCCTTATAGGGGCAAGAATTAGAGAACTCATAAGAGGCACTAAAGACACTTGATATTATTTTAAAAGACACATGAATGGAAAAGCATATTATTTTAATAAACATATGGATCAAATGTCTAAGGATTAGATGTTTTCTATTAAGAAAAGAGATACAACGAATGAAATAGCAGAGCATAGTTTTCTATTTGGGCTGAGCGAGCAAATGTGTAAAGAAGCAAAGAGGAAAAACCCCAAAGGAAAAACCAAAAAAAAGAGAGAAAGTTTAAAAAGAAAAAGAAAAAAGAATGAAAGAGAAAAGGACATGCATTCATGTGTTAGGCGCCCCTAGGAGCATGCTCATCATAATCATAGCATTTGTTAAATTTTGACAGGTATAGAACTCGCCTATCCATTCAGACATAAGGAGAATAGAACCCGCCTATCTGTTCAGGCGTAAAAAGAATGGAACCTGCTTATCCGTTCAGGCATAAGGAGAATGAAACTCGTCTATCCGTTCAGGCATAAAGAGGATAGAACCAGCCTATCTGATCATGCATAAGAAGGATGGAACTCGTCTATCTGTTCAGGCATAAGGAGGATGGAACCCACCTATCCATTCAGGCATAAAGAGAATAGAACCCGCATATCCATTCAGGAAAATAAAGGATAGAACCCGCCTATCCGTTTAGGCATAAGGAGAATGGAACCTTCCTATTTGTTCAGGCATAAGGAGGATGGAACTCGCCTATTTGTTCAGGCAAAAAGAGAATGGAACATGCCTATCCGTTCAAGCATAAGGAGAATGGAACCTGACTATCCGTCCAGGCATGAGGAGAATGGAGTTGTAACATTCCCTTTTCGTATACGTACGACGAACACGAGTCAGGAGTGTCACAACTTTACTATCCTTAAATATTAATGATATTTGAAAGAAAATTCAAGTTTTGATAATTTTGAACCCAAATCTTGATTACTAGTACACCCTGTCCCAAAATGCACATTCTTGCATTTTTATATTTCTAATTCATCCTAATTCAATGCCCAAATGTCTTCAAATGTTATGTATGCTTGTAGGGAGCAATTGAATATCATAAAACATACATGCTCTCAATTATCTTAGCATGCAACTCATCAGCTGAGATTACTCTTAACTTTGAATCTTTCTAGAAACGCCAATTATCATGAAACCATAACGAACTTTAAAGGCCAATCACAACTGAAATAGGTTTAGCAAGTATACATGCCACTATAATAATCAAACCTCAATTAGGATGTCATTACTGTGATTACCTGTTGAGCTTTCCAATATTGATGCAATGCTCTTCTCACTCTCATCTTGATTTACCTACGTGTGTACAATCAAACACACGCTAAGTACGAACTTAGTGAGGCAATAAAGGGAGTTAATAACAATAATTTAAACTTTATTCAACTTCATGGCTACGTTTATATAACATGATATATATGAAAATGCATCAACTTTCACATTGCATTAGTAATGATTTACTACATGATAATGTCATAAGACTTTCATGCTCGTCCATTTGTCATAATATGCCATATATGCATAAATGCATCATGATCACTAGATATGTATTACCATCATGTTAGTCATATATTAACTTAATTTAAACCGGATATAAATTTCTTACCAATGTACTTGTCATTTATTCCAAAAGCTCGTAAGCTTATTCACCTGTTTATCTTTTATTGATCAATAAACCATAGCCCAAATATAAGCCTATGAGGACCCTAGGTATACGAGTCAAATATGCACCGAAGTGCTAATACACATAAGGTCGTGCCCACCATATGCACTAAGTTTCCTTTATATGCACTATAGTGCTAAACCGAGTATGCAACGTGCTGCTGGACTCTATGGCATGCATTTATAATCAACTTTTGAAAAATTTAAAATATGTCAATCATATGCTCCATGACATAAATATAATGACAATAAAATTTGGGTAGGCTCATCGTAAGCCATCCCAATGATGTATGAAACATCAATGTGTCATGATATGTATGCAATTGCACTCACCTTGGCCACTTAACACAATGCCTCACTAGGTCCTAGTTTGATCATTTCTTTCATAGTACCTCGAACCTTCTTTGATTCAGACTTGACTTCATTAATTACATGAATAAAATAAAATATTTGTTAGATTCAAATCTAACGATACCTTAAACATGCTGTCTAATATAACCATTCGAATATAAAATTTCCAAATATTTCCTTTATTCCTTGTACTCTCCAAAAACTCATTATGGTCTTTAGTGACCAATTTGAACTTCCATTAATTCTTCCGAGCTTGCTAACTAACATTTAAATATAAAATGTTTCAAATTCCATTTTCTCACAACTTGCGCTACCTTCAAAGATTTATTTCTATAAAATAATCTACAACTCGGAATTCAATTCTGTTTTTTTTTTTGAAAGAAACTAGATTCGATAAGCTTTTCAAATATATAATTTAATAACCCAAATTCAACTCGTACGATTTATGACAAATTTTCAAAGTCAATTATAGTGCTAAATTTTGGAGCAGATTGGTACTATGTTTTTTGACCTTTAATCACTTAAGAATTCATATCTTTTGATATACAAATCGAAATCAGTCACCGTTTGTTTTAAAAGAAACTAGACTAAACCACGAATACAATGATATAAGGATCACTTTCTAATTATTTTTGTAGAATTTATGGTGAATTTCCAAACTCACTGTCAATGACTAAAATTCTGAGCAGACTCGTCACTCACATCTTTAGAATCCTTTAACTATTCCAATACCTCAAATTAACCTTCAGTTACATAATCAAACATAAAGGACATCATTCAAAATATTTCCTTCTCTAAAATAATTTTTACAATATTTCCCCTCAATTTTTCTATATAACGAATGATCCCTATACCATATACATAGGATTTTCATCACTTTAAGCATTGAAACAACATCACAACAACATTTCCAACATGATTGATCCTTAAAAAATAAAATTCCAACATGTTCTTCATCAACCTTAATAACCATCTTCAACTTAAAAGCAAGAAAACCATGTGAGAATTATATCAAATGAATGAGAATTTAAAGGAGAACAATTTCGCATCTAATGAACTAACCTTGAATCCAACTCTAAATGCTTGAAATCAAGCTTGAAAATTTATTTTCTTCTCCCCAAATATCCCACGGTAGAAAAGTGGTACAAAGATCAAATTTTCTTTCTTTATTTTGCTTTTATTTTATTCCAAATGTCAGAATTTTCACTTGTTTAAATATAAAAATATTTCTTAAATAGCAAAATGACCATTTTACCCTTTTGGTCCAAGGCTCCAAAGCTTGAAACTTGTCAAAGGATTCATCAAATGGTCAAAAATAAACCAATAAGTTAGTAGTTACCAACTTTGCCCTTATAATTTTCCAAAATTACGATCTTGCCATTTTTCATCCAATGACTCTTATTTAACATGGAAAATCAACTTAAATCCAAGAGTTCATATTCTTCCAACACAAAGAAAATATCTTAGACATGTAAAATGATGTAATTAACCTTGCCTTATCATCCTTCAAAATATCCTAGATATTCGATTCGATCCGATTATCCGAATATTTTTACCAACTTTACTGCTTTATAGCCATTAATACAAACTCCGTGCAAAAAATTCGGATAACATGAAAACATCATTCTTGGAGGTAAACTATTCATTTACGGGGTTAAAATACATGACTTTTGAAAATTACACTTTGGTCCCTAAACTTTTCCAAAGTTTATACTTTAGCCATAAAACTTTCAAAATTTACATTTTGGTCACTAGCCAAAAATTGGGATATTACAATTCTCCCCTTAATAAAATTCTTCCTTGAATTTTTAATACGTACCTGGTTCGAAAAGGTAAGGATACTACTTTCTCATATCTTTTTCTCTTTCCCAAGTCGCTTTTTCGACTTAATGATTTCGCCAAAGAACTTTAACAAGTGAGATCATCTTATTTCTAAGTTCTTTGACTCCATGTGCCATAATCTTTACCGATTCTTCCTCGTAAATCAAATCGGTTGAATCTATTTTCCCTCTGGGGTAATGATAAGTAAAGGAACTGATCGATACTTCTTGAGCATCGATGCATTAAATACATTGTGAATCTTGTCCATTTCCGGAGGTAAGGCTAGATAATAAGCCACCGGACCAACTCTTTTCATAATATTATATGGTTCAATAAATCTCAGACTCAGCTTCCCTTTTTGTCCAAACCATAACACCTCATTCCAAGGTGAAACTTTTAAAGAATACTTTATCCTTAACTTCATTTTAAATATATTTTTTTCAAGATTAGCAGATAATATCCATCATTCTAAAGCAATTCTAGATTTCTTTGAACTACTCTTACTTTATTCTCTTCATCCTAAAACAAATCAGATTCAATCAACTTTAATTCTCTTTTTAACTCATTATCATCGGGATATACATTACCCCTTGATAATATGAACATCCTTTAGACTTAACATCGAAATCTTTAATTTTCCCTTTTCACATTACTGAATTCTTTCCAGGCATATCTTATCTTTCATCTGTAATTTTTTATTTGATTTGTCATAATAGACTTGAGCTGTAGCTGTGTAATCAATATACTATTTTCTTCCAAAGGTAATTGGGCATTTAATGCTTATAAGGCAAAGAATGACTTTTGGCTAAATACATGAACTACTACTTTAGCGTTATTACATCAATACACATCCCAACCTATTATGGGACGTATTATTGAATAAGGTAGAATCCTTATTAGATTCATACTGCACTAATACTAGTGCTAGTATCAAATCTTATTCTACTAGTAATAATATAATTGTAATTTAATCTTAGAGGAATATTACTGCTTCTTTTGACTAACATCACTAGAGCTTCCTAAGGTGATATACTGGGTCGTATAAAACCTCAATCTAATGAGTCTTGCAACTAGGCCTTTAGCTTTCTCAATCTAGTAAGAGCCATTATGTAGGGTGCAATCGATATAGGTCCGATATTGGATTAAAATCCAATCCTAAACTTAGCCTCTCGATTAAGCGTCAAGCCTTACAGCTCCTTTTGGGCAACCCATTTAAAACTCACAAACAATAGAAATACTCTCCCAACTTACCCTTGATGCTCGATATCCATAGCATAAGTTAAATAATTTTCACATTGGTAACAAATTCCAATAAAAACTCTGTATGCTCATGCATGCCAAATATTACAACACTCACGTGATTGGTTTTGTGGTTTTCTTGAATCTCCAACATTAATTATAAATGTCAGAGAGTTCCTAATTTTCCTTGTCCTGATCTCTTAGTGGAACTATGTAATAAATTCAGTTTGTTATCTTTGTCGGGAATCGTCACCACTTTTTAGAAGTGGTGAAATGAATAATAATTTATTATTCCTCTTTACGAGCTGTGACCTCTATTTAGATATTTTCTCATTTTGAACCCTTTGCATTGCATTTGGCATAATTTATGATGCTTCATGGAATTTTGAAATACATAGGGCAATCAGTACTTCTTTGTACCTAACCTTCAGCCCTCTATGAGTTGTCAGAACATACTCTCTTTCTGTCTATAGGAAGTAGTTTATTAAACTTGCACTTATACCCGTAAATAATCCAATTGCCCTAATTAAGATGCAAGAAACTCCGTTGCATCTCTAGGATAAAATTTGTTATGGAACTCTCAAAGAAAGAACTTCTAGTTAATAGACTTTTGAGTACGTACTGTAACATTACTTTATCAAATACAAGTCTAATCCTTTCAGATGAGATAATACTTTTTTAGTCTCCTCTGATCATCAATACAGAGCCTTCAACATAACTTTTATATCACTAAAGCATAGATTAACAATCATAGGATCTCCATTAATATCTCTTTGAAAATATAGTGTGCCAGAACTCTCAATTCTTTTGCAATCGGTGCCTAAGCAGGCTGATTCATGATCGCATCTAATGTCTGGAAGAAAAGCTCTTAATCCAAAATATTCATATCATGTTACTCTGGTGCCTCTGCACATGCTAAGCTGAGGGTAGAATATTATCATTAATCTCATCACTCTCGTGAATCTCTTGTTGATCCACTCGCCTAAACACCTGACACGATTCTTTTACCCTCACACATTAGAATTTAACATTATTATCACAATGGAGTAAGCAATTGCATCCATTCAAACAAGTAAAATCATCATTAATTCTGACATCCTAGTGGCATGTATAAACTTTTCACCTTTATCATGCTTAGTTTAACTCTAGAACTGGATAAACCTGTAGCTATGATACCAATAAATGTAACATCCCCTTTTCATATTCGTACGACGAACACGAGTCAGGAATGTCACAACTTTAATATCCTTAAATATTAATGATATTTGAAAGAAAATTAAAGTTTTGATAATTTTGAACCCAAATCTTAAGTATTGGTACACCCTGTCCCAAAATGCACATTCATGCATTTTTTATATTTCTAATTCATCCGAATTCAATTCCCAAACGTCTTCAAATGTTATGTATGCTTATAAGGAACAATTGACTATCATAAAACATTTATGCTCTCAATTATCTTAGCATGCAACTCATCACCTAATATTACTCTTTAAATTTGAATCTTTCCAGAAACACCAATTATCATGAAACCATAACGAACTTTAAAGGCCAATCACAACTCAAACAGGTTTACCAAGTATACATGCCACTATAATAATCAAACCTCAATTAGGATGTCATTACTGTGATTACCTGTTGAGCTTTCCAATATTGATGCAATGCTCTTCTCACTCTCATCTTGATTTACCTACGTGTGCACAATCAAACACACGCTAAGTACGAACTTAGTGAGGCAATAAAGGAAGTTAATAACAATAATTTAAACTTTATTCGACTTCATGGCTACATTTACATAACATGATATATATGCCAATGCATCAACTTTCACATTGCATTAGTAATGATTTACTACATGCTAATGTCATAAGACTTTCATGCTTGTCCATTTGTCATAATATGACATATATGCATAAATGCATCATGATCACTAGATATGTATTACCATCATGTTAATCATATGTTAACATAATATAAACCAGATATAAATTTCTTAGCAATATACTTGTCATTTATTCCAAAAGCTCATAAGCTTATTCACTTGTTTATCTTTTATTAATCAATAAACCAAAGCCAAAATATAAGCCTATGAGGACCCTGGGAACACGAGTCAAATATGCACAGAAGTGCTAATACACATAAGGTCGTACCCACCATAATACACATAAGTTGGTGCTCACCATATGCACTAAGTTTCCTTTATGTAACTATAGTGCTAAACCGAGTATGCAGCGTGCTGCTGGACTCTATGGCATGCCAACTATACCCTGGCCCTAAATGACATACTTGGGCATATATTCCATATTTATTTCATCCATGGCAATGTATATCAACATAATTTAACATTGGGCAGTTCATACCTGAACTAACATTCATAATATAACATCATATATAACTAGTGATCCATGCATTTATAATCAACTTTTGACATATTTAAAATATGTCAATCATATGCTCTATGACATAAATATAATGACAATAAAATTTGGGTAGGCTCATCGTAAGCCATCCCAATGATGTATGAAACATCAATGTGTCATGATATATATGCAATTGCACTCACCTTGGCCACTTAAAACAATGCCTCACTAAGTCCTAGTTCGATCCTTTCTTTCATAGTACCTCGAACCTTATTTGACCCAGACTTGACTTCATTAGTCACGTGAATAAAATAAAATATTTGTTAGATTCAAATCTAACAATACCTTAAACATATTGTCTAATATAATCATTCGAATATAAAATTTCCAAATATTTCGTTTCTTTCTTGTACTGTTCAAAAATTCATTATGGTCCTTAGTGACCAATTTGAACTTCCATTAATTCTTCCGAGCTTGCTAACTAATATTTAAATACAAAAATGTTTCAAATTCCATTTTCTCACAGCTTGCGCTACCTTCAAAGATTTATTTCTATAAAATAATCTACAACTCAGAATTTTATTCCGTTTATTCTGAAAGAAAATAGATTTGATAAGCTTTTCAACTATATAATTTAATAACCCAAATTCAACTCGTACGATTTATGATGAATTTTCAAATTCAATTACAGTGCTGAATTTTGGAGCAGATTGGTACTCAGTTTTCTGTCCTTTCATCACTTAAAAATTCATATCTTTTGATATACAAATCGAAATTAGTCACCATTTGTTTTAAAAGAAACTAGACTGTACCACAAATACAATGATATAATGATCACTTTCTAATTATTTTTGTAGAATTTATGGTGAATTTCCAAACTCACAGTCAATGACTAAAATTCTGGGCGGACTCATAACTCAAATCTTTAGCATCCTTTAGATATTTCAATACCTAAAATTAACCTTCAATTACATAATCAAGCATAAAGGATATCATTAAAACTATTTCCTGCTTTAAAATAATTTTTACAATATTTTCCCCTCAATTTTTCTATATAACCAAATGATCCCTATACCATATACCATAGGATTTTCAACACTTTAAGCATTGAAACAACATCACAACAACATTTCCAACATGATTGATCCTTAAAACATAAAATTTCAACATGTTCTTAATCAACCCTAATCACCGTCTTCAACTTAGAAGCAAGAAAACCATGTGAAAATTATATCAAATGAAAGGGAATTTAAAGGAGAACAATTTCGCACCTAATGAACTAACCTTGAATCCAACTCTAAATGCTTGAAATCAAGCTTGAAAATTTCTTTTCTTCTCTCCAAATATCCAACGGTAGCAAAGTGGTACAAATACCAAATTTTCTTTCTTTATTTTACTTTTATTTTATGCCAGATGTCATAATTTTCACTTATTTAACTTAAAATATCTCTTAAATAGCAAAATGACCGTTTCACCCTTTTGATCCAAGGCTCCAAAGCTTGAAACTTGTCAAAGAATTCATCCAATGGTCAAGAATAAACCAATAAGTTATTAGTTACCAACTTTGCCCTTATAATTTTCTAAAATTACGATCTTGCCATTTTTCATCCAACGACTCATATTTAACATGGAAAATCAACTTAAATCCAAGGGTTCATATTCTTCCAACAAAAAGAAAATATCTTAGACATGTAAAATGAAATAGTTAACCTTTCCTTATCATCCTTCAAAATATCCTGGATATTCAATTCGATCCTATTATTCAAATATTTTTCTGAACTTTATCGCTTTATAGCCATTAATACAAACTTCGTGCAAAAAATTCGGAAAACACGAAAAGGTCATTCTTGGAGGTAAAATATTCATTTATGGGTTTAAAATACATGACTTTTGAAAATTACACTTTGGTCCCTGAACTTTTCCAAAGTTTATACTTTAGCCACTAAACTTTCAAAATTTACATTTTGGTCACTAGCAAAAAATTGGGATATTACAGGAGTCCACATATCCGTTCAGGCATAAGGAAAATGGAACCCACCTATCCGTTCAGGCATAAGGAGGATGGAACCCGCCTATCCCTTCAGGCATAAGGAGGATGGAACCTCAATTATTCGTTCAAGCGTAAGGAGAATGGAACCCGCCTGTTGTAGCAACCTCATTTTTTTGGTTTTGCGAGTTCACTAAAGAGGAACATAATTCGGTTTTCCTTTCTCTTTTTTGGAAAATGTTTTAAAATAGTGGGAAGCCCTTTTAAAAATTCATGTTTTTTGAAAATAAAGACTTGGAGTCGCCACCGGCAACTAAGGTAGGCCGGTGATGAATCATTAATATTGTCTCATTTTAGTATCTATAGTATGAGCATTTGCATTGTTTATTAAGTGTTTTATTGAAATTTTTAGTTTTTTTAGTTGTTTCATATTTTGTGGTTAGTATTTTAAATATGTTGTGATTTTAGTTTTTTTGTTATGTTTTCAGTTATTTTTAATAAATTATATTTTTGTGTTAATTGAAGGATTAGATATGTTGAATTTTGTGATTACAATTATGACACAAATGAAGTTGAATCCAAAGATGATCCAAGGTGAAAGGAATTGGGCAAATGTTGAAATTGAGAAAATAGACTCAATAAACTCGTACTAAAATTTTGTACTCAATATGTTGCACTATTTTGACTATAACTTGAGCTCTAGAACTCGAAAATTGGCTCGTGAGATACCGTTGGAAAGCTTATTGAGTCTACTATGTTTTCAAAGTGATTAGGAAGTCAAAAAAAATCTGGAAATGCCCACAGAATGATGAAAACCGGAATCATACAAGTGGGACACTATGATAACCACTTGTATTTAAAGTCATAATCAAATAATGCAAAGTCATCATCAAATAATCCACTATCCTTTGTCATCTAGCATAACAAACTTTCTATAAATAGGCTTTATTTTTGCCTTGGAAATCATCTTGGAGTTTGGTTGTAACCTTGTTGTTAAAAGAATTCAAGATCACTTTTCTTTCTTTCATCTTTATATTTTTCTTTCTTATGTTTGGTTTTTAAACCAAATTTTATTTTCTTTAAAGTTATGGTGTCTTTCAAAGTCAAGTTGCTGAGGTGAAAGGATGAAGCTCTTGGTATATACTAAAAGGTTAGTTTGAAATTCTCAACGTATAATAAAGCATGTTAAATTAGTATATGATGTTAAATTCAGTTGGCTAATATTCATGTTCGTAAATTAAGAACCTTGCTTCATTATAGACAGGTAATTTGGCACAATAAATGCTTGTTATAATTAACTTGATTTATTGTAGACAAAACAAATTGGCATAATGAACACTTGGACTTGTTTATTAATTTTGATTGCACCAATCCATATAACACCATATGCTCTACCTTTGCATTTTTTGGACATTGTTTATTGCACTTTGGACTTTGATTATGGACATTGGACAATGGACAATGGACTTTGGACTTTCATTGCAAGACCTTTCGATTAGATTTCATTTCACCATATAGACTTCAATTGAGTAATAAAAGAATAAAAATTAATCTTAGTATAATACTAAGAGTGGATTCTCAAAACCTCACCATCTTTTATTTATATAGTTGTTTATTTATTTTTAATCAATTATTCTCTTTGCAGATTTTTTTATTTATAATCTTGTAATTTCTAAACAAAACTTCCCTGTGGATTCGACCTCGGACTCCCGAGAATTATTACTTGACAACAACCTGCACTTGGGTATACGACAAAAAAGAGCCGGTCAAGTTTTTGGCGCCGTTGCCGGGGAAGGTAAGATTTAGAATTCAAGTTTTATATATATATATATATATATATATAATGGACGGTTCTACCGCCTATTTATGTGTATATTAGTTTTTTATGTCGGTTTGGCAGCGTGATTTTAATTCTCGTCGTTTGGTTAGAAATAATTTCGAAACTCTTTTCGGAAATTTGTTTTACACACCTCCAAATTCACCTACCATGGTTAAAGATCCACTTTTTCTCAATGAAAATGCGAATATGCAAGTGAGTTCGATGCATGATTACTTGCAACCTCCTCAAACGTAACTACCTTCATGTTTTATATTTCCCCCAAATGCAAACAACTTTCGATTTAAACCAGGTATGATATCTTTACTTCCTACTTTTCATGGCATGGAATGTGAAAGTGCTTATTCTTTCCTTAAAGATTTTGAAGATGTATGCATCACTTTTAATTACCAACAATGTTCAAATGAAATTATTAAGTTAAAATTATTTCCTTCTTCTTTAAAGGATAAGGCAAAATTTTGGATTAATACGTTGAAACCTAGGTCAATTGACGCTTGGCAAGAAATGCAAGCTCAACTTTTAAAAAAGTTTTTTCCAACACATAAAACTAATGCTTTAAAAAAACAAATTCAAATTTTAAATCAGAAGCCAAATGAAATGTTTTTTTAGTGTTGGGAACATTTTAAAGATTTATTAAATTCTTGCCCACATCATGGTTTTGAAGGATGGCGTATCATAAGTTTTTTCTATGATGGTTTGACTCCTGAAACTAAACAATTTGTTGAAACAATGTGCAATGGTGATTTCATGAGTAAACTACCTGAAGAAGCTTTTGATACTTAGATCATTTAGCTAAAAATTCTCAGTCTTGGCACACAGATAATTCTATAGAAGGATCTTCTAAACATAATCTTGTGCATGATAAAGGAAAATATCACCTTAACCAAGATGATGATTTAAGTGCTAAGTTTGCTATTTTGTCTAGAAGACTCGATGCCATAGAAACTAGGAAAGTAAAAGAAGTCAATTCAGTGAAAAATCAAGAGAGTTGTGATATTTGTGATATTATGGGACACTCTACTCTTGAATGTCCGAACATTCCAATTTTTAAAGAAATGCTGCATGAGAATGCAAATGTCATAAATACATCCTCAAATCCTTTTACTTCTCCATATTTTGAAACTTGTAACCCTTACTGGAAAAATCATCCAAACTTTGGTTGGCAAAATAATAATCATCCTCATGTACCCAAAATCAAAAGCCTCTATAATGTTCATCTAATTTATATTCGCACGTAAAAAGTCTCGATGAGACATTGCAAGTTTTCATGCAGGAACAAAAAAAATTAATCTTCAAACATCACAAGCTATCAATGAAATCAAGACAACACTTTCAACATTGACAGCTTTGTTGCACACTAAAAAAAAAGGTAAGTTTCCTGCTCAACCTCTTCCAAATCCTTCTAATCAATCTCTTGTTTCTTGTGTTAGTGGAACTCAACAAGAAGATGTTAAATTTATCACAACCTCCAAAGTGGTAAGAAGGTTGATAAAACTATTCCATCAAAAATTCAAGAATCATCATCTCCTTCAGAATGTAAAGGTGAGAATAATGGTAAGTCTGAGGACATTGACATAGAAAAAGAGAAATGTGTAATTCTTGCTCATTTTCCCCAGAGATTACAACCAACAAAGAATTTAAACAAAAATGCTGAATTCTTAGAACTTTTCAAACAAGTTAAGATCAATATTCCTTTGTTGGATGCAATCAAACAAGTCTCGTCATATGCAAAGTTTTTGAAAGATATGTGTACTATCAAAAGAAAACATAATGTGCAAAAGAAAGCATTTTTAACAGAAACTGTAAGCTCGATCATTCAGCATCTTACCCCACCCAAATACAAAAACCTTGGGTGCCCGACAATTTCATGTGTTATTGGTAACAATAGAATAAAGCGTGATTAGCTTGATTTTGGTGCTAGTGTTAATCTTTTACCTTTTTCGGTATATCAACAGTTAGGTTTGGGTGAACTTAAAGCAACGCCTATTACACTTCAACTTGCTGATCGTTCTATTAAAATTCCTCGAGGAGTGGTAGAAGATGTGTTGGTTCAAATTGATAAATTTTACTTTCTAGTTGATTTTATTATTTTGGACACAAGTCCTGTTTCAAATGCAAAAGTACAAATTCCTATTATTTTAGGTCACCCATTTCTTGCTACTTTTAATGCCTTGAATAATTGCAGGAATGGTGTTTTGAACCTTTCTTTTGGGAACATGACTTTAGAATTAAATGTGTTCAATGTTTGTAAGCAACCTGGAGAGAATTATGAATTACATGAAGTGGATTTTATCGACGAACTTGTTCATGAACAAATCAACATTTCTAAACTTTCTGATCCTTTAGGAAATTATTTTGCTAATTTTGAAATTGATTATGCCCCTAAAAAAATCTTTTGCAGGAAAATGATAATCATTATTGGATACAAAAATTTGAGAAACTTCCATCACTACCAACTGCTTTGGTAGCATCAAATAAAGAACCACCAAAGTTGGATCTGAAGCCATTGCCATCTCACCTAAAATATTCATTTTTGGGTAAGAATAAAACCTTTCCAGTTATAATATCTGCAACAATTGATGCATTCCAAGAAGGTAAGCTATTAGAAATTTTGAAACTACATAAGAATGCATTAGGATAGACCATATCTGACATAAAAGGAATTAGCCCATTGATTTGCACTCATAATATTTATTTAGAAGAAAATGCTAAATCTTGTAAAAAAATGTAATGAAGGCTTAATTCTAATATGAAAGAAGTAGTGAGAAATAAAGTTATTAAACTATTGGAAAATAAAACCATTTATCCTATTTCTGATAGTAAATGGGTAAGTCCTACTCAAGTAATACCTAAGAAATATGGAGATATTGTGGTTAAAAATGAAAATAATGAATTAATTCCAACTAGGACTATTTCTGGTTGGCGTGTGTGCATTGATTAAAGAAAACTTAACGCAGTAACTATGAAAGATCATTTTCTTTTACCCTTCATGGACCAAATCTTAGAAAGAGTTGCAGGGCATGAATATTATTGTTTTTTAGATGGATACTTTGGGTATAATCAAATTGCAATTGCACTTGAGTATCAAGAGAAAACTACATTCACATGTCCCTTTGGCACATTTACATATAGAAGAATGCCTTTCGAATTATGCAATGCTCCAGCCACATTTCAAAGATGCATGTTAAGCATTTTCAATGACATGGTTGAACGTATTCTTGAGATATTTATGGATGACTTTTCTATTTTTGGTGATTCCTTTGATGATTGCTTGTCAAATTTAGAAAAGGTATTGGTTAGATGTGAAGGAAAAAATCTTGTCCTTAATTGGGAAAAATATCATTTTATGGTTACTAATGATATTGTCGTGGGTCATGTTGTTTCTAGAAAAGAAATTGAAGTAGAAAAGTCAAAATTTGATTTAATTTCCTACTTGCCAACACCTAAGACTGTAAAGGACGTAAGGTCATTTTTAGGACATGCAAGATTTTATAGGAGATTCATAAAGAACTTTATTACAATATCTAAAACATTATGTAATCTCTTATTAAAAGATAGTGTGTTTGAATGGAATGAAGATTGTGAACATGCTTTTAAAAAACTTAAAAACATGTTAATTTCTGCTCCTATAATGAAACCTCTTGATTGGACTTTACCATTTGAAATCGTGTGTGATGCTAGTGATTGTGTTGTTGGTGCTGTTTTAGGAAAAATGAAGGATAAGAAACCATATTTCATATATTATGCAAGTAAAACTTTAAATAGTGCTCAAATGAATTATTCCACTACTGAAAAAGAATTATTTGCAGTAGTATTTGCGTTGGATAAATTTAGATCTTATCTTTTTGGATCACCAATTGTTATTTTTAGTGATCATGCAACTTTAAAATATCTTCTTTCCAAAAATGATGCCAAACCAGGGTTGATCAGGTGGATTCTTTTACTTCAAGAATTCAATATCACCATTCCTGATAAAAAAAAGGAGTAGAAAATATGATGGCAGATCATTTATCAAGAATAGTTTGTGATACATCTTTTGAATCCACACTAATTAATGATAATTTTCCTGATGAATAACTTTTAAGTATTTTTGTAACACCACGGTTTGATGACATTGCTAATTATCTTGCCACATGTAAAATTCCTTTTCAATGGGATCTTCAAGATAAGAGAAAGTTTCTGAATGAAGTAAAGAAATTTTATTGGGATGATCCTTACCTATTCAAGTATTGTCCTGACCAAATATTTAGAAGGTGCATACCGGAAAATGAGGTAAGTAGTGTCCTTAATTTTTGTCATTCTGGGGCATGTGGTGGACATTTTCCTTTAAAGAAAACTGTAGCAAAAATTTTACAATGTGGGTTTTATTGGCCAAACTTATTCAAAGATGCTCATAATTTTTGCAAGTCTTGTGAAAGTTGTCAAAATTGGGATCTATTTCTAAAAGAAACATGATGCCATTAAACCCAATTTTAGTGATTGAAATTTTTGACTGTTGTGGAATTGATTTATGGTTCCATTTCTACCTCCTTTTGGTTTCTTTTATATTTTGGTCGCAATTGATTATGTTTCAAAATGGATAGATGCAATTCTATGTCGCAATAATGATCACAGAACAGTGATAAAAATTTTAAAGGAAAATATTTTAAGTCGATTTGGGATTCCTCGATCTATTATAAGTGATGGTGGAACACATTTTTGCAACAAAGTTTTTGAATCTTTAATGAATAAATATACCATTACACATAAAGTTGCAACCCCTTATCACCCTCAGACAAATGGACAAGTAGAACTTGCAAATAGGGAAATTAAACAGATTTTGGAAAACCGATTAACCCAAATAGTAAAGATTGGTCTTTAAGACTTAATGATGATTTATTGACTTATCGAACTGCTTTTATAACATCATTGGGCATGTCCCCTTATAGACTAGTTTATGGAAAACCTTGTCATTTACCTGCGAAATTGAAACATAAGGCATATTAGGCTATTAAAATGTTTAACTCTAATGTTGATGATGATGTGCAATTGCGAAAGTTAAAAATTAATGAACTTGAGGAACTTAGAAATGATGCATATGAAAATTCAAAGATTTATAAAGAAAGAAACAAAACCTTTCACGATAAAAGAATTTCAAGAAAAACATTTGATGTTGGGCAAAATGTTCTCCTTTATAATTCTAGACTTCACTTGTTTCCTGGAAAATTGAGATCAATATGGAGTGGACCTTTTATTGTGAAGCATGTTTATCCTTATGGAGAAATTGACATTGAAAATCTTAAAACTGTAACCGTGTTCAAAGTGAATGGACACAGACTTAAACCTTTCATTGAAAATCAAGCCAATCAAGGTGAAGTTCTTTATCTTTTAGATCCTTGTTAAAAATATTTTGGTGTAATTATATATAATTATATTTTATTATTATTATTAGAATATTTAATTATTATCCTTTTAATTCCCAGTTAAATGGCAAATAACGGTACTTCGTGAAATCCTTCGGTTCATCAGCTACCCATAAAACTGATATTGTATATTCATTTCTCAGTTTTACTTTCAAATTCACTCTCTGGTTTTCTCTTCCATTTTCCTTTTCTTTCAAAATGGATGTTATTCTCTCAAAATTGCAAAAACGTCTTTCTTCTATTCCACCAAATATGATTCTGAAACTTTACAAAGTCAGGCTTGAAAGATTGAGAATGCTCATGCACAAAGGCATGCCTATTGACGTTTGTATACTAATCGAAGAAAAAGTAAGGTATGAAGAATATCTCTCTTTTTACATTTACCTGGTACTGGAAGAAGTACATATACAATGAAAAGAAGATCCAAACGTCTCAGATCAAACTGCCAAAAATATGTAAGATGGACTTGTTTGGGAAGATGTCGTTCTATTGGGATGTCTTCCATAAATCGAGATGGCAAAATTAGATTTGTTAAGGATGGACTGAGTAAGGAGAATTTAGAGGATATCCAAAGTTCTCTTGAGACGCATCCTAGTGAAGATATGCAGAGACAAATTCTTGATTTGTGGTTGATATTTCAAAATGAATGGTAACGTTTGGGGAATCTGACGATAAAAGACCCTATTTGCCAGTTTTTAAGAAAACTGGATGGGAAGCCTATCCTCGACTCATAGAAAGCATTCAAGTTGTTTCTCGACATAAAACTAGATGAAGCTCTGAGCCACAGTCGCAACTACTGTAAATATTTCTTAAGCTTTGATTTGCAAAAAAAATCCTTGTTCTTCGTCAGGTTTAATTATTGTTTGGATTTGAGTGATCTTGAATATTTGTGTGTTGCATGAACCATTATTGCAATTGTAATCATTTTCTACTGTTGACTTTTTGACTCTTTGCTGCAGGATTCATTAATGACAGCCATTTACCGTTCACCTTTTGAATTTTTGTTTCTACTTTTTGACATTTTGATTTTTCAGTTTAACATTTTTTACCGACAGGTTATCTACCACTTATTTTATATTTGTATTGTTCTTCATTTATTTTCAAAAGAAAAAAAAAAGAAAAATGGAAAATACTTCAAGCAAACATCTTCAAAAGTTCTGTGTTTTTTGTAGATCGTACCCAGGAAAAGATGAGTCATTTGCAAATGCAGCTAGGGAATTGGGAGAAGTTATGGCCAGACAAAAATATGAAGTTATTTATGGAGGTGGGTGTATGAGTTTAATGGGAGCAGTTGCTACAACAGCATATGTAAAAGGAAGCTCAGTTTTGGGAATAGTTCCAAAGGCATTAACTTATTTGTGTGGACCTACAATAGGAAGAGAAGTACGAGTCAATACTATACCAGGACGAATAGAAATCATGATTCATTCTTCTGATGCATTCATTGCTCTGTCTTGAGGGACCGGTACACTGGAAGAAATTACCTGCGTAACTTCCTGGTCATCTCTGACTAGAAATAAAAAAACCCATAGGTTTGCTTAATATTAATGGTTATTTTGATAGTTTAGTTTCTTTTCTTGATAATGATGAGGAAAATGGATTTATATTTTTAGATGTAAGAAGAATCTTAATCTCTTCTACAACAATTGAAGAACTACTCAAAAAGCTTCAAGATTTTAGGTGTCTTCCTGATTTAATAGAGAGTGCACGTGAGAAAAGGAAAAGAGACGAAGACAAGCGAGATGTGGATTGTTCTTTATCACTGTGATATTGTCTTATTTTAACATTTTTATGTGTCATTTCTAGCAATCAGTAGCAGCATAACCGGTAAATCCTCTAAATTATACTTTTAATTTTGACATTGAGGACAATGTCCTAATTAGGTGGGAGGTAGGGGATATAATAATAATAATAATAAAAATTTGGCGTTTGTTAAATCATTAGGTTAAGTCAAATTGAAAAACAGATTATAGTTAATCTTGTTGGTTAATTGTAAAACACACTTTGGTCTTTTTGACATAGCTAGGAAAAAGGTGGTTGAGTAAGTATTTATACTGAGACACACCTTGTTGATTATGATTTGTTTACCTTGTTATAAAATAGTAGTTATAATACATGTTTTATTAGATGTCTAAATTTTTAAGAGAAGTTAAGTTGAAAAAGTGGCTAAGTAAAGTATATCTTGAGACGCACTTTGACAATTTAATAATATATATTTCAAAAAAAATTGATTGGTCCGATGCTTGAGTGTTTGTGTTTTTTTGTGCATATAGTGTTGCATGTACTTAGTTGATTTCTGTGAGTTGAAAATAATTTTGTGAATACAAAGTAAAATTTCACTATTAAGAACTTGAAAGATTAAATATGTGTCAAAAATTATGCTATGACTTGTCTATAGAAAGAGTCTCTGGTGTTTCACAATTAGAAAGAATAAGGACACTGGATGTTTCACTTTGAATCTTCCTTGATATATTTAGAATCGGAGACTGGGGATGACAACGACGACGGTGGTTCTGACTCTCCCTAATGGTTGGAGGATGTCATTATTTCACTTGGGAAGCTTTTTTCTAGGTTCAACGAGTTCAGATTGCTGAGTTTATTTCCAGAGAGATTTGATGCATAAATTGACCAACAAATATAATTTGCCGATGACGAGGAGGTGATGACTGTGCAGAAGGGGAGTGGGGAATAAGTAGGGATTAAATATTGATGGGAAAAATATATTTTTATAATTAAATATTCATAAAAATAATTTATTTTTATTTTAAATTATTTTTATATTTAATAATAATAAAATATGCCACGTCATACTAAAATATTAATAAAATAATTCAAAATGATCAAAATAGGTCAAAAAGTAAAGTTCAATGAGTAAATTGAGCATTTTGAAAGTTCAATGACCAAAATAGGTCAGAGAGCAAAGTTGAGAGATGATTTAGGTATTTTACCCTTATTTTAAAACAAAACTTGAATAATAGTGTTTTGGGGCTTTATGCCCATTTCAAATAGAGTGGGCCAGTTTAATTTTATTTAATTCATACTTTTTTATATGAAATTTCTTTAATCTTTTTAACTGGGCATATAATTTCAATTCGTCACTAATTTCTTTTCCTTCTAATTTCAAATTTTAACTATTAAATTCATGTTATCGCATTCTTTATGAAAGAAAATTAAAGTTATTCTTTTCTACGAAAATGGTCCAAATATGGTGTGTTGACTCAATCATGAGAAGGATGCACACTTTTTTAAAGTTATAAAATTCTCCTCCTCTAATTGTTTTATTAAAATTTGAAAGTTAAATTAATATTATTTTTTTGTATTAACTCATTCCCTTAAAATTAAATTGCTTGTCTTTATTTATTTTTTAGCTTAAATAAAGCCCCTAGGATTAGGATCTTAAAAGTCTTAGTTAGAGCCTTGAAAGTTTAATATAAAACTCTTTTTCACACCAAAAAACATAAAATGCGCTTAATTCTATTTTAACCCTAATAGGTAAAAAACACACTTAGACAATTCTTAGGGTTAATAACCAACTAGAATAATAAAAACTTTAACACATTAATCTTTTCTTTGATTGTTTATTAATAAAAGTGAAACCTAATTAATGCGGTGTCCTACCAAAAGGAGGTGACGGGTTAGCGCCAGAAATGTTGGCGATGATTAGAGTTCATTCTTCAGATGGTGGGACCGTTAAAATAGAATCATATTCACAAGTGGACAATAAGTTAAATTTCATACTAACTTGCAAATTTTGACATCAAAATATTTTGTAATCGGCTAGGTACCAATTTTTGGGTGCTGTGGGGGTGCTAACCCTTTCCCACGCGTAACCGACTCCTAAACATGTTTTTGTGTTTTTTGCATACCAAAATGTTGTTTTAATAAAATAAAATAATTTTATTAAAATGACCCGTTTTTAGGTGATCCAATCACACCTTATAAAAAGATTGGTGGCGACTCTTTTTTTTGTCTTATTAAAAATGTCGAGCCTGAAAAAAAAGGCCGCGACAGTTCCAGTCCATTGCTTGAAGTGAATATGACATTTTATAGCGAAAAAAATAAAGATAATGCCAACAACTATGCTTGTAGTTATGAACGTGATAGTGTTCGTTATCAAGGTTGAAGACGTGGACAAGGTGAATATCACTTTAAGAACACTTATACCCACCAGAAGTAGGATTATAAGGATGAAAAGAGTGAAAACTCACCATAAGTGGGATAATAAGGATAACAAGAGTGATAAAGATCAATTCAAGAAACTAAATCTATGTGTCATCAATATAGAAACAATTGGTCTCGTACTTGACGTACCTCTAAGCATCTTGTAGACCTTTATCAACAATCATTGATTGATAAAGGAACAAATATAAATAATTTTTTTGTAAAAATGACAAAAATGATTATGACTGTAACACCCCCTTATTGGTTTGGAAGGGAATTGGGTCAGAGATGCTATCAGTGAACGATAACGGTGATCGATACATTAATTTCGATGATTTAATGAAAATTTGATGATATGATGCAATGATTCAGTATTCCTCTACAATGAAACAATGATCTTAAATTGGTTCAGTACAATATTTATCCTTTTTAGGGACCAAACTATAATTATTATAACTTAGAAGTCCTTTTCAGAAATTATACTTACCAATATGAAATTCAACTTATAAACAGTGAGTAGGTAAATTTTCATCCCATTCAAAGGTCATTTACCTAGCCAATTAAGCCATTTAATAAACGGTGACCAATTCGTGATTTACCAAACTCATTTCCATAGATTTTAACTGATTTACTTGTATCAGTATCGGTACTCAAAGAGGTCGTACCGATATGCTTGTTCCATGGTCGATATCACCGTTACAAAGAAGGGTCTGTAATGGTATGGGAACAATCTGTATCGGTACGCTATACAAGATACAACTTAGACAAATTCTAGCAACATTTAACCATATTGAAATAATCCAAGCCATATCAGTACGGGGGTGCAATGCAATAAGGGGATCAATACGGCTTTATCCATATCGATACATAGACTTGTTCTCGATAATTTAGAATTCTAGTAGCATTTTTCTTTACTGAAAAAGCCCAAGCCTTATTATTACGGGAGAACGACGCAATGGAAGGATCGGTACGGTCTAATTTAGTATCGGTACGCCAACCCTAATTCTCAAATTGATAGAACAGAGGTACCACTACGATCCCACACATACTGATACGATGCCAAAGTAGACTTTCTAGTGTTGAATTCCCGTATCGATACGCACAAAGTAATGTCGATACAACATGTTGACCAGCGCTGACCAGGTCCCAAAATACATACTCATACCAATACGCCTACACCCGTATTGGTACGATAGGGTCTGTAATGACAAATTATGTCTGGTTTTTATCCATTTTAGCCTATCAAATTATGTCCAAATTTCATGAAACTTTACCAGCAACCTTGATTAGTCCCAATGTACTAATATGTTAAATTTCAAGGCTAATTGAATTCGTTTACCATGTTTTCACTTTTTAGAGCCAAATAACCATGTTTTACCAAATTTCAATACACTCATAGACCCGTTTTACCTTAAACTTAAGCACACACATAACTATCATTTATACATATCAAAATGGTCCATTTAAGCATGTTTAGACCCTATGCCACCATTCTAGGAGTTTATAGTTAAAAGGAACATTGCATAGCCTTGAGGTGTGACTTGCAAAAATTGTTCCTTTTTCTAATCCTTGCACCCTATATTCCTTAACCTGAAATGCATGGGAATGAGATGCATTAGGCCTACGTAGCCTAGTGAGGTAGTCAACAACAATGCTATGAAAAACACAATGAATGCCAATAATATCAATGATAGTATTTCAATTTATATAACATCTCAAATCATGCTTAACAATGATTTCAACAACTTTAACCCTTGGATCGATATGAGATAATGGATACGCGAATTCCCAACCAACATCACCAAATCAATGAGCGGTCAAAATCCTGCCAACATCGCCAAATAGAGCCTTAGCTCAAGGACCGTAGTCCACTTCATACCAATGAGCTCATGAATTCTATGGCATGCCACTTGTATCCCATTTCCAATTGAATCCAAGGTCCATGATTAGGCCAATAACAATAACAATATCAATGACAACAATAATATCAAGGTTCAATGATTCAACAACAATGTTCAATGATCAATATGGCCTTATTCAATGATTCAATGATATCAATGACAATACTATGATTCAATAGCCATTAGTTCAATGCAATAGACATACCGATGCTTACCAATAATACCTCCTACAAGGTTTCGATGTATTTTTATCTTGTAAACATGTTCGTAATATAATAAACAATAGAAAATAAAACCGGGAATGCACCTAGACATTCTCAAGATTTTGACTATACTCACTGATACTCTCAAATCTTTTAGGGCTCTCAGACTACTATTACCTTATTCATTTACTTATCAAATTCTGGTGGATTGGTCGATTCTTCACCACGGGCATTTTGAGCTATACAATATAATATGGAATAAGGGTTACAAAGATTTCAATAATTCCAAATAGCAATAACTATGTTCATAGCAATTATTAGCTATGAAAAACAATAAAGATCAAGCTTTACTATTCCTAGGAAATTACTAGGGTTATAGATTCTTGAATATGAGATTAAACATGGATTGACCCATAGAATCGATGAACCAATAAGGGTTCATGACTTACCCGATCAATAGCTATAGATTAGGATTAAGAACTTAAGAAATATCAAGCTTAAATCACCCTCCAATGGAGGTGCTTGCTTCTCTTGCAAAGGAAGAAGATGATGACTAAGCTACGTGCTTAAGACAAAGTGTTCAACCGGGTAAGTTTCCTAAAACTCTTCCTATTTCATTCTTAATAGCTTTAGGATTCCTTAGGGTGAAGCAACCAAATCTGGAAAGCCCACGCATGTGGTGATTAAGCTTGAGGAGGGGCTAATCGCAAGGTTAGTCCCTCAACTCTTCAATCTCTACACTTTTGGCCCTAAGCTTTCAATTTTCACAATATGGTCACTAAACTATATTTCAATGTTTCCAATATGGTCCTTAATCAATAACAATGCTTAATTAGGTTCAATACTTGAACAATTGACCACTTGGTCAAATGTCAATGCAATGGTTTGACTTTTTGATGTAGGGTTTTCAATCATCGGAATCTGATTCCGACTAGACCAGTTTTTAGGGTGTTACAACGACATTGTTGGTCCAACCCACTTAGTTGTTGTTTATTTCCTCGTAACCTCTGAAGAGAATAATTCACCTTTTTAATTTATTTCCTCACAACCCATGAAGAAAATAATTTACCTTTTAATTTATTTCCCCATGACCCTTAAAGAGAATTATTAATCATTTAATTTATTTTGTTTCGTGATAATTTACTTTACAAAATAATTGATCTTTTAATTTACATTTTATATTTTTATTTATATATTTTAAATATTTTGTGATATTTATTTATTTTCTTTGAAGAACATGATTACTTCCCAAATGCAATCTACAATAAATGATGAAGATTTATACTTAGCAGACAATGCAACTATCCATACTATACTTAAACATAAGAAATATTTTTTTCATTTAATAATACAAGGGAATAATAAGACTATTATATCAGAAAATACTAATATCATAGAAGACTCCTAAAGAGCAAATATATTATTGTCAAATGGAATTGAATTTCATATTCATAATGAGTTATACTCTCCAAAGTCGCAAAAAAACTTATTGAGTTTTAAAGATATTCACAAAAAATGAATATCATAGTGAGACTATTAGTGACGAGGATGTAGAATATCTCCAAAAGTATGAGTAGAACTCAAGGCAATAAAAAATCTTGAAAAATTTGCCAGCACTCTCATCTGGATTGTACTACACAAGAATTAGTGTAACATCCCAGACCCAGATGTCACAAATTGGGCCTCAAGCCCAACCCGAAACCATAAAATTTCACAACTAGATTTAACCCAACACATTCATTTCATAAAATCCATTAAGTTTGAATATTTCAGAGTTGATGAACCAATTAAAACGTTATATGGGAGCTCCATTTAAAATAAATAATTAAAACCATTCGACACTTAAGTTGAAATCCAAAATAAGAATTACCATACAAGACAATATAGGTTCCTACGAATACATAGCCCAAATATCTAAGTATTGTACTCGGACACATGTCGATGTTGAGATCCTATTCTGATGGTTCTCCGACGATGCATATCAACCTACTAACCTGCGAATGGAAACAACAATTCCGAACGTTGAGCTAACGAAGCTCAGTGGATACACTTCCACTCAACCACGCATCATGCAAATCATAAATATGAGCAAGTAGCTAAAGAGTGACATCATGGCATAAAATAACAACATTAGCGCTACCTCTAGCCACCTAAGCACATAGCAAACAATCGAGGGTATTAACCATTCATACATCACAAAGTACACCATACAACAAAACTGGAGTGAGGCTCGTGCCACACAGCTTCGGGAACATACACTCTTAAGTGAGGCCCGGTGCCACACAGCTTTGGGAACGTACATCTATGCTCATAATCTCTCGTTGAGCATCTTCGAATGAGACTTGGTGTCACACAGCTTCAGGAACGTACATTCGGTATCTCTAACCATGGTGTTGCAACACTCTTTCTCTGGGCATTCGGAACCCAACAATCAAGTCCAACCACACAAGTGCCCTTACTTGGCACATAACAACACATGATCTACTAAGGATCCCTATGGGTTGATATTACAAACAAGTCACCCAAGGTTACACCAAGTTATTACAAATTATGTTCATATATGAGTGTGTTATATCGATTTCTCATTTTTACCATTCGTTTTACCACTTTAGAAGCCTATTGGGACATAGTCCTCGAATTATAGGTATCCTGAACTCAAAATGTAATATTTGGATAAATTAACCAGCGAGTACCGATACCTGTTTATGAGTATCGATACACTCCTATGGGTACCGATACCTACTTATGTGCACCGATACTCAGCTTAGTATGCTGGAGGGTTTAATTAAAACCTCGTACCAATACACGAGGCTATATACCGATACGCCATGGGTACTGATATGCCCTGAAGCATATCATTACCCATTTTCGCTACTGGAATTTAATGGAACAGGGGGGTATCGATACCCCTCAGACATACCGATACGCCCTAACAATTTGGCTTAATTTTAGCCAATTTAACACGGGGTACCGATAAGTGTTTAACTTGTATCGGTACTCGAACCTAGAACTTGTTTTCTAGAGTTCAAGAATAATCCCCCAAGCCCCCAAAACCCAAGGGCAAGACCCCAAATCGAGCCTACAAATTATGGAAGGTAGTTTAAGTGGTTTCCTACCATTTTTAAGCCACAATAACACCAAATTTAGGATTTACCATTAATGAAGACTCAAGCACTCAAATAACCAATTTATCAATCTAGCAACAAGGTAATCACATTGATGATTTCCAGGATTACGAAGGAGTTAGTAATCTACTAACCTTCCTTTCAAAGCTGGGAGAACAAGCCCTTTCAACAAGCTCAAGCCTTTTTCTTCCCTTGGTCCTTGGAGTGCTCTCCAACCTCCTTAACTAAAATCAAATGTTATAAAGCAAGTTACAAAATTGCTAAAAGAAAATAAGCATGGCCAAGGGAGATTCTAACAACAAAATCGTGATTGAAACCCCTATTCACATTCAACTTCTCCAAGCCCTCACCAAAACCCGAATTTCACAACCTCCACCAAATTTAATGACATTTACATTGCTAGATAGATCCCTTGATGCTGATAACTTTTCCCTTCACTTGCACTCCAAAAATTCAACTTAAAAGGATAAAGATTGAACCTTTACCTTTGAATCTCCAAGAAAAATAGTGGAAATTATTAGAAGGAGCTGGGAGACAAGGGTGAGCTATCCCCTTTACTTTTCTGCAAAAAAATAAAGAGACTCCGCCCTCTCTTCCTTCAAAAGTAAGGGAATTTTCTTCCCTGCCCCTTTCCTCATCTTCTCACACATATCCAACCCAAACTAAAGCCTATATACTTACAAAGGGCCCACTAAGGCTCCCACGAGCCCACTCTCACAAGGCCCACTACACCAAGCCCATAACTCAAGTTAAAACAGCATATAGATTTAAAAATCTGGGTCGTTACAACTCTCCCACTCTTAAACAAATTTCGTCCTCGAATTTTACCTTTTGGAAACAAATACGGATAAAAAAACTTCATGTCTTTCTTGATTTCCCAATAGCCTCCTCGAATCTGTGGTTCTTCCATAATATCTTAACTAGAGGTATACACTTGTTGTGCAACTCTTTGACTCCTTTGTCTAAAATTCTTATTGGCTCTTTTTCGTATCTCAAGTCGGTGTTAATCTCAATCTCCTATAACGAGATAACATGGGAAGGATCAGAATGATAACGTCTTAACATAGACACATAAAACATGTTGTGGATGTGTGCTATCTCCGGGGGTAAATCCAATCGATAAGCTACGGGTCCAACCCTCTCATGGATCTTATTTGGTCCTATAAACATCAGGCTCAACTTGTCTTTTCGCCCAAAATAGATTACTCTTTTCCACGGTGAAACTTTGAGGAATACTTTGTCACCAACCTCATACTAGATGTGCTTACGCTTTTGGTCTGCATAAGCTTTATGACGATCGAAGGCCGCTTGCAATCTTTCCTTGATTATTTGAACCTTCTCCTCGATTTTCCTAATCAAATCTGATCCTACGATCCTTCTTTCATTAAGCTCAGTCCAACACAAGGGTGCCCTACACTTACGTCCATACAAGGCCTTAAAAGAAGCCATCTTGATGCTTGATTGGAAGCTGTTGTTCTAGGCAAACTCGAAAAGCAGTAAATGTTCTTCCCAACCCTTCTCAAAGTCAATGATACAACACCAAAGCATATCCTCCAAAATCCGGATGACTCACTCAAACTGACCATTGGTCTAAGGATGGAAATATATACTAAAATGCAACTTGACATCTAAAGCCTCATGTATCTTCTTTTACAGCCTAGCTATAAAACATGGATCTCTACCCGATATGATCGATGATGGCACTTCATGTAGCCTTATTATCTCTTAGATGTACAACCGCGCCAACCTCTCAAGTGTAAAATCTATACGTACATGTAAGAAATAAGCAGACTTTGTCAAGTGATCTACTATCACCCATATGGCATCAAGCTTTTTTTGTGTCAACAACAACCCCGCTACAAAATTCATGGTCACCCAATCCCACTTTCATTGTGGAATCTGGATGGGTGAAGCAAGCCCGAGGGAACCTACGGATCGGCCTTAACTTGCTGACAAGCTAAGTATCTTATCATAAACTCAGATACATCTTTTTTCATAATAGGCCACCAATAAAAATAGAGAAGGTCTTGGTACATCTTGTTACTCCCCAGATGCATAGCAAATAGACTACGATGCGCCTCTCGCAGGATATAGTCTCGTAAATCCTCTAAAGCTGGAACACATAATCGATTTTTGAAGAACAAGATTCCACAATCTCGTACTTCAAAATCGGATGCCTCACCTTTTTGAACCATCTCAATCTTCGCTACCAACTCTTCATCTAACACTTGCGTTCTCTTGCAATAAGGTAGGTTCTACATGAAGCTTGGCTAATAGCCCACCATCTTCGGCCATACTCAATCGGGCAAACATCACCCTCAAATCTGACATGGACTTTCAACACAATGCATTAAACACCACATTAGCTTTACCAGGATGATACTCCATGATGAAATCATAGTTCTTTAACAACTCAATCCATCGCCTTTGCCTCAAATTCAACTCATTCTGGGTGAACATATACTTTAAACTCTTATGGTCGGTGTAGATGTAACATTTTTCCCCATATAGATAATGCCTCCAAATCTTCAAAGCAAAGATAACTGCGGCAAGCTCCAAATCATGGGTAGGGTAGTTCTTCCCATGAGGCTTAAGCTGTCTTGAGGCATACACAACCACCTTACCCTCTTGCATAAGAACACAACCAAGCCTATTCAATGAATCATCACTAGAAACCACATAATCTTTTCCCGATTTAGGTTATGTCAACATCGAGGCCTCCGTAAGATAAGCCTTCAACTGTTCGAAGCTTCGTTGTCTCTTCTCGTTTCACTCAAATATAACTCTTTTTTGTAACAACTTGGTCATAGGTTCCGCTATGATGGAAAAGCCCTTGACAAAATGTCAGTAATATCTAGCAAGCCCTAGGAAACTTCAGACTTCCATGATATTCTTAGGTGGTTTCTATTCCACAACAGCTTGAATCTTTTGCGGATCAACACAGATCCCATTCGTTGTAACTATGTAGCATAAAAATGCCACCTCGGAGAGCCAAAATTCATACTTATTGAAGTTGGCAAAAAGTTGTCTTTCTCTCAAGGTCTGAAGGATAACACAAAGGTAGTAGTCGTATTTCTCCTTCGATCTCAAATAAACTAAGATATCATCAATGAAAACTACCACAAACTAATCTAGATAAGGCTAAAAAAATATGGTTCATCAAATCCATAAAAGCAGCAGGTGCATTGGTAAGCCCAAAAGCTATTACCAAGAACTCATAATATCCATATCGCGTTCTGAAAGTGGTTTTCTGAACATCCTCTTCTATCACCTTCAACTGGTAGTAACTTGACCTTAAGTTGATCTTCAAGAACACATGAACAACTCTTAATTGGTTAAATGGGTTATCTATCCTTGGTAAGGGATAATGGTTCTTCACCGTTACCTTGTTGAGATGACGGTAATCAATACTCATCCTCATCGACCTATCATTCTTCTTAACAAACAAGACCGGTGCACCCCAAGGTGAAATGCTTGGTTGGATGAAACATTTTTCCAATAACTCTTGGATCTGATTCTTTAGCTCTCTCAATTTTACTGGTGTCATGCGATACGATACAATAGATACTAGTGTCGTGCTGGGCATCATATCTATTCGAAACTCTAGCTTACGATCTAGAGGTAGTCTGGGTAACCCCCTTGACCTGGCCTAGACGCCCAACCGAACCAAGAAGGCTACATTAGGTTTCCTTAGCAAACTGAAGAGATACAACCAAACCCGGTCCATTTTTTTTCTTTTTATCTTTTCTAGATGCCAATTATTAACCCTACATGTTTATACATACATTAGGTGCAACCCCAACTCAATCGGGCATCAATTTGACATCCAATTGACCACATTTGCAAATTAAGGACCAAATTGAAAATATAGAAAATTTCAGGATTAAAACTCATTTTTATGTTACCAATATTTAATTAGTCAGATTCCAAACCTTCATCTCAAATTTCAGCTTAAATCAATCATTCTACCATATATAATTACATCGACAAGATTCAGGGACTAAATTGCCCAAAATGACATTAACAGGAAAATGGCCAACCGTATCGAAACGGGTAAGCCCGTACCGATACGGTTTGATACACACCGTTTCGATACACCACCAAGCTGTTTCGATACACCTAACTAAAATACCAAACTTTTGAAATATTTACAACCGTACCGATACGGTTCTTTGGGTGTTTCGGTACGCGTGTTCGAGTTACAAAAGTGAATTCTAGTGGCTAAAACTCGTATCGAAACACCCATCCTCGTACCGGTACGCCAGGCCAAATTTGCCTAGGCGTATCGAAACGCACAAGACCCGTACCAATCCCTCAAGCCTGAAATTGCCTAGCCGTACCGATACAGTCCCCCGCGTATCGGTACGCCTGGGCCTATAATGTCACATTTGGCTGATTTTTCTTCCCAAAAGCATACTCAACCCACTCCAACATGCTTTAAACACAAAACCAATATGTCAAACATATCTCATGCTAACTAGCATCACAATTCTAACAAAACAACAAGGACTTATGCATCAAAGAGAAAATCTATAGGCATGCTTCCTAATATGCATCCAACCAACATATCAAAAGGTATGCCAACATCAAAAACAATCCTTAAAGGCCATTTATAACCCAAGAGAAACTAGAGAAACATGCTCAAACAGGGAATTCCACAACACATCTCCCAAAACACAACAAGTACCCAATTGCCCTTATTCATTATAGCCTAGTCTTTAACATACGTTTGTAACAAGTCTTGCCAAGATTCCCATGCTTCTAGCTGCCTTCCAAGACCTCAATTATTTGCATTGATGGACAACGAAATCTAAGCACACAAGGAGAAACATGCACTTCACATCATTTAAAACCAGCATATTAAACCATATGCTACATGTATCATTAAACAATAGCAAATCACATTGCTAACCCTCCACTCAAGCCTTCCCATGCATTACTACCAAATGCAAAGCTTAAGGAGAAACATGTATAAATCGCATTATACAACATAAAATTTCCAATGATACATTAACAATTATATTGGCTTTCAAGTGATCAATAACAAGTCCATTACAAAAGAGTTCATCGGATACACGGATTCAACAAGTGTTAACCCAACACTTCAAGCCATCTCAATCGGAATAGCAATACAATTACAATTGCGGTACATTAACAACCGGGTACCATAACAACCCAAGGGGACATCCACCCCAATTATCGGTTAGACGCTTAATCCACTAACGGGAGTATTCGATACTGTTTAACCCCTCTACCGTTAGGGTACTTGGATGGAGTATTCGGCATGCCATATAAACCCCTCGACATCCAAGGTGACTTACTTACAGTGCACTCAATCCTATGGCCGGCCAACTATATCCGATAACAATTTTTAAAACCAAATCACTTGCCAATATAATTAACCATTTTAACATTTACCTCACTGTTTTAAACAAGCATTAACCAAAACACTTTTCCAAAGCAACAACCATGCTTTAAACCACAAGTATAAACCACATACTTACAAGGATCACTTACCATGTGCATCCTTCAGCATTTCATTCCTAAACCAGTATATCAAATACTTTAAAACATGCTTAAACAGTAGGTAACATGTAAATTAAAACAAGTGCATAAAACAATTTCAAACTAGCACGACCGAGAGAGAAAACCACTTTATACTTACTTCTGAGTCTAGGTAAGCGTTTCAAGCTCTACCATAACTCCCAAAACTCTGTTCCCAAAACATAAAAACGCTTTAAACCACATTTTCACTCACAGATACGCGAAACCTCGATTCACCGATGCAAAATCAAGTATCTGAAGCCTCCAACGCTTCTCGACCACTTCCGGATTAACCTCCCCTATTTTTACCACAAAACAATAGAGGATTAATGCATCATAATGCATTCTAAACACAGCAACACCAATCCTTCTCGAATTTCCACAACACCTTCACAATTAACCCTCCATAACAACCGAAAACATAATCAAAACACTTCGATTCACAACCCAACCAACATCTATCAAACTAACATCACTTTTAACACCAAAACACATCTAAAAACAAATTCAAAACAACCTACCACCTCCAGCAACCTTACAACCATATAAACACCACCAAACCTCAAAACTAACAACCTAAACAAATAAAGATTCTTAAGTTTCGGCATTCCATTGATAAAAATCACTTATCAACATTATTAAACATCCAAAATATGAATCAAAGTAACCTTACTGGAAATCAAATCCAATTCGCGAATCAACTCATTTTCCCCAAATAACTCAATTAAACATTGGAAAATCATCAAAATTAGATTAGAAACACAAAAACAAGGATCAAATGCTTGGGAATTTCAATAAAGAACTATACAATAGAGGAGATATCGGACCTTACCCCTATTGTGAAGTTTCTCCCTCAATTAATTTGTGAAAAGTTAAGAAAACACAAATTTATTGTAAGATTTTGTATAAACAATCTTTGTAAAACAATTTGAAACAATAAAATCAAGTTAGAATCCACCTAACCTCTGGAAATTTGATGAAAAACTGAGTGTTTGGCTGAGGAGAGAATGGAGAGAAAAAGTTGGGAGAAAATGACGTGATTTTTGTTTGGAAAAGAAAACTAACTTTTTAACAAAATCCTCTTTAATTATTAATTAAACCACATGTTAAAATAACTCAAATCAAGGGAGAAATCATCATAAACCAATTGGTAAAATAGCTTCTTAAAGATTCTAAGTATTTGACCCTTTTCATTTTAGTCACTAGGAAATCACAGTTTTCAAAACTCTCATTTTGGTCACTAACCAAAATGTCCATCTTCCAAAACTCATTTTTCAAAATTGATTCCACCATTATTAAATATATAATTAATAATGATTTTTAAGCATTTTTCCATAATTTTTTCAACACCAAAAATATATGATCCCAAAACCGACTCGAACCTATACTCTGGTCCACTGAACCGTCTAATAAACCACCAAACCGCTAAGCCCTAAAACTGGGGTGTTACATTTTTCCAATAACTCTTGGATCTAATTCTTTAGCTCTCTCAATTTTACTGGTGTCATGTGATACGATACAATAGATACTGGTGTCGTGCTGAGCATCATATCTATTCAAAGCTCTAGCTTACGATCTAGAGGTAGTCTGGGTAACTCTTTTAGAAATACATCGGCATACTTTCTAACGGTCTGAAGGCTTTCAAGCATCAAACTCTCAACACATGTATCTACCACATGAGCCAAGAAGGCCTCGCAACCTTGTTGGATCATCTTTTGTGTCGCCAATACTAACACTACATTGGAAAGACAAGGATTCCTCTCGTAATTCACCATCAACTTGACTTTATCAAAACCACGAAGCTTAAGGCTCTTTGCTCTACAACCCAGTAGCGCATCGTGCTTAAACAACCAATCCATTCTTAGGATAACATCAAACTCTTGAAACAATAATATCATTGAATCGGCTAGAAAGATCAAACCCTAAACCTCAATCGAACACCTCTAATAAATGTCATACCCTAACAGACTAGTCACACGAAATCTACTCTCAAGGTCCTCGGTAGGAATACCCCATTGTTAGGATATTCTACTATGGATGTAAGAATGTGTAGACCCTAATTCTATAAGAGCAACTATAGGGACTAAAAACAAGCTAAACATAATTGAGATAACATCGGTAGCCTCACAGTCCTCTTGGGCCTTGGCCGCATACTACCTCGCTGGTGCCCTAGTAGTGGACTGGACCGTACCCCACTCTGATGTCCCGACATATGGCTCGCTCCTCTTCTAAAAAAGCCCCAACCCCTATGAGTTGGATAAGAGGTCCTCTGAGTCTGAACTTGAGTAGTGTTGACAGGTACTAGATAGTCCTTCATAAAGTAGTCCGGTGACCCACACTCAAAGTAAACCCTAGCCAAACCCCAACAATATCCTCTATGCTTATGTTCACATTGATCAAAAACTGGTGTGCTCACACTCTTTTGTGAGTCCTCCGAACTCATCATAACAGAAGATAATGAAGGCCTCCTACAGCTGGCAGACTCTAACCTATGGTCTGATCTCGAACTCTGGCTCAAAGCTCCTCTTCCTTGATTCTAACAGTTTTTGTTTCTTCCAAAATAAGACTACGAGTTGTTTGAGAAGTTCTGGGTCCTTCCACTCGAGCTCCTTTGCCCACCAGACGGGTCATAGGTCAAACCCTGCACTTGCTCAAGTGACTTGGCACTAGCAGTCAACTCTGAAAACACTTTCGATGTGGGCAGCAGTCAAGTAGATCTGAATCTCTTTCCTCAAACCCTTTAGAAACCTCTTGCATCTCATTTTCTCAATGGCAACCAACTTAGAGGCATACCTACTTAACTGTAGGAAATCTTGTTTATATTCAAAAGCTGACTAATTCTCTTAGACTAGATGATTAAACCGATCCCTCAAACTATCAATATGGGCTTCCTCAAAATACTTCTTCTCAAATTCTTCCAAGAAGTCATCCCAAGTAGGTTGTTTAGGATACGAACCCAACTCTACGGTTTCCCACCATTCTTGAGCATTCTTCTTCAACAAGGAAAGAGTACATGTCTACTTGTCCTTAGATATCAACCTCATCTGACGCATGATCCAACGGGTATTCCTCAACCACTGATTTGCCTTAACTGAGTTATCTTTTTAACTCTCTAATTTTGGGCCTAGATGTTGGATGGATCGATTAGATGGCTCGGGAGAGCTCGATTAGGTAATTCGAGTTAGTTTTGGGAATTAAATCTTAGTAAATTGTTTTTGGCTAAAATAAAATATATAAAAATTATAGAAAATATTTAATTAATATACTAAAGGTTTTTGTAAATTTAATTTGAAGGAATTAAATTTCATTTTGGGACATTTTGGTCATGTGATTAAAATGTAAAGTTTTCAAAACTGTTTCTTATGACTAAATCGTAAAAGGGTCAAAACTTAGAATCCTTAAGGAGCTAATTAACCAAACTTTTTTATTAGATTTCCCCTCAATTTAGGCTATTTTAAAAAGGTTTTTAAATGGTTTTAATAATTAAATAAAAGGGGATTGATAAAAAGGATTTTTGATTTCACAAATCATTTTCTCACGTAAGTAACTTTGCTGTCACTTTTCTCTCAACTTTCTCAGTAGCCAAACTATAAAAATCTTTCCAAGATTTCCAGGAAACAATATATTTTGATTTCCTTTTGATTTCTTACTTGATTTCTTGGATTCCTACAACAAAATCTACTTTGATTCCAACTAATCTTTGCCAATTAAGGGAGAAATCATCAAGTAGAGGTAATTTTCGTTTCTCTCCTCTAATTAAAGGTTCTTTAATGAAATTCCCAAGTTCTTGGTCGTTTACAACTAATTTTTGTTATGTGTTTATGATTTAATCAAGATTTTATGGATTAAATTGTGTTTTGATGAGAAATTGGAAGAATATTGTTATGGATTTGTTTTGCCTTGATTTTAATTGTTTTAGAATACTTAAGATTTTATGGATTAAAGGAATAGATTAATTAAAGAAAATCTGAAACTATGTGAATTGCTAAATTTCTAGGTTGTTTATAGTTAGATTTTGGTGTGACCTTGGTGTTCTAGAATTGTTGGAGATATAAGGACGTTATAAGTATGTTTTTGGATGTTAATTGACGTTGTTAAGATGTTAAAATCAATAGGTTTGGGCTGGGCTTTGTTTAGGTGAAGTTTGGGGATGATTTCGGTTGTTTTAAGTAGGCGTTTGATGGTTTTAAGTGAGACAAAGTGTTGTTTGTTGGTTGCTGGAAATTAGAGATGCATGTGAAGTGCATTAATCCTCTGTTTTTGTTTGGGAAAATCAGGGGAGTTGAATCCTATAGCTTTTGGAGAGGTATCGGGAGCTCTGAAAGCTTAGTTGTGTGTTGGCAAGTGGATTGCTTGGTTGTCGGTGAGTGGAAACACATTTTACTATTTTTAAAAGGTTTGAAGAAGCTTGTTGGGAGTTTAGAATAAGTTTGAAACGCTTATCGAAGCTCAGAAGTAAGTATTGGTTCAGCTATTTCTCGCTTTCAGTTTTGCAAAATACAATCTAATGCACATGTTTATAGATTTGATTTCTTACTGTTATAAGCATGTTTTAGAAAGGAAAGATGTTGCAAATGATTTCACATGATGATATTTGAGCATAGCCAATGATTTATGAAAGAATCTTGAGAATGCTAGAATACATGGTTTAATGTATTGGAAAATGGTTTGAATAGATGCATATGAAAAACAATAAGTTAATGTGATTTTATTGAGTATATTGGCAAGTGGTTGAAATGTTATCAGATATAGTTGGCTAGCCATAGGGTTTAAAGTGAACTATAATAAGTCGCCTCATGTGTGTCGAGGGGTTAATTGTGCCATTTTCTCTATCATGAGAACCACAACGGTCGAGGGGTTAATTGTGTCGTATTCTCCTGCTGTTGGATTTATACATTATAACCGTTAAGGTGGGTAATTATTCCATTGCTCCGGTTTGATGATGTATGTGAATTGGTCATATGAACCACTTGGGAAATCTGTGTATCCGATGTGCTTTTGTAAAATGGATTTGTACTTGGTTTTGAGTCACTTGAATACCAATATATAAGATAATGTATCATGAGAAATGTATTGTGTTTGTATAAAGTGGTTTATACATGAGATGCTCTTTAAGCTTTCTATATAGAGATTTTGGCATTTGAAGCTTAAATTGAGGTTTGAGATAGAATACATGATACATGTGTTGTAAATAATTTAAATGTGCATATTTGGGCAGATTTGAGAAGCATGAGATGATTTTAGAATGAACATTATAAACTTGTTTTGATGAAAAATGGTTTTAAATGCATTGATGAGTGTTTTTGCTATTTCCTCACTAAGCTTGTAGCTTACGCTCTCTTTTCTCATAAATGCAAAGAAATATGCTCTTTTGGACAGTGAGTACGCAAGGGGAGATCCAAAAGCTGAAGCATTTCCAAAGTATGGTTTTATAAATACTAAGTAGTAACAAGAGGCAATGTGACCCTGTTGTACTTGGGAGGTTTATTTTGGATACTCTCTGTTTGTACAAGTTATGTTTGATGTTTTAGACTTGTATGATGCTTTATGCTGATTTTTTAGGGTTGGGAACCAAAATGCATGCTCGGGTAGAAATCATGCCCAGTGGATTTATGATTGGTTTTGACATGTTGTGTATGATCTTCTACCATGCTTCTATATTTTAGAAATTAGTGTTTTAGAAGTTTTATGATGATTAGATGTTGATTGTAGTAAGTTAGATTGAATCAAAGTGTCATATGTTGGACCAAGAGGTCATTACAGGTTTGTTCGTATGGGTCCTCTAGGATCGGTATACGATGACTTCTCTCAGCTCAATCTGGGTAAAATTGCCTTGGCATACCGATACGCCTAGGGACCGTATCGCTACGCATAGCTAAAATTTTAGCTTGGTTTCGTTACACGAGCAACCGTACCGGTACACCTTTTGGCTACTAGATTTTTTTATTTCGAATATAGTATACTCGTATCGATACGCTTGAGGACTGTATCGGTATGCCTTTGTTAAATTACACTGTATTGATACGGTATGTTGGTGTACCGATGCGCAGTCAGGTAATTCTGTTAAAATGCTTGCAGAAGTTTAAATATTTGCAATTTAGTCTCTGTTTCTTGATCATGCAATTAAATGAGTTTGGATGATTATTTTTAGTTGAAATTTAACAGTACGCATGAAACTTGACTAATTAAGGGTTGGTAATTTTAATTTCTAAGGAGTCCTTATAATTATCTATTTTTACAAATTGGTCCCTAAGAGACTATTCTATGCAATAAGATGTCAATTCGACACCCGATTGAGTTGTAATCTTCACCACTGCCAGCATGATCACCTTAGGACTAATAAAGAATTTAGAAAAGATAAAACAAAAAATTAACCATTTTTCTTAGGAAATCTCTCAGGTTTGTTTTGGCAAACCCAATGTAGCTCGCTTGGTTCAGTCTGGTGTCTAGACCAGGTTAAAGGGGTTACATTTGGTGGTATCAGAGCCAGGTTATGATTGTTGGAAGGTAGGTTATGGTTGTTTGAATGATTGTTGATACATGAATTTGTTGATACATGTACGGTGCTTGATTTTGTCTGATAATGGTTGGAATGTGATATGTTGGGGTATAAACTTGGGTACACATTGCCTTATTACTACTAGTACAAAATGGTTTTATTTTGAAACATGTGTGACCTGGATTCTTGCTACAAGCTGGCTTAATTATTTTGTTTTATTGTATTATCATGTTTTAGACTCATATTTTTGCAAAATGGGACCGAGACAAGAGGTGGGAGCTTATATAGGGAGTGTAGTGGATGGACATATTGATAAGTTGCCTCCTCCTCCACCGATTCCTCCTGCTAGTGCTGAAGTCGAGGGTGGTGCGCCTTAGGCACTACAAGGACCAATTTTTGGAGATATGGCACCGTTAATCCAAGCGATAATTGGAACTTTTCAAGCTACCATAGCTGGGGTGCAAGTACCTACACTAACGCGTATAGCTGTTAATATAGGGTTATTGTTGGAGCGTCTATGTAGCTTGGGAGGTACTGAGTTTAGAGGTTTGGCTTCTAAGGCAGTAGAGGAGTGGTTTGCTAGCACAGAGAGAATCCTTGGTCAAATGGAGTGTATGGATGTCTGTAAGCTGGGTTGTATAGTGTAGTTGCTCCATAGAGATGCTTATAATTGGTGGACAATTGCTATAGTGGGTATGGCACCTGCTGATGTGATATGGGAGTTCTTCTGTGCTATTTTTCAAAAGAAGTATCAAGGATCTCGTTACCATGATAAGAAGAAAAGAGAGTTCATGGCATTAGAATAGGGAAACATGTTAGTGTCTGAGTACGAGATTTAGTTTGTCTAGTTAAGCTAGTATGCTCTTGAACTGGTTCTTGATAAGCGATAACGGTGTGACCAGTTTCGGCATGGGTTGGTTAAAGAGGTGAATACGTATATACTGGCTATTGATTATATAGAGTTTGATGTTCTGGTTTCACAGGCTAAGGATATAAAGCAGAATCTAGGGTTGTCTTCTCGATCGGAGAGTTTTTCTGTTAGAAATAGGCATGTCGAGTATGATGTTGGCTAAGATCGTTACAAGAAGCATAAGGATAGGAGGTACTATTGGATCAGAAATAAGGAGGAAGTAATGTTGGGCGTGGTCAGCAAGGTCAGAATACTGACGGTAGAGTACCCGAGTGTAGAAGTTATGGTAGGAGACATTCGGAGGGAGTGTTGGGGTACCCTAGGAACATGCTGGAACTGTAGATCGCGGGATAATCATAGGCGTAATTATCCGTAGTTGGCTAGAGAAGGATAAGCTACTGTACTTTCTGTGGTACCGCATAAAGGCTGTAGGCGCGGTTGAAGTTATTTTCAACACAGGGAGAATGGTCAGAGGAAAGTTGCTCACACTGTGGTGGTTTAGCCTGAGGGTGGTGGACCATGAGGTTTTCACGCATCATGTGGGCAGGAATGACTTAGATGTGATTGCAGGTACATTTACTTTGCAGTCTATACCATTGCTTTCTTTGATAGATTCTAGTTCTACACATTCATACATCTTGCGCAAATATGCTTGCTTGCTTGATATACCTGTAAAAGTGTTAGATGTTGGTATGCGAGTAACTAGTTCTTTTGGTGAGTCAATAATCTCTAGAAGGTTGTTTAAGAGATGTCCTTTAGTGGTAAAAGGACATGAGTTCATGGCTAATTTGATAGAGTTGTCATTTTATGGTTTTTATATAATTTTGGGGATGGATTGGTTGATGGAGCACCGGGATGTGGTTGATTTTGAGACTAAGCAAGTTTCATTAAGACTTACTGAGGATTATAAAGTGGTGGTTTTGGCGAGAATGTTAAATTCTTGTTCAATATGGTCTCGGCTTTAGAAGCGTGGAAGTTGTTAGAATTTGGAGGTCAAGCATATCTAGCGTATGTTATGAATCTGGATATGAAAGAGGTGCGTGCCCAGGATATCCGCACAGTTTGCAATTTTCCAAAAGTGTTCTCGAAAGAGTTGCATGGATTACCGTCAGATAGGAAGGTAGAGTTTTGTATTGAGATGTACGTGGATACAGCTCTGGTGTCGATTGCACCGTATCGTATGACACTGAAGGAGTTAAATACGCAGTTACAGGAGTTATTAGATCGAGGGTTCATTCGTCCTAGTGTTTTATCGTAGGGAGCATCGGTGTTGTTTGTGAAAAAGAAGAATGGCATGTTGAGGATGTGTATTGATTATCGGCAATTGAACAAGCTGACGATTAAGAATAATTATCATTTTCCAATGATTGATGATTTGTTTGATCAGTTCTGGGGAGCTATAGTGTTTTCCAAAACCGATCTGCGATCTGGATACTACCAGTTGAAGGTGAAGGATAAAGACGTGTCGAAGATAGCTTTTTGCATGCGCTACGGCCATTATGAGTTCTTAGTGATGTCGTTTAGGTTGACAAATGTGTCAGACGCTTTTATGAACATGATGAATCAAGTATTTTATGAATTCTTAGATTAATTCGTGGTAGTGTTCATCGATGACATTCTCGTGTACTCACGTACTGAGGAAGATCATGATCGACATCTACAGATTGCTTTGCAAGTTCTGTTGGATAATAAGCTTTATGTCAAGTTAAGCAAGTGTGAGTTTTGGATCAAGAAAGTGGTTTTTCTAGGTTATGTTGTTTTAGCCAAAAGAATCAGGGTGGATCCGTAGAAGATTGAAGCAGTTGTGAATTGGAAACAACCAAAGTCTGTGACAGAAGTCTGTAGTTTCTTAGGGTTAGATGGGTATTACAATGCTTTATGGATGGTTTCTCAAGGATTGATGCTCCTTTGATAAAGTTGTTAAAAAAAGGATATAAGTTTTGAGTGGACGGAGAGTAGACAACAAGCTTTTGATAAGTTGAAGGAAGCTTTGACGCAAGCTACGATTTTGATTCAACCTAAGTCGGGGAAGGAGTTTGTTGTGTATAGTGATGCATACTACGTTGGTTTGGGGTGTGTGTTGATGCAAGAAGGGAATGTTGTAGCTTATGCATCTAGGCAGTTGAAGGTGCATGAGCGCAACTATCTAACGCACGATATCGAGCTGGCTACTGTGGTCTTTGCATTGAAGATTTGGTGACACTACCTTTATGGTAAGAAGTGTACTGTGTACATGGATCATAAAAGTTTGAAATATCTGATGTCGCAAAAAGAGTTAAATCTTAGGTAACGAAGATGGTTGGAGTTGCATAAGGATTATGATTTGATGATAGAGTATCATCCGGGTAAGGCTAATGTTGTAGCTGATGCTTTGATTAGGAATGTGGCAGTAGAGTTGAGGGCCATCTTTGCTCGGTTGAGTGTGACGCGTGATGGTAGTTTGTTGGCTGAATTGTAGGTAAAGCCATCATTGTTGTAACTGATTAAGGAGAAGCAACCGTATGATGATTCCTTGGTACCGCATGTAAAGGATATTATAGATGGCAACCAAACGAATTTTTTCTTTAGTGATAAACGGGTTTTGATTTTCAAGAGTCGAGTGGTTATGCCAAAAGATGAGGAGTTAAGGCACACTATCTTGTCTGAGGCACATTCGAGTCCTTTTGCTATGCATCCGAGAAGTACAAAGATGTATTAGGATTTGAAAAGGAAATATTTCTAGGTTGGTTTGAAAAAGGATGCCACAGATTTTGTTGCTCGATGTATGGTTTGTCAACGTGTTAAGGCAGAGCACCAGTTTCCTTTTGGGTTGTTGCAACTATTGAAGATTCTGGAATGGAAGTGTGAGGGAATTACCATAGATTTTGTGTATGGTTTGCCTTTAACGCTAACGAAGAAGAATTTTGTTTGGGTGATTGTGGATAGGTTTACGAAGTGTGCGCATTTCATGGCTATGCATATGACGTATACTTTGGACAAGTTGGCGGAGTTGTATATTGTGGAGATTGTCAGGTTGCACGGGATGCCTAAGTCTATAGTATCGGATAGAGATCCGCACTTTACAGTGAGGTTTTGGGAGTATTTGTATAGGGCTTTGGGTACGCGGTTGAATTTCAGTACTTTGGATCATCCTCAAATGGATAGACAGTCTGAACGCGTTATCCAAGTGTTGGAAGATATGTTGCGGTGTTACATTATTGATTTCCAAGGAACATGGGAGAAGCAGCTATCCTTGGTGGAGTTTGCCTATAACAATAGTTATCAGGCTAGTATTCAAATGGCTCCGTACGAGGCTTTGTATGGTAGAAGGTGTCGTACGCCATTTTATTAGGTGAAGGCGGAAGAGAAGTTTGTTTCTTTGCCTGATGTGTTGAAGGACACAAATGAGAAGGTGAAGCTTATCTATGACTGGTTGAAAGTAACTTCGGATCAACAAAAGTTATATGTTGACTTGAGGCATAGGGAGATTGAGTTTACGATTGGTGATTGTGTGTTTCTCAAGGCTTCGCCATGGAAGAAGGTGGTGAGGTTTGGACGGAAGGGCAAGTTGAGCCGTAGGTTTATTGGGCCTTATGAGGTGTTGGAGCGTATTGGTCCAGTTGCATATAAGTTGAGGTTGCCTGTTAGGTTGGAGAAGATACATGATGTTTTCCATGTATCAATGCTACGGAGGTATAGATTGGATCCTTCGCATATGATGCATGCGGAGGAGATTGAGTTAAATTTGGATTTGAACTATGATGAGGAGCCGGTGAGCATTCTGGATTTTAGCGTAAAGGTTCTTCGTGGTAAGACCGTAGAGTTAATGAAAGTGTTGTAGCGACATCGTGGTGTTGAGGAGCCACCTAAGAAAGTAAGGAAGACATGAAGAAGCAGTTTCCTTACCTTTTCTGCCAGGTAAATTTCATGGACGAAATTTCTTAAGAGAGGGAGAGTTGTAATGCCCTGATTTTGGGCCTAGATGTTAGATGGATAGATTAGACGGCTCGGGAGAACCGGATTAGGCAATTCGAGTTAATTTTGGGAATTAAATCTTAGTAAATTATTTTTGGCTAAAATAAAATATGAAAAAATGCTAGAAAATATTTAATTAATTTACTAAAGTTTTTGGTACATTCAATGTCAAGGAATTAAATATGATTTTGGGACATTTTGGTATGGTGACTAAAATGTAAAGTTTTCAAAACTGTTTTTGGTGACTAAATCGTAAAAGGGTCAAAACTTAGAATCTTTAAGGAGCTAATTAACCAAAGTTTTTATCAGATTTTCACCTTAATTTAGGCTATTTTAAAAAAGTTTTTAAATGGTTTTAATAATTAAATAAAAGGGGATTGATAAAAAGGATTTTTGATTTCACAAATTATTTTCTCACGTAACTAACTTTGCTATCACTTTTCTCTCAACTTTCTCAGGGGCCAAACTATCAAATTCTTTCCAAAATTTATAGGAATCAATCTCTTTTGATTTCTTACTTGATTTTTTTGGATTCCTACAACAAAATCTACTTGGATTTCAACTAATCTTTGCCAATTAAGGGAGAAATCAGCAATTAGAGGTATTTTCGTTTCTCTCCTCTAATTAAAGGTTCTTTAATGAAAGTCTCAAGTTCTTGATCCTTTACAACTGATTTTTGTTATGTGTTTATGATTTAATCAAGAATTTATGGATTAAATTGTGTTTTGACGAGAAATTAGAAGAATATTATTATGGATCTGTTTTGCCTTGATTTTAATTGTTTTAGAATACTTAAGATATGTATTTTAATGTTAAAGGAAGAGATTAATTAAATAAAACCCGAAACTATGTGAATTGCTAATTTTCTAGGTTGTTTATAGTTAGATTTGGTGTGATCTTGGTGTTGAAGAATTGCTGGGGATATAGGGACGTTATAAGGATGTATTTGGATGTTAATTGATGTTGTTAAGATGTTAGAATCAATAGGTTTTGGCTGGGCTTTGTTTAGGTGAAGTTTGGGGATGATTTCGGTTGTTTTAGGTTGGCGTTTGATGGTTTTAAGTGAGGAAAAGTGTTGCTTGTTGGTTGTTGGAAATTAGAGATGCATGGAAGTGCATTATTCCTCTGTTTTTGTTTGGGTAAATCAGGTGAGTTGAATCCTATAGCTTTTGGAGAGGTATCGGAGGCTCCGGAAGCTTAGTTGCGCATTGGCAGGTGGATCGCTTGGTTGTCGGTGAGTGGAAATGCGTTTTATTGCTTTTAAAAGGTTTGACGAAGGTTTTTGGGAGTTTAGAATAAGTTTGAAACACTTATCTAAGCTCGAAAGTAAGTATTGGTTGAACTCTCTCTCGTTTTCGGTTTTGCAAAATACAATCTCATACACATGTTTATAGATTTGATTTCTTACTGTTATATGCATGTTTTAGAAAGGAAAGATGTTGCAAATGATTTCACGTTGGTCTTTGGAGTGCTCTCCAACCTCCTTAACTACAATTAAATATTGTAAAACAAGTTACAACACTGCTAAAAGGAAATAAGGATGGCCAAGAGAGATTCTAACAACAAAAATGTGATTGAAACTCCTATTCACGTTCATCTTCTCCAAGCCCTCACCAAAACCCGAATTTCACAACCTTCAACAAATTTAATAAAATTTACCTTGCTAGATAGATCCCTTGATGCTGATAACTTTTCCCTTCACTTGCACTCTGAAAATTCAACTCAAAAGGACAAAAATTGAACCTTTTACCTTTGAATCTCTAAGGAAAATGGTGGAAAAGATGAGAAGAAGTTGGGAGACAAGGGTAAGCTCACCCCTTTTACTTTTTTGCAAAAAATAAAGAGCATCCCCTCTCTTCCTTCAAAAGTAAGGGAATTTACTTCCATACCCCTTTCCTCATCTTCCCATACATATCTAACCTAAACTAAAGCCCGTCTACTTACAAAAGGCCCACTAAGGCTCTTACGAGCCTACTCTCACAAGGCCCACTACACCAAGCCCATAACTCGTGTTAAAACGACACATGGATTTTGAAATCCGGGTCATTATAATTAGTACAGTTGAAACACATGTTATTGTAAAAAAAATAAGTTTAATGATAACTTTATTATTTGGTATGACCATTTAGGTCATCCTGGTTCAATTATGATGCAAAAAATTATTGACAGATTCTTTAAGTAATGTTTTTCATGTGATGCTTGTTCTAAGACAAACTAATTATTCAACCATCACCAACTAAGATAGATTATGAATCTATTGCTTTTTTGGAACGAATAGAGGGTGATATATGTGGGCCCATACACCTTTCTCGTAGATCATTTAGATATTTTATGGTTTTAATCGACACATTGACTAGATGGTCACATGTATCATTGTTATCATCCTGCAACCTGAAGTTTGCGAGGTTACTTACTTAGTTAATAAAATTATGAGCATAATTTTCAGATTCTCCTATAAAGACAATCCGTCTTAATAGTGTCGGTGGATTTACTTTTCAGACTTTTGATGATTTTTGCATATCAATTGAAATAAGTGTTGAACATCCTGTAGCTCATCTTCATACATAAAATAATCTTGTAGAGTCATTTATTAAACGATTTCAATTAATTGCAATATTGTTACCGATAAAGTCAAAACTTTTAATTTCTGCTTCGGGACATGCCATTTTACATGCAATATCACTGATAACTCTCAGATATTCATGTATCTATGCCCCTTTTTACATATGATTTTTGCCTCGTTCGTTTATATTTCTGTAATTGTTAAACAATTATTTAAATTATATATTAAAATATGTTTTACTTCAAAAGTACATTTACATTGTTTGGATACTTTTTGTAAATTTTAAGGATAAAATAGTCTTTACAACTCTTATATTAAATCCTACAAACCCAAAAAGCTCCCTTTTAGTTGCTTTTTTAATTTGAGAGATTTCACCACAACCCAATGTTATAATCATTTGTTTACCAAAAGTCCAAATTAACGGATTTGAGTGGTCAAACTTCTAAAAATAGTTTAAACCTTTAATTTTGGCTCAAAAAATTGTTTATGAAATATAGTCAATATCTACTTGGACTAATAAGTTTCTTTCGTCATGAGCATTGCATGTGTATTTATATGTTTAATTAATTTTACTTAATTAATGATATATGCTTATTTCATGTAATAAAATAATTAATCTTTATATTATATTGTTTATTTATGAATTTTAATTGTTTAATTTACATTTAAAATTTAATTCAAAATGAATATAAAATATAATTCAATACTTATTATACTTTATTTATTTTTTAGTTTTTATCTAATAATAAAAATGTTTTGTTATGATTAAGTAAGAAATAATTTAAAATAATAAGATATTGTTTATCTATGAATTTGTAATTCATAATGAATAAAGTGTAGCTTGATATTTATCCGATTTTATCCATTCGAAATTTATATTCAGTTTTAATATAATAAAAAAATTATTTTGAAACCACGATAAAAATATTAAGAAAATATTAAATATCAAATAATAATAAAATCAGAAAATATTAAATAATAAAATTCAAATATATCAAATAATAATCTAACACTTTTGTAATGGAAGTAACATCTGTCAAATAATACTAAAAATTGATTTTTTGGTAATTTTTCTTAGATTCTATTTGAATGAATATTGTTAGTACCAACACCTGTCCACACCCTATCAACACCTGGTCTAACTCCTGTTCTTTACCCTGATAAGTTATCTAGACCCATATAAGAGACCAATGATATGAAAGAGAGGGGACCCCCAATTCCCACCACCAGAAGCACCCTCTGATAACAACCCTGAACCATCCCTCTCCTCTATCCAAGGGAATCATCCGGCCACCCTATCAACAAATATGTTCAACTCTTCGATGCTAATGCATCTATCTATAGTGTCAAGATATTATTATTAATTGGTATACACATTAATCACGTAGTTTTATTGATAAACAAAATAAAATTAGAACATAATTTAATATAGAAGTTTTAAAACATAAAAGAATAATAGAAAATAAAAGATAAGCGTTGTACAAGTCAGATCAGATACTTTCTCTTTACACAAAAAAAAATCTCTACAGTCAATTGTTGGAAGAGTCTTGAGAGTTATCAAAACATGAACTAAATGAAAATCTTCAACATCGGCAACCATCTTTCACGCTTATTGTCAAAAATGATGATCCGCTATAGATTACATCGGCAAACAACTCAAAAAGGACGACAACCAACACCAATCTTTGGTGCCGCCGCCGATTAAACAATGTAGAATATAAAAAACCAAGCGACTATTATTGAAAAAAAATGAAAAAACGAGTAGGGTTTTACCCTTTACAGAAAAATTATTGCATTAACTAATTGATAATCAAACTAAAATAATAAGTGTAATTTAATATTGATACAAAGTATATTTCAATATTGCTACGACAATTATCTCATTATTTTAACATATAAAAAATTTATATCAATTTAATAATATAATTAAATATAAAGGGAATTTTCATTGATATTAAAAAATAGTGTAATGTCCCAATTTTTGATTAGTGACCAAAATGTAAATTTTGAAAGTTTAGGAGTTAAAGTGTAAACTTTGAAAAAAGTTTAGGGACCAAAGTGTAATTTTCAAAAGTATGTATTTTGACCCCGTAAATGAATAGTTTACCCCAAGAGTGACATTTTCATGTTATCCAGATTTTTCGTACGAAGCTTATATTAATGGCTATAAAGCGATAAAGTTCAGAAATTTGGAAATCGTAGTTAGATCGAATGAAAAATTGTTAAGCATGCTCAGGCCAGAGTAGCACAAAGAAGGGTGACCTACTGGGAAGGTTCCATGTTAGTATTTTTTACTGATAAAAAGGATTTAGCATGAGTCAATAATATTTGTAATGATTATTGTTATAAAATTTCCAAAAGGGATTGTATCCGATAAAATTCCTGGTAATTATCGGTACATCAAATCAAATTGAAATTTTAAAGAGAGTTCCAAAAGTTATGGAAAATTCTTAAAATACTATTTTATGAGTATTTTATTTTAGTTGGTTGGATTCCAACTAGACTTAGTTGAACTTTTACAAGAATGGCGAACTAGTAAATAAAGAATAGTTGGAGGGTAAATTAGTCATTTGGTAGGGGTGGCAAGTTTGAAATACTTGAATTTACAAGGGCCATTTTTTAAAGAAGAAAATTGAAGATTTAAATCTTGTCCCTTGACTGATGATAAAATCAATTTTAACCGTTGGTTAAAAGGGCAATTTTGTAATTTCCCTATTTGAATGAATTTAAAATTTATTTACATAATACAAGTGGCATAATTGGAGCAATTTAAAAATTAAAAGGCCAAAAGATGAAGCCTTCTTCATCTTTCAAATTTTCGAAAATTTGAGGGAAAAAGGGAGAAAATTTTCCAAGCTCGATTCAAGCCCCGAAACTCGATTTTCAGGTAATCTTTCGAACTGCAAAGTTGTTCTACTCTTCAAGATCTATCTTTTGATGTAATTAATTCATGGAATACATGCTTGATTGATGAAAATTTTACATGAGAAGGAAATTAGGGTTTATGAACGAAATTGAGGATTTTGAAATTTTATGATTCCATGGTTGAATTTAAGTTGGGATCAAGCTTATATGATGTTAAAATTATGTTATTGAGTTAGGAATTAAACCTTGCATATTTTGGTTTGTATGGAGAAGATTAGGGTTTATGGATTTAAGTCTAACTTAGGGTTTGTGATGTTGAATTAATGATCTAGTAAGCTTGATTTGTTGTTTGGAAGGAAAACCCTAAGTTAAATATATAGGAACCAATTCGGCAAGCTTCAAAGTTAAGGGACCGAATCTGAATTTTATGAAATTGGAGTGTATTTATGTAATTAATGATGATTGGAGATGTGAAATTGATGTTAGAATGCTAAACCGATGTTGAATTGAATTAGTGACTATTTTGACAATTTGTCAAAATCAAGTGACCAAATAGGAAATGAATTCTTGGATGGGGATTAAATCTGATTTTTTAGTTAAAATAATAGAATTAAGGTAGTAATGTTGATTTGAGGACTAAATTGCAAAGTTAAGAAGTTTGAATCCTTACCTTTGCATTTTAGTGACTATTTTAGCAAAGAAAGAAAATTAGAGAGAATTATTTTGAATAATTATTTGATGAAGAAGATGATGAATTGGTGATTTGAAGCAAGTGATGGGACTAAATTGACAAGTAGAAAAATAAGAAGAAGTTAGTATAAATTAGAAGTTAATTATGGAAAGCTATATAGAAGATTGAATTTTGGCAGTGAATTCGAAAATTCACCATAAATTCTTCAAAATGTTTAGATAATGAATTTTATATCGATGTAAAGATTTGTTCGTCTAGTTTTGTCTCCAACAAACAGAAACTGATTTCGAGTTCCGAGTTAAAAGATATGAATTTTTAATCGAATGAAGGTCAGAAAATTTACAGAGCATATTTTGTCGTGACAGCTCTGTGACGGGAGTTTGAAGAATTTTTATAATTTTTGTAGATTTTATTAATTTACGTGGCTTATACCGTTAGAATCGTTATCGAATCTAGTTCTTACAGTACGAAGGATATTAAGATCCAATGTGTATTCTGATCTTTAGAAGTAAAACTCTGAGGGTAGGACAAGTTGCCAGAAAATAGAATTTGATACATTTTGTATCTAAATATTTGATAACAAGCTCGGAAGAATTAATGGAAGTTCAAAATGATCATTAATGACCAAAATGAATTTTTGGACAGTATAAGGAAGGAAGGAAAATTATGGAAATTTTTTATGTTAAATGATTAGATAGCTTGATTGAAATATTGTTAGAAGTGAATCTAACAAATGTTTGTTTATATTCCTATGGTTAATGAAGTCAAATCCGAATGAAAAGAAGATTTGAGGTACAATGAAGGAAATGATCGAGTAGAATTTAGTGAGGCATGCTAATAAATGGCCCAGGTGAGTGCATTTCTATATGTGTATTATGTTAAAAAAATGGAAGACTTGTGAAAAGTCAACCCAAATTTAGAAATAACATTGCATTACTTTTTAAAATAAATGATCTGATGCATGATTCGATATAGCAAGCTTGACGGAGTACAAGGTACGAACTATTGTTTGCATAAATGATGATGAATTATGTTTATTGATGAAATATGATAACAAGTTGCATGCTTACATGAATAATGATAATTGATTGACAATAAGATGAAAATGCCCAAGTATTTATGTATGAGAGTTCAGGGTATAATTGGATATCCATAGAGTCTTAGCAGCTGCATTCCAGCACTACGGTGCGTTTCAGACACTTCGGTGTTGACATCAGATGCTACGACGTTGTAGTCACTTCGGTGATGTTTAGACACTTCGGTGTCGACTAGCACAAAAGGTCCGATAATGAGGAGCAATGCGCATCCTCGAGTACGTACTCACCATCAGACGCTACGGCATTGCAGACACTACGGTGTCGTTATAATGACTCGTATACCATAGGATTCACATGAAATTGTACTTTGGGCTATAAATCATAAAATGCTTTGAACATGAAATGTTGATTATAATGTTGATTTTGCCCAAGTACTATTGTGAAGTCTTTGGTATAGTTGGATATCCATTGAGTTCTAGCAGCTACGTCCTAGCACTACGGTGCATTTCAGTCACTACGGTAATGTTTAGACACTTTGGTGTCGGCTTAGACGCTACGGTGTTGTTCAGACACTTCATTGTTTTTAGCACAAAATGTGCGATTATAAGGAGCAAAGAGCGTCCTCGATTATATGAGGAGCAAAGAGCATCTTCTAGTACGTATTCATCTCAGTCGCTTCGGCGATGCAGACGCTACGGCGTCATAGACACTACGGTGTCTTATCAAGATGACTCGCGTACCTTAGTCTCATATAATATACTTTGGGCTATGTTAAAGGATATGATATGTAAATAATTGCACGATGAAAGTATGACTATGTTAAAGGATATGATATGCAAATAATTGCATGATGAAAGTATAACTATGTTACAAAATATGATATGCAAATAATTGCATGATGAAAGTATGACCAGGTTTCAGAATATGATATGCAAATGATTACTTAATGAAAGCATAACTACTTGATGATCATGAACCATTGATATCATGATTTTATAACAGAATTGATAGATGACATGATTCTTAAGATAGTCATGATACATGATACTATTATGTTGTGAAATGCTTGTCGTCTTACAGAAATTGTAATGAACTTTTATATAACACACTGTAATGCATCTCTTTATGTTATGATAAATGTGTTAAATGCCTCGCTAAGTTCGTACTTAGTGTATGTTTTATTTCACATGTAGGTTCTCCGAAGTAGATTAACAATGAGGAGTTGTTCTTTTGGAAAGTCAAGTTACTACAATAAGATATAGTAAGTACATCTTTATTGTAATTTGATATCTAGCGTGCATGTAAATATTTTTTAAGTTGAGCTGTTTAAAGTATAAGTTTACAATTTAAATATATGCTTTTATGATGAATAAGTTTAGAAGTATAGTTTGCTAACAGCAGCATTGAACTTTGGTACAATTAAATATAGTTTAACCCTAATCGTGTTGAAATATTATAATTAAGAAAAGTTCTAGGCAACACACATAGTTTTTACTCTGAGTTACATTTTTATTTTAATAACTCAATTATAAGTTTTGTAAACCAATTCAGGGTCAAAACTAGTTGCATCTAGACAACATAGTTTTTAATTTAAAACCGAGAAAGGGTTAAACTACAAGCTAAATTTTGATATAAAAAAATTTACAGGTTAAATTTCTTCCAACGATTTCGTAACATTTTTAATGTATATTCGGCCTACAAGTATACGTTAAGGGTGTTACAAATAGAGGATCAGATTCTGCAAAATTGATGTATAAATGTTAAATCTTTAATTTTAGCATAGTAGAGGGACTGAAGCCAGATTTTAACCTATATATAACTGTTGGCAAAATCAAGAAATCAGCGTTATCTGGGAATCCAATCCACAGCCTCAAACGCACCGAACGAATTGCAAACCTGATGTCAGGTTATGACAACTTCACTTGAAATGGAAAAAAAGGGAAAAGAAAATGCATTTCTTTATCGAGTAAAATAGAAAACAAATACATTGGAGATGCAGACGGTTGTACTTGCTGCATTTCCTAACTGCTGCTACCGCCTTCCCATCCGCTTAATTCATTTCAATTCCGGGGGAAAACCCATCATTAATGTTTCCTTCCCCAGGAATCAATCCCACCTCAAAACCCTCTGTTCTTTAACTCTCCCTACAGCAACCAACGATTTCAGCCAACCCCAGCACGAGAATCAGAATAGAACCAACAGCTACACGTACCCAGATCAGAAATCCACTTTTCTCGAACAATTTTACCCTTACTTAAGCCAGGAGAACGTGAATGATCAAGACCCAGATCCGCAGGACCAAGAAAAGGAAGAGGAAAAAGGTCCTGAAAAGTCCAATTTTGGGGGTTTTCTAAGAATAATTTTCTCGAACATGTGGTGGACAGATTTGAGGGCTGCTGTGGGACAGAGAATCAATGTTGATGGCATCGTGTTTTCGGTTCGAGTGTTCGTTAAAGACCGCCACTTGGCGTTGCCGCATGTTGCAGTGCGTGATATAAGGTGCATTGATTGGTCTGAGCTCCACAGAAGAGGGTTTAAAGGCGTGGTTTTCGATAAGGACAATACCATTACTGTTCCTTATTCTTTGACGCTTTGGCCTCCTCTCCGCCCTTCCATTGAGAAGTGCAAGGATGTTTTTGGCCCTGATATCTCCGTGTTTAGCAACTCTGCTGGTAATTTTTTGGCCTACTCTTTTGAAATCGAGTCCTTTTTATTCTTTACTCATACTGCTTTTGTGCGATGTGTTGACATTTTGTTCTTCGCCCTCGTTTTGATGAATTAAGGTCTTTTAGAGTACGATTATGATGATTCAAAGGCGAAGAAACTAGAAGAGACTGTTGGGATTAAAGTAATAAGGCACAGTAAGTTTTTCCGCCTTTAGTTTCAAGCCTTTTGTTTTATTCTGGTAACAAATTCATTTCTATAGCATTTATGAAGAAAGAAATCGATTCTTTTACAGTATGTTATAGTTTCAATTCTGTGTTTAAACAATGAACACGTAAAAACCTTTGGATGAGTTACAATTGCTGCTAAAGATTGTAGGTTTAGCACACATGAATTTGAGTTACTGTTAATTTATGACGAAAGTGTTGGGTTTATCTAGAAATGATTAGGATCTCCATATGATGTCTTTGCAGAGGTGAAGAAACCAGCTGGAACAGCTGAAGAAATTGAGAAACACTTCGGATATAAATCATCGCAACTTATCATGGTATGTAAAGGGCGATAGCTAACTGGGGTGGTTGATTTTATCCTGATTTTGGATTATGTCAGTGACATAATTTATGTTTATTGCAGGTGGGGTGATAGGCCCTTCACAGATGTTGTTTATGGAAACCGAAATGGATTTTTCACTATACTAACCGAGCCTTTAAGTGTTGTTGAGGAGCCATTCATTGTTAGGCAGGTTGGTTTTCCTATCCTTTCCCTTTTGTTTTGTTTCGTTTTGTTTTTTCTTAATGCTCTAAAATATCTTATTGAACAATCTGAAAAGATAGGATTGAGAACCCAAACTCTGGGGAAGTATCTTTGCTCTCTTATTCTGTGAGTAACTTGCCGCTGAAGGTTAATCTCGGAAATTAAACGTAGCTGTTAGCTTTAGATCTTAATAAACCATAGCTATTGGACCTTTTTCTGTTCTTCTACAACACCTTAAGACCTTTAAGTCCATTTGCTTGCTATTTTCTAATTCAGTGTTCTTCATTTGATGAGTAGGGACTGTTTATTAACCTAAGCATTTTTAGGGTTCATGGATTTCAAGTCTTCAACTACCACAGCTATTGTACATATGTCTGTATAAATAATGATGAGAATAATGTGATGAATTTTTGTTACTCAGGGTTTCAGATAGTGTTGTTCTTGATATAGTGTTTTGTGGATTGCCTAGAGCTTTTTCAGTTTTCTTTGACGGAACTATGTAATCCCTGCCGATTACTACTGACTTGCATTATCCCTTATCTGCACTATGTCACGGGGCTAGATTTTGACTCTAGCGGATCCGTGCGGCCTTAGACGCCTTCGACGCAAATCAGTCGATTCCTACGCCTAAGTCAGCCTTCAACCAGCCTTGTGAGTACTCCTGCTCGACAACGGCTCCGACAAGCCCTCTAGGTTTCGATGGATCTTGTCACGGACACCACTTGTGTCGCGGGGCTAGACCTTCGCCAGACGAATCGTGTGAACCTTAGTCGCTTTCTCGGTTGAAACGTCTGCTAAGTCACCCTGAAGTACCTTGTCACGGTCTTAGGTGAAGCTCTCTCGACAAACACCTAACCCAGCCAGGATTCTCGCTCCGGAAGATCAAACACCTTCTGAAGCCCTCGAACGAAAGATCGTTCTAAGCGGAAACTAATCAAAGAAAAACGGAAAGAGATTGGCAACACGAACAACGAAGAACACTCAATAACAACAAAGAACAATAGAGAACACTCAAAGAGTTTTAGAGTAAATGCTTCTTGTATTACTCAAAGTAAAGTGGTGATTTACAAGTGAGGAGGGAGCCTCTATTTATAGTTGAACTCCCCTACATCTAACGGCTCATTTTAAATTACATCGACGGTCGAGATTGATCTTATCTAATCAAATCTCAATTTCAAATCTCTAATTATCACAAACATTATCTACAAATTATATTTCAAATAAATAGATGATGCTTTGACCGATTTACCCTCCTGAATCCTCCATGGATTTGGCTAAGTCTTGTGTGCTTGCGGGCTTTCTAGCATTCTCCAAGTGCCGGGCCAAGTATGATGGTCTTGGCAAGCCCGTTACACCGCGCAAACCCCCTTTGGCTGATTCTTGCGCCAATGCCTCGGTCCCAAAGGTTTGGTCCACGCCTTTCTCTAAGTGCTGGGCCAAGTCTAATGGTCTTGACAAGCCCGTTACACCGCGCAAACCTTCTTTGGTTGATTCTTGCGCCAACGTCTTGGTCCCAAAGGTATGGTCCATGACCTTCTCCGAGTGTTGGGCCACATTTGGCAAGCTCGTTGCATTGCGCACAACCTCCCTATTTGATGCTCGCGCCAATGTCTCGATCCGAAAAGTTTGGTCCGTGACATTCTCCCCTACTTGACTTAGCAACGCCCTCGTCGCTGCACTCGAACGATCCTGGGCAGAGTCAACTTGATTACTCGTCGATGCCTCGGCTTCATGCAATTCCCCCATATGAACTGCTCGCCTCGAATCAAACTGTCGTTGAACATCGCGTGCTAACACGCCTCTTGATACATCTCCCTTGTAGGAGCATTCTTCTACGAACTCCGATTTACCTCGACTCAGACCCACTTGGTCCTGCGGCAAAGACTTGGAAGTTGTCACAACATTGAACACAGACTGAACTCTCAGATTCGTCGACAACTCTGGCTTGACCCTTTGAACTCTGAAAGGTCTCTTCCAATCTTCTTTTCCCCCGCACTGAAGACTAGGTCTTACTTGACCTACGCTCATCAACAATGGCAAATCAAAACCAAAAACACTAGGAATGTGTTTGAGATGTACCTTCTCCTCGATCACATTTACTCTAAAACAGGCCAGCCCTTCTTTCTCCTTGAAGTCTGGCCCCCTCTGCATTGAACCTTCTTCATCGAAGTTCTTTGCATGCATCTGCATTTTCGCCACAAAGTCCGTTGCGATACTTTGCATCGGCTCTTCTTCCCTGAAGTCCGTTGCTTCTGGTTGCATCCGCCCTTCTGACTTGACGTTTGGTGCTCTCTTGCATCGATCATTCTTCCTTGAAGTTCGGTGATTTCTCTTGCGTCGACACTTTCTACCTGAAGTTCGTCGCTCGATTCCCACCTTGCCCATTGGTGGTGTCTCCACGGTTATTATGTCCCTTAACGGCTTGGCCCCCTTCGACTCTCCAATGGTCTCAAAAGCGATGCTCTTTCCCCGAACATCCTCGGCAAGCTCCTCGGTAGCCTTCTCAGACATGGTCACCCCTTTCTGCTTTCGGTCCCCCTTGGCCTTGGCAGAACTCGACATTATAGGATCAAGCGATGCAGCCTCGCTCTCTTCGGGCTCACCCAACTTCTTGGATGGCTTGACTCGATTCAGGCACTCTCGCAATTTGTGAGGCCCCTTACACTGGTAGAACTCTAGTTGCTTAATCTTGCGTCGGCACTTCTTCCTCGAAGTCCTTCGCTTCTTTCCCATCTTGCCCATAGGTGGCATTTTAACGGTTGCTATGTTCATCAACGGCTCAGCCCCTTTCGACACTGTACTGGTCTCAAAAGTAATGTTCTTCACCCGAACATTCTCGGCAAGCTCTTTCCCAGCCTTTCCGGACACCTTTAACCCATTCTGCTCATGGTCTCCGCTTACCTTGGCAGAACTAGACAACTCTGAACCAAGTTTCACATGCTCTTTACTCTTAGCCTTGTCCTGTCCCTCGGACCACTTGGCTCGAAACGGGCATCTCCGCGACTTATGAGGTCCCTTGCATCGATAGCACCTCAATCGCCTCGTCTTTACCCTCGGCTCGACAGCTTTCACACTTGCTATCGCACCAAGTCTCACCATTGGCTGGACTACTTTGGCACTCGTAGTCGAACCACGGCTCTCACTTCGCTTGGCGGCATTGACACTCACAATCGCCCCAAGTCTCATCACTGGCTTGACTACTTTGACACTCATATCTGAACCTCGGTTCTCACTCCGCTTGGCAGCATTGACACACGCAATCGCCCCAAGTCTCGCTACTTCTCCCTTTGACTCGTCTGTTGTCTTCACCATGGCAGCTAGGCGGTTCTTCTCGGGACATCCCCTTATCAAATGAGGACCATCACAGAAGTAGCACTTCAACTTCTTGCTCCCCTTCTTTTTTGGCATGGACTTAGCCTCACCATTCCCCTTGTCTCTCGAACTGGGCCTGGTTGACTCAACACTCGCCTGCTTGCATCCTGCGGGCTCGGTCAGAGGTTCGGCAACAACAAAAGCCTCTGAAAGTCTCTAGGCATCTCCCTGCTCTACTGTGAGCTTCGCCCCTGGTCTAAATCCCTCTAAGAAGGTCTTGAGCGCATCACATTCACTTATTGCCGTCTTGCAACTGAGCAGCTCCCTATTGAGCTCATCCACTTCTTTTCGCAAAGCTTCCATCTCAGCTTCACTAACATTACTCCCTCGAACAGTCACCAACTTGTTGAGAACTTCTCGTGTCTCATCCTTGAACCGGTCATCTATGGACTCTACTTTGTCAAGACGGGACTCGAAAACACTTTGGGTCTGCTTGGCCTCCTCTTCGGATTTCTCAAGTCTAAGAACCCTCTTTCCCAATGACTCTAATTCCGCCTTCATTGCCTCCACTGCATCTTGAAGGGAATTATCTTGTTGGTCCAACTTCTCGTACATCGAGTTGAGAACTTCTTGGATCTCCTTCGCGGTTTTCTCCTTGGAAGAATCATCAGCTTTTTGCAAATCCACCATCTTGGCTTCACAAGCACAACTCTCTCAAACTACCTCAAACTCGTTGAGGATGTGTCGCGTCGCGTCTCGTCATTGAACTTGCCCTCCATGGACTCTAACTTTTCAAGACGTGACTCCACAACACTTTAGATCTTTTTGGCCTCCTCTCTTAGAGTTTCCACTGTAGCCTCTAAGGAATTGCCACGCTTAGATATCTTCGCATCCAAGCCATTAAGAGCCCATTGAACCTCCTCCTGGATTCCTTCTAGAGAGTCTAACATCTCAATATCCAACGAACCCAGTTTCTCAAGGTTTACTGACTCTAGCTGTTCAAACACCACCTTGGCCTCCTTCTCGAAGTCCAAGAGTTTATCGACCCAAGCCTCCACGACTGTTATGAATTCAAGATTCGATTGCACCTTATTTTCAAGACGGTTGCTCCTCTCGTCAAATTCATTCAAAGTCTTTCTTAAATCGTTCATTGTCAGTGTCTTCTTCTTTGGTGCCATCTCAATCACCACTTTGCCACGAACTAGTCTGATCCCTGATCCTTTTGACTAACTCGAACGCAATTCACCACCACGCTTAACTGCAACTACAAGCTGGAATCCACCACACTTGACTGCACCTACAAGCTAGAATTCACCACACTTGACTGCACCTACAAGTTGGCTTGAACACAAGTCACCACCACGCTTGACTGCAACTACGAGCTGGCTCGAACGCAAGTCCCTTTCTCGACTCGCTCTGATACCACTTCTCGTGGCTCTGCTCTGATACCACTCTGCTCTGATACCACCTGTCACGGGGCTAGATTTTGACTCTAGCGGATCCGTGCGGCCTTAGACGCCTTCAACGCAAATCAGTCGATTCCTACGCCTAAGTCAGCCTTTAACCAGCCTTGTGAGTACTCCTGCTCGACAACGGCTCCGACAAGCCCTCCAGGTTTTGATGGATTTTGTCACGGACACCACTTGTGTCGCGGGGCTAGACCTTTTCTAGACGAATCGTGTGAACCTTAGTCGCTTTCTCGGTTGAAACGTCTGCTAAGTCACCCTGAAGTACCTTGTCACGGTCTTAGGTGAAGCTCTCTCGACAAACACCTAACTCAGCCAGGATTCTCGCTCCGAAAGATCAAACACCTTCTGAAGCCCTCAAACGAAATATCGTTCTAAGCGAAAACTAATCAAAGAACAACGAAAAGAGATTGACAACACGAACAACGAATAACACTCAAGAACAACAAAGAACAATAGAGAACACTCAAAGAGTTTTAGAGTAATTGCTTCTTGTATTACTCAAAGTGAAGTGGTGATTTACAAGTGAGGAGGGAGCCTCTATTTATAGTCGAACTCCCCTACATCCAACGGATCAGTTTAAATTACATCGACGGTCGAGATTGATCTTATCTAATCAAATCTCAATTTCAAATCTCTAATTATCACAAACATTATCTACAAATTATATTTCAAATAAATAGATGATGCTTTGACCGATTTACCCTCCTGAATCCTCCATGGATTTGGCTAAGTCTTGTGGGCTTGCGGGCTTTCTAGCATTCTCCAAGTGCCGGGCCAAGTGTGATGGTCTTGGCAAGTCCGTTACACCGCGCAAACCCTCTTTGGCTGATTCTTGCGCCAATGCCTCAGTCCCAAAGGTTTGGTCCACGCCTTTCTCCAAGTGTTGGGCCAAGTCTAATGGTCTTGGCAAGCCCGTTACACCGCGCAAACCTTCTTTGGTTGATTCTTGCGCCAACGTCTTGGTCCCAAAGGTATGATCCATGACCTTCTCCGAGTGCTGGGCCACATTTGGCAAGCTCGTTGCATTGCGCACAACCTCCCTATTTGATGCTCGCGCCAATGTCTCGATCTGAAAAGTTTGGTCCGTGACAACTACATTAAGATAACCCCTGTTCGGAACAATTCTACTTTTTTTTTGTTTGAGCCAAGGTATTCACGGCCGATAGCATGGACTAATCTCCTCGCCGCAGGTGCTTTCACTAAGAGGTAAATGGCTAGCCATGAAATGTACTCCATTCTCATTGGTAGGAATTGAACTCCTGACTTCATGATTAAGGGATGAGATGAGCAGCCATCACACCACATCTCATAGTGTAAAATGGATTACTTTTGATGAATCTATATATTTATATCAAACTTACCTCAACAGCTATTCCCAAATCATTGTAAAGCTTCAATTGCAAAATTTGACTCGATTGATTGACAGAAGCAATGTTATTTACAAAATTCTTATTTTTGGTAATTTTGGACGCTTACTTTGCTAAATTTATGTTTTTGGTCCCTGCAGTATTTTAAGATTTAGGATTTGATATATATACTTTAATTTGACACAATTTAATACTATACTTATATGATGTTATTCATTAGTGGAAATATGTAGGACTCTTAACTATTATGGTTAAAATTTTAACATGATTTCTCTAAGAACACCTATTCCAACTCATTTATCATTGATACATGTTAATTTTTATACTATACGCAGGAGATAATTGCAATAGAAACGGTCATACATGGTATAAGATCATGTCAAAAGGTGTACTCGATTGGTAATTGGTGAATATTCCTTTGGAGAAAAAATCATAAATAGAGGAGGAGAAAATAACTAATATAAAAATAACACGGATACAACATGATTGCAACTATGCGCAACTTACACGAGTTTGCGATGACTTCTTCGCTCTATAAAAGAATCCTTAAATCACATTATCTATAGGGTTAAAAACTTGACTACAAAGGGAACTTGAATATCAATAAATCTACTCAAATTAGGTTTCCTATTTTAAACCAAAGTCTAACAAAAGAAGTATAGTTGCGTACGGATTGGACGCGTCACATGATTTGTACTACGAGAGTGGACAATCACGTCACAATGAAAATTGGGTCACAAACTATAACAATATGTACATGTATTTATATTGTGTTTATATTATTTTTCATGTCTTTAGAGTATTACGAAATCATATATAATATTTTATGAGTTAATTGTTCATTTGTATGTTTTGTTCAAGTTTTACATAATTTATCACAATGATTTAATTTTAAAAATATTTGTTTCTGGTATGTTCATATTACTATATCTCAATTTATATGATGTTTATTTTGTTTTTGTATTATGTTCGTTTTAGTATTTTTTTTACATGTTCAAATATCATAAAATTTGTAAATAGTAATTAAATATATAAATTCAACAGAAAAATCCTAATGGTTCGCACTACGACTTTCATCGACGGCTCCGAGGACATTCGCAACCGCAAGAAACCCCGTCGACAAGATGATGACCCTCCATATAAGGAAGGATCAGGCAAGGCCGACAAGCAAAACCCCGCTGCGCGCAACACCGTTTCCTATAAGAATTCTCTGACGAATGATCAAGGTTCTGACTTCTCTGATGATGATGATATCGATATCATTGAAGGCGACTTTACACGCATCATGGAGAATGGCTTGATCTCCATTGATTTTTCTGAACGCAACCAGTACTTGGCGGCAAAGAGTTTTGATCGTACGTTGGTTGTCAAACTTCTAGGCCGTCACATAGGCTATAACACCCTAAAGACAAAGTTATACGATCTTTAGAAGCCGTCCCAGGTTATCAAACTAATGGACATTAACAACGATTATTTTCTAGTAACCTTCTGAACTCATTCGGATTATCTCAGCGTGATTGCAGATGGACCATGACCTATTTTTTGGCACTATCTAAAGATAGAACCATGGACTATTGACTTCTCCTCGTCGCAACCCTATCCATGGAAACTCATCTCTTGGATCCGTCTTCTAGGACTGCCAGCCATGTTGTACAAGCGCAGTCTCATCACTGAAATTGGGGAATGTATTGGTCCCGTCTTTAAGATTGATTATCAAACGGAGAGGGGCAGGCGAGGGCGCTTTGTGTTAATGGTCGTCTCTATTGATCTCAGCAAGCCCCTTGTCTCAAAATTGGTGATAAATGGTAACATACAAATTGTTGCATACGAATCTGTCCCATCCATCTGTTACAATTGTGGGAAGTTTGGACATTCTCAAGACGCTTGCCCTAATCTGAAGCCTGCGCCAACCTCTGAAAACCCTCCTCCTCCGCCACCAACAAATGAATCGCCTGCTGAGGCCCTTTGTTTGATCCTTGGATGATGGTCGAAAAGAAACAACAACGTGTTACAAAGAAATCACAAGGTCAAAATGACCCTGAGGTGCGGTTTGGATCCCGATTTAACCCTATTTATGAAGCCTCTGATGATATCTTTGAAGAAGCTCCACCTGCTGCCCCCCTCCGAATCCGAGAGCCTGCCAGCAAGGCTCCGAAGGCCAAAACGCACAACAAAGGTGACCCCAAAAGCAAAGGAAAGCTACAGGTCGTGAGTAAACCCTATAAGGCGGTCCACAATCGCTAGGGGTGTGCATTTTGGATATCCGATCCGAAATTTTAGATATCTAAAATTTTTGGATAAGCAATTTATCTATTCGTATCTGATCCAAAAATATCGGATTTGATTTTTTCGTATATCGAATATTCGGATATCGGAATTTATGACTTGATTTAAGTGTTTTTTAATTTGGCGGTCCTATCATAAAAATTTTGAGTTTTCGAACATAACAATCAACAAATTATTAAATATAACAAGATTTGTATACATGAAATTTTCAATTTTTCTTATATAACAAGTAAAAATATCAAATATAACAAGGTTCCTACTTACAAAAAATTTGAATTTTTGAATTTTGGATAATTGGATATCCGATCCGAACGTAAAATAACTATCCGTATTCGATTCAAAATTTTTGAATATCCGATCTAAATTATCTAAAAAATAAAAAAAACGGATCGAATATCAAAAATTTTAGATTGGATCAACAGATAGTATTGGATTGGATTAGATTTTTTTGCACACCCCTAACGTTCGCAAACCCCTGACTACCACCCTAGCTGATTTTCCAGTTCTTCACCGTAATGCCCACAAGGTAAGAAGCTCTAAAACGCAGTCCACGGCTATTCTGGATACCTTTAGCCACTCGGTCGTGATCATTGATGAAAATTCAGACCCTAATGTTCTCCTTATGGCTCTAGACCCTGCAACAACTTCAGCCAGGTCTGAAAATAACCCAAAAGAAAATTCGCCTGTCCCAACCACGCCTCCGTCTCTAATGAATTGCACCCCCCGGACAATGGTCTACCTGCTTGTTCATCTTGATTCGAATGCGCCTGTCTCTAAGGGAGAACAGTCGCTCGCTATGATCGAATAAGTCTCGGGTATGTCCCTCATATTGTATTATTTTATTATGAATTTTAAAATAATATGATGGAATGTTCAGGACTGCGGCCACCCTAAATTTATTAACGCTGCAAGACAATATTTGCGTGACGTGAGACCTAACATGGTCGTCCTTACCAAGCCACGAATTAATGGAAGGAGAGTCGATTCCCTTATTTCCTCTCTTGGTTTTCCTCACTCACATCGAGTTGAAGCCATCGGGTTTTCTGGTAGAATCTGGGTTGCTTGGTATGATCTATCAATGTTGACATCCTAATCAACCATTTTCCAGTTCATCCATTGTCGGATTACATTTCGGACAAGTAGAAAGTTGTTTCTTATTACCACAGTCAATGCTAGTCCTAATGCTTCTAAGCGTAAGACTCTCTGACGCCATTTTGATCACCTGGCTTCTTCGATTCACTCTCCATGGATTTTTTTTTGAAGACTTTAATGCTATTCTCTCAGTTTCTGACAGAAGGGGTTGTTCTTTTTTCACCAAGTCGAGCAAAGACTTTCGGGACCTTACCTTTGCTCATGGATTGCGCGATATGGGTTTCAATGGCCCTGATTTCACTTGATCGCCGGGTACAGCCCATGCCCGTCTTGATCGCTACTTGTGCAATAACTATTGGGATGAGACCTTTCCGGAGTCAATGGTTACTCATCTCCTCCGTATACGTTCGGACCATAGACCAATCTTGCTCCATGTAGGGAACTCGTCTTCTTTCCCTGGCCATCGCAATTTCAGGTACTTCTCAGGTTAGGCTTCACATGATGATTTTTCTCGAATGATGCATGATAATTGCAAGTCATCTACCGCCATTTCGAAAACCATCTTGAATTTCACCAAGGCTGCTGATACGTGGAATCAAACTGTATTTGTGTAACACCCTGGATTTTTCTTCAATTTGGAAACGCTAAATTTTCAAGTTTCTAAATTAAAAAACCTAATTTTAGAATTCTATATTCTTGAAACTCTAACTTTTAGGGATTTTGAAATGTTTCGTCAGAATTTGATAATTGAATTTTCGGATCAATATGCAAAATGTTAAACTTTTGAGGGCAAAGTCATAATATCTAAAAGTTCTAGGCCTATCCTTAAATTTTTTTAAAACTTTAGGGACATATTGTGTGATTAACCCTTTAATTTCAAATTGAATTCTTTTCCCTTTGCCCACCGCCGAAACAGTGGTCTTCTACCAGGTATATTTCTTTTCTTTTTCAAAATAGAGATGTAAAAAGCTGACCCGACTTAAAAACCTGACTGAAACCTGTTCGAGTCAGAACTTGGTTTGATCCGAGGATGTAATGACTCGAAACCGATCTATAACCGACTGTTCTTAACCCGAACCCGAGTTGGACTTGTTACTGTAGTAACCGAACTCGACCTGCATCCGACTGAGAACTACCCGAACCCGAATTAAACCTGTTACTGTGGACCCGAAACTCGACCTGCACCCAACTGAAACGAACCCGAGACTAACCTGACAGATAACCGATATTACCCGACTGAATCGACCCGAGATCCGATTTTACCCGACCTATTAATTGACCTGACTTGTTTTGAACCCGACCTATTGTTGACTTGAACTAATATTGACCTGGCTTGATTTACCTAACATGTAATTGAGGAAGCCTATGATTTGATGAATTTAAAGTGTTGATAAATATAAACTATTAATTTTTTAAATCAATTTAAAGTGTTAAATAATCTTTTTGTTATATATACATATATAATCAGTTAAAAATATCAAAAAAAGGAAAGATTGGATTTAGATATTTATTGGACACTACTAAATTTGAAATTTTATTAAATAATTCAATATGCTTAGTAACTCATTCAATATAAATTATTTGTCAATGTTGAACTACTAAGTTTGAATTAAATTAAAGTTTTAACTTTTATGTTGATTTTATAATGTGTACAATTAAATGTTTACATCCATATCAAAATTTTGTGTATAATTATATTTAATCAAAGTTTATTATATGTTATAATAATAATCATGTTTGAATTGAATTAACTCATTAAACTTTGAATCTAATTGAGCTAAACTAAAATCTAGAAGCATAAATCATGGACATAATTAAAAGAATTTTAAACTAAATGTGGAATTTCAATTAAATTAATCTAAGTTGGGACTCAATTGAATTAAACTAAAACAATTGGTTGAAAAAAAACAATTGGTAAAAAAAAAGGGGAAAAGACAAAATTTTGGAGGGAAATAAGCCACATATTTTTTAGGTTTGAGATTAATTTACTTTTAGTCTAAAAATTTTGGAGGGATAAAAGCCACCCAAAATTTGGAGGGAATTAGGGGAATAAGCCACCCAAAATTTTGGAGGGAATTAGTGAAATTTATATTTTTGATAATTTAATCTAATAATATTTTTGTTTATTCTAGTTCTTACAATTTAATTTTTAGTCAAAATTGCCCCATATTTATTTATCTTTTTGACAATTTAGTCCAATTTATTATAGTCCATAAAATTTAATTTTTTACTCCAAATTAACCCCTATTCATTTTTTGTATTTTATTCTACTCCAAATTTCTAGTCCCTACATATATAATCAATTATTTTAAAAAAAGGGAAAGAAAAAAAAGCATATTTATGTTTTCTATATATTTATGTTTTCTTTTAACCAAATCACACTTGACACTACTAAGTATAGATATTCATTTGTCTTTTTTTATTAACTTAACCAAATTTTATTGATTAATTTGACCAAATTTTATTGGAGAAGATTGAAAACTTTTTGTTGATTTGATAAAATCAAAATATTAGAAGGTTAACCGTTTCCATTGTTTTAAATTCATAGTTGTAATTATAATACCGTAATTTTTAATTATTGTACACAAATTAAAGTTGTTGATAAATAATTTTGATGAAAATGAAGTAAACTTGAGAGTATAATTATATATTTTAATGTTATAAATGATGGGAAGAGTTTTTAAATGCCTTTGATTTCAATAAAATTATGATTATAATTATATATTTTAATATTATAAATGGCGGGAAGATTTTAAGATTTTGGCGCTAATGTCATTGATTTTTTTCTTATAGGGTAAACAAAATGGTTGGTCACTTATATTTTATAATTTTTCATTTTTATTCTTTAAATTTTAAAAAAGTAACATTTTGATCACTTATAATTGTTTACATTATGTGTAAGTGGAACATATATATATATATATATATATATATATATATATATAATATTTTTAGGAGCTACCCTTTTAAGGGTGTATTTATACTTAAGGTAAATATATTATTTTAATAATTTTATTTTAATTTTAATTAATAATTATAATGTATTTAATTAATATTTTAATTTATTTTTAATTATAATGCATTTAGTTAAAATTATTAGTGTATATTTAATTTATTTAAATTATAACTTTAAATTAATATTTAATTAAAAATTATAAAGTTAATATATTTAAATTAAGGGATGGAATCCAGTTATATGGTATAAAACTCATTTAGTTTTACACTCATTTATTACCATCATCCAATGGTCTAAAATTGGTGTAAAACTAAATGAGTTTTACACCATGTAAGTGGATTTTAACCCTTAAATTAATATTTAATTTAATTAAAATTTAAAATTTTAATATTTTTAATTAATATTTAATTTAATATTCAAATTATTGCAATTTTAATTATAATGTATTTAATTAAAATTACTTGTGTTTGTAAGATTTAGGGGTAAATGTGTCAAGTTTAGTGTTTGGGGTTATGAGATTAGTTTAGGGATTAGGGGAATAGTCTTGCAAGTAGTAATTATTAGTGAACGAAAGATTTAGGGGTTGAGGTTTGGGGTTTAAGGGTAAAAGTGCAAAGTTGAGTGTTTGGGGTTATGTGATTAGTTAGGGATTAGGGGATTAGGCTTTTAAGTAGTAATTATTAGTGATTGTATGATTTAAGGGTTGAGGTTTGGGGTTTAGGGGTTTAATACATATTTCAAGTTGAGTTTTTGGGGGTTATGAGATTAGTTTAGGGATTAAGGGATTCAAGGATTAAGATTGTACTTTAATTATTAGTGTTTATAAGATTTAGGGGTTGAGGTTTGGGGTTTAGAGGTATAATATATGTTTCAAGTTGAATGTCTAGGGTTATAGGAATAGTTTAGGGATTAGGGATTTGGCTTGGACTTTAGTTATTAGTGATTATAAGATTTAGGGTTTGAGGTTTGGGGTTTAGGGGTAAATGTTTCAAGTTGAATGTTTGGGGTTATGGTTAGTTTAGGGATTTGGGGTTTATTTTTTTTCACATTAGTCCCTAAAAGTTTATTTTTAGCCGAAATTGACCTATATATATTTCTATTTTTGGTAATTTAGTCAAATAATATTTTTATTTATTCTAGCCCCTACAATTTAATTTTTAGTCAAAATTGCCCCATACTTATTTATATTTTGGCGATTTAGTCCAATAATATTTTTGTTTATTCTAGTAGATAAAATTTAATTTTTAGTCCAAATTGACCACTATTCATTTTTTGTAATTTAGTCTAATATTTTTAATATGCTGATATTTTTGTTCATGTTAGTCCCTAAACTTTTATTTTTCACCAAAATTGACCCTTTTTTATTTCTAATTTTTGTAATTTACTCCAATATTTTCAATATGATGATATTTTTGTTCATATTAGTCCCTAAAATTTCTATGACTTAAGGTTTATGGTTTATGATTTAGGGGCTAGTGTTAATGCTTTAGAGTTTATGGAGTAGTTTAGGGTATATGTTGTAGTTTATAGTTTATGATTTAGGGGTTAGTGTTAATGCTTTAGAGTTTATGGTGTAGTTTAGTGTTCAATTAATTCCCTACAAATCTTTATTTAACCGAAATTAATCTTTATTTATTTTTAATTTGTGTAATTTAGTCCAAAATTTTAATATGATGATATTTTTATTCATTTTAGTCCCTACAAATTTGTTTTCAACTAACATTTACTCATTTTTATTTCTATTTTTTATAATTTAGTCTAATAAAGTAAAGATGGTGTTATTGGTTCATGTGATTAATTTGGATTCCTTAAGGTTTAGGGTTTAGTATCAATGATTTATTGTTTAGTATCAGTGGTTTATGGTTTAGCTTATGGTTATTGGTTTATGAAATTAATTGCGATTCCTTAAGGTTTATGGTTTTGGGTTTAGTATTAACGGTTTATGGTTTAGTTTAGGGTTATTGATTTACGAGATTAATTTTGATTCAACTTTCTAATTTATGCATTTGAATTTGAAATCAAAGCTTCATGTGTACAATTAAAATAAATTAAAATTTCAACTTTCATGTATAAAATTACATGTTTACATCCAAATCAAAATTTTGTGTATAATTATATTAAATCAAAATTTATATGGTATAATAATAAATGGAATTAACTTATTAAACTCAGGATCAAATTGAGCTAAATTAAAACCTAGAAGCATAAATCACAAACATAACTAAAAGAATTCTAAAACTAAATGTGGAATTTCAATTAAATTAATCTAAATTTGGACTCAATTGAATTAAATTAAAACCTAAAATTGAAAATTTAGGACTTAAATAAAAAATATCTAAAGTCAAAAGTGTTAAAAAAATAATTGTCCATAACCTAAAAAATCAGGCAGGACTACTGTTGCGCGTAATAAGTGCTACGCAATTGTGCAAGTATACACGTCGCAAGTTATAGTATAAAAGATATCGTCTCCACAGGGATTGGTGCCACTTCAAGAATCTAGTCTCTTGCACTGTAAAAAGTAAAAACACAAGTGAAGGATTATAGAAGTTTTAACTAATAACTAATCTAGAAAGCAATTAAGTAAAAGAAAAGATGAATTCGAATGAGAGAGATAGGCTAGGTTATCGTGAGTTGAGGTGTGATAGCCGATTGGATTGTCTTGGTAAAAGAGTGCATGGGCAACTCAGTTGCCGTGGCGACTTGCACAACGGGTTGCCTTGGCAACTAATTGATGGTTGCTTGGGCGACTAGTTGGGCAACTACTTGGGCGATCGGGCAGCAACTTTCAAGGTTGGCGGAGCGTTCTTCAATGGTTTCTTCTTATCCCTAAGTCGAAACTCTAGCTACTTGTGCATGCCTTGATAATACATCCCTGCGTGAATCAAGGGTGAACAACAACCAATCTTGCGCTCCTCTTAGCCGTTGAAATCCTTAACTTATTCCTAAGCCGGATTAATCTTCACCATCATTGGATTGCATAAAGATCATATTCATTCGTTTCTTGAATCTAACTCTCCCGATATTAGATAAATGGATGAAATCACGAGATCCTCTCCCAATTCACTCGCAAACAATAATAAGAATCAAGAATGAATAAACCTTGAAATAGAAAAGTGCAAACTCTTATTACCTAAACAAAAACCAATAGTTTCTCACAACCACAAAACACAATAACCATAGCCAAGTAAATTTAGTTCATGGCTAGGTTCCAAAGAAACACAAGATAAACAATCCCTAGCATGAACCCAATCGAACAAGGAAGAAAAGATGAAGCTTGTCGAAATTAACTCTTGCTCTCCCCTCTTGATTTGTCGAATTTCCTTGCTATTTATAGGGCTAGGCCAAAGTCCTTCTTTGAGGAGGAGTTTGAGTTGGAATTAAATTATCTTTGAAGAATATAATTCTTTATTATAATTTTATTCCTATTAGAACTTCTCCTATCTTCTTGGAATTTAATTCTTCTTTAATCTCTGCATGGCAATCAAATTCCTTTGGGCTTGGGCCTTGCTCCATGTCATCTTGGGCTTGTAAAGTCATGAATTTCGACATCCATATTGCTTTTGGTCTTTGTCGACAAATGCCATGGCAACTGGCTCGGCGTCTCCTTCATGCACTGCGCCACGGCAACTAGCTCGGCATATCCTTCATGCATTGCCCTGGCAACTAGCTCGGCATTGCTTTGGCAAGTGATCCTGCACATACACACACAAAAACACACCAAAGCAGCATCTATTTCCACAAAAGTTCACCAAGTTATGTAATCAAGCTCAACGATTGAAGGAAACATGGATTAATGCATGAATGGCTAACTATGCAACTAATATGAGCCTAAGTCTAACAATAATATGAGTAAAAAGGTACGAAAAATAGTACTTTTGAACACTTATCACACCCCCAAACTCGAACTATTGCTTGTCCTCAAGCAATGCAAACTCATAATTACCGCCAAGACTTCAAATTTTCACAAACTTAGCTTTGAACTTGATTTCAATTCTCGAACCAGGGCACAAAGTATGATTGGCTTTTTATTTTCAGAAAAGCGAGGAATTACTCGGAATCAAACTATAATGCTTGTGAGTGTGTGCGGAGTTGTGTGCAAGTTGATTTTTTGATTCTATGCAAACAATAGGTTTTCAAATTACTTCATTGGGTTATTTTTAACATGTTTTAACTAGAGCCAATTTCGGGCACCTCTAGTGTTTTATTTTTAGTTTTCTTAAGTTAATTTAATCGACTAGAGCCGGTTTCGGGCACCTCTAGTTAAATTTTTTTTTAACGCCTCCTAGAGCCAGTTTCGGGCACCTCTAGTGATCAATTTTTTTGCATATGCTAGAGCCAATTTCGGGCACCTCTAGCCTTCATCCAATTTTTATTCTAATCTCCCAATTAGTTAATTATCAACCTAAGTTTACTAGAACTCCTTAAATCAATCAAACCACAACAGTGTTTCATCAAATTTAGCATCATAGTAAAATTATAAGTTTTTCCATGGTTATCCTAGAATAAAAATTCTATCAATTAAGTGCATTGGTAAAGTCATCATTGAATATTCATCAAATCTAAGCAATTCTTGTTCCAATTTAAAGGCATGGCAAGCAATTTATGTATCCTAAATGTAATACTTAAGTGTAACAATCCCCCCCAAACTCGAGTGAGGCATTGTCCTCAATGCATGCATAAAAATAACGAAAAATAAAAATAAAAATGCATACGAGGACTTACTCCGAGAGTTCGTCATCGTAGATGATTAGTTTCCTTCTAGTTGGCGTCTTGACTTTCTTGCTTGAACGTGATGGTTGTTTTCTTGTTGCTGGTGGTGGAATCGATCCTCGTACGGGGTTGTCCTCATCATCCTCTTCATCAATGTCAATGGCTTTTCGTTTGGAAGATTCAATTGGTGCGGTCTTTATTGGTTCAATGGAGGACTCGTCCGAATCTGAAAAATCAGAAAATGATTCCGTAGGAGTTGATTCGGGCATAAGTGCTTTACTTTTGGCTTTTGCAGTGGTTGCCGGGGCGTCGTCAGGGTTGGTTGCCGTGGCGTCTGCTTCCTTGGTTGTCGTGGTGACTGCTTCATTGGTTGTGAGTAAAAACAAAGAAAAGAAAAGAAACTAAAAAGTTGCAAGATAGAAAGTAGGAATAGGTTAAGGGTGATGGGTTTTATAGAATCGATAGGTGGGTGGGATTAGGGTTTAGGGAAAACGAAAAAGGGTTTAGGGTTTTGTAGGAGTTGTCGATAAGGGTTTTGGTTAGGATGAATTGGAGGCTTTATATAAGCCTTAGATTCAACCCATTAGTTTCCTTGTTGAAGATGTTTTCCTACTTGGTTTAGAATTCCTTCTTTATCTTGAACTTCCTTTCCTACAATTCAAAAACAAATCAAATAAGGATTAAAATTAAAGATAAACTAATAAAGAAAATAAATAAAGATGTGTAATAGGATTCTTAGACTTGAATAAAAAAATCTATCCTAAAACTACTAATAATCGGCAAAATAAAAAAAAAAAATCGGGAAAAAAATAAAAAATAAATAATTAACTAATCGACAAAAACAAAAATAAAAAAAATAAAAATAAAAATAACAAAATAAAAATATCAAAAGGGAGAGCATGCTCATGCATCTCCTAAATTGACCACTTCCTTGTTACGTTCCACATGGGCACCATTGTAGTGCTTCAATCTTTGTCCATTAACTTTGAATTCATGGTCGTCAGAGATGGACTTGATTATCACGGCGCCATGGGAGAATGGTTTGACGACTTCAAATGGTCCTGACCATCTTGATTTCAGCTTTCCCAGGAAAAGTTTTAGCCGAGAATTGAATAGGAGAACTAGTTGCCCTGGCGTGAATTGCCGTGGCAATAGTTTCTTGTCATGCCATCGCTTTGTTTTCTCCTTGTAGATTCATGCATTGTTATAGGCGAGTGCACGAAATTCTTCTATCTCATTGAGATCCATCAAGCGCTTTTGTTCGGCACTTCCCCAATCCATATTCACGGTCTTGATTGCCCAAGTCGCCTTGTGCTCGATTTCCACCGGTAGATGACATGTTTTACCATAGACAAGCGGAAGGGGACATACCTAATGGTGTTTTGAATGCGGTGCGATATGCCCAAAGTCGTCATCTAGTCTTAATGACCAATCCTTCCTTGAGGGATTTACAACTTTCTCGAGTATTCCCTTCAACTCCCGGTTGAAATTTTCGCTTGCCCGTTGGTTTGTGGGTGATATGCCGTGGCGATCTTGTGTGATATGCGAAGTGTTGCAACATCTTGGCAATTAGTCTGTTGTCAAAATGCTTGCCCCGTCGCTGATAATTGCTCTCGGCATCCCAAACCGTGTAAATATGTTTTTTCTGCGCAGGAATCGTTGCACGGTCTTGGAATCGTCGTTGGGAACTGCAGCTGCCTCTACCCATTTAGACACATAGTCGACGGCGAGTAAGATGTAGAGGTTGCCGAATGAAGATGGGAAAGGTCCCATAAAATCGATCCCCATATATCGAGCAGTTCCACCTCGATGATGTTCGAGGTGGCATCTCATGTCGCCTAGAGATATTGCCCGCCCCCTCGCAACGATCACATTGCTTGTAAAAGTCTTGGGCATCTTTGTACAATGTTGGCCAATACAAACTGGATTGCAAGACTTTGGCCATGATACGAGTTCCTCCAAAATGTCCTCCATAGGGTGAAGAATGGCATTGCGGAGTACATTCTGTTGCTCTTCTTGAGGACACATCGGCGTATAACCTGATCGCACATTGTTTAAACAAAAGAGGCTCGTCCCAAAAGTAATGCTTAGCATCATGGCGGAACCGCTTCTTCCCTTGGTGAGTAATGCCATACGGAAAAATACCACAAACAAGGAAGTTAACTAAATCTGCGTGCGGGGTATTGCCGAGGCATGTCTTTGCCGTAGTGTTCGCTCCCAAAATTGCCGAGGCGTGTGCATCCATGGTTGCCGAGGCGTCATGGGCTGCCGAGGCGTCAAGGGTTGCCGAGGCGATTAGAATTTGTTCATCCGGGAATGCACACAAATCTCCAGATTCCGCGTCCTCCTCCCTATTGCGTTCCAAACGTGATAAGTGATCAGCCACTTGATTTTCTGTTCCTTTCCTGTCCTTAATTTCAATATCAAATTCTTGTAAAAGTAATATCCAACGAATCAAACGAGGTTTAGCATCCTTTTTAGCAAATAAGTATTTGATTGTCGAATGGTCCGTATGAACAATTACCTTTGCACCAATTAAATAGGATCAGAACTTGTCAAATGCGAAAACTACAGCTAGTAACTCTTTCTCCGTTGTTGTGTAATTCACTTGAGCATCGTTAAGAGTTTTACTAGTGTAGTATATCACATGGAAGGTCTTACCTGTGCGTTGGCCTAGGACTGTTCCTACCGCGAAATCACTTGCATCACACATGAGCTCAAAGGTAGCGTCAACTGTGGAGCGACAATGGGTGCCGAGGCAAGCTTTTTCTTTAGGGTTTTGAATGCTTGGGTGCAAGAATCATCAAAATCGAAGACTTTATCTGTTCAAGCAGATTACACAAGGGTTTAGTGATTTTAGAAAAATTATGAATGAACCTCTCTGTAAAAACACGCATGTCCGAGAAAACTTGAATTCCTTTAATCAAATTGGTGGGGTAATCTCTCGATCACGTCCACCTTGGCTTTGTCTACTTCAATTCCCTTGGATGAAATCTTGTGGCCGAGCACTATTCCTTCATCTACCATAAAGTGGCATTTCTCCCAATTGAGGACTAAATCTGTTTCTTCGCATCTTGCCAACACCCTCTCTAAATTGCCGAGACAACCGTCGAAGTCATTACCAAAAACCGAAAAATCATCCATGAAGATCTTAAGGAAGTCTTCGACCATGTCTGAAAAGAGTGCCATCATGCATCTTTGGAAGGTTGCCGGGGCGTTACATAATCCGAACGGTATCCTTCGGAAGACATAAGTACCGTATGGGCATGTGAAGGTTGTCTTTTCTTGATCTTCTGGTGCTATGGCAATCTGATTGTAACCTGAATAACCATCAAGAAAACAATAAAAGGGTTTACCTGCAAGACGGTCAAGCATTTGATCAATAAAGGGTAATAGGAAGTGATCTTTCCTAGTGGCTTTGTTTAGCTTTCGATAGTCCATACAAACCCTCCAACCGGTCACAGTCCTGGTTGGGATAAGTTCATTATTTTCATTGCTTACCACTGTTATACCTCCCTTTTTCGGTACACATTGTACCGGACTTACCCACGTACTATCGGAGATAGGGTATATAATGCCGGCGTCAAGCCACTTGATGATTTCTTTCATTACAACCCCTTTCATGGCATGATTCAGTCTCCTCTGGGCCTCAATTGAAGGTTTGTGATCATCTTCCAACAAGATCTTGTGCATGCACACCACCGGGCTAATTCCCTTCAAGTCGGCAATTGTCCACCCTATTGCCTTTTTATGTAGCTTCAACATGTTGATCAGCTTCTTTTCCTGCTCAGGCTGTAACTTAGAGGAAATAATTACAGGTAATGTATTATCGATCCCTAAGTATACATATTTCAGTTGCTCTGGCAATTGTTTCAACTCAAGAATTGGTGGATTTTCGATAGAGGGTTTTTCGAGCTTACCTCCCTTACCTGAGTAGTCCAGTGGTTCAAAGTATGTACCTGGTCTATTGACTAGCCAATTTGCCTCTTCTGGTTGTTCCTCATTGACCGGTTCTTCATACTCCTCATGTTCCTCGTGGTCGGCAATGTAGTTGCCGAGGCAACTAAATTCCTCATCGAAGTTAAACTCTGCCGTGGCATGAAGTAGTTGGCATTCTTCTGGATCATCGGCATGCCTTAGTGTTTGGAATACATTTAGTTTGACCTGTTGGTCATTCACCCTCATTGTGAGTTCTCCCTTTTCAACATCAATCAAAGTTCTCCCTGTCGCTAGGAATGGTCTCCCGAGAATGATAGGTGCATGCTCATCTGCTTCACAATCCAAAACAATAAAGTCAGCGGGAAAAATGAATTTATCAACTTTTACCAGTATGTCCTCGATTTTTCCCTCTGGATGCACATAGGATCTGTCGGCTAGCTGCAAAGATAATAATTGTAGGTCTTGCCTTCCCGATTCCTAGTTTCGGAAAACCGATTTAGGCATCAAGTTTATGCTAGCCCCTAGGTCGCATAGTGCTTTCCCGACATAGTGATTTCCAATAGAACAGGGTATTGTGAAACTTCGGGATCCTTCAACTTGGGCGGCATGCGATTGTGCAACATTGCCATGCATCCCTCTGTCGTGGCAATCTGTTTCAAACTCTCCTAGCCTTGTTCTCTTGGACACAATGTCTTTAAGAAACTTGGCATAGTTTGGCATTTGTTCAATTGCTTCCACCAATGGCAAGTTGATGTGTACTTGCTTTAGGATATCAAGAAACTTCTTGAATTGGTATTCTTGCTTTTGTCGCTTCAACCTTTGTGGGAATGGTGGTGGAAGTCGGATATCTTCTATCCTTTCATTGGTTTGAAACCTGATTGACGGCATTGCGGGACATCCGGAATTGCCGATGCGTTATCAATCAGGGTTCTTTGAGGCATGCTTATCACAAGAAGCCGAGGCGTCATCGGTTGCAGAGGCATGTTTATTTCCGGTTGCCGTGGCAATTCCTGGTTCAGCATCTGAGGCTTTGCCACTAGGTTCGTCTTGATCTTTTTGTGGAGTTTTGTTTGATGAGCGGGTTTGAACCTCTCTAAGTTGTTGGCCACTTCTGGTGGTGATTGCCTTACATTGCTCATGGCCAGTTCCTCTTGCGACTTCAGTATCGCTAGGTAAACCTCCTTGTGGTCTAGTGTTCAGATTATGAGCAAATTGTCCGACTTGATTTTCCAATGATTTGATTGCCGCCTCTTGGTTTTGCAATCTCATCTCGGTCCTGTTAATAAAAGCATCAGTTCTTTTTATGAAATTACTATTCTCAGCCATATAAGATTCAGTTTTCATCATAAAAGCATTTAGAGAATTTTCCAAAGAACTAGATGTTGTCGGTTTGTTTTGCGGCATCTGTTGTCGTGGCATATTCTCGCTTTGGAATCCCGATGCTTGTGCATTCGATTGTTCGGTTTAGAGCATTGTTGGGATTACTCCATGAAAAATTCGGTGCTTCTTCCAAGTTGGATTGTATGTATTGGCCATCATGTTGTTGCCCGATTGTAATTCCCCACATAGAATTTGGATTACGGATTCTCGCATACATTCGGAAGAATTATGGTTATCACTACATAACTCACAAAAAGAATCCATTACCTTGACTTCATGTGTGTTGTTTGGTTTTTGCATGTTCGGACCATCTTGGTTAAAGCGGCCAATTGTGCGAAATTGAATCGATGATCCTAGTTCATGTATTGTGGCTTAGCGTCTAACTCCTCCTCTTCTAGTAGATGGGAATTGATAGTCATTCTTGGCCAGCCTGTTTAAAATTTGCATTGCTTCCTCCGCGACTTATCTAAGAGTATGCCGTTTGCCGAGGCATCTAGCATCATCCTTGTTGGTGTATTCACGGCATTGTAAACCATTGTCACTTGCGCCCACACCGGGAATCCGTGTAGAGGGCATTTGTGTAGAAGTTCTCTATATCGCTCCCAAGCCTCGTACATGGATTCATCATCCGCTGCCGAAAAGAAGTAATGTCGTTCTGAAGCTTATCAGTCAAATTTGTAGGATTAAATCTAGCAAGGAAATCACGACAAAGATCAGTCCAAGATGCTATGGATCCGCAGAATGCTATTCAGCCATGCTTTCGCCCCTATCCCTCGGTGAATAGGGAATAATCTTAATCGTAGGACATCGGGGTAACTCCGTGTATCTTGAACGAGTTGCAAATCTCGAGGAAAGATTTCAGATGTTGTCGTGCATCTTGATTCTTTGAGCCGCCAAATTGACCTATTGTGTTGATCATATTAAACATTACTGGTTTCAACTCAAAGTGGTCGGCTTCAATTTCGGGTGCGACAACTCCGGGTTAAGTCCATCAAGATCTTCTTCAAGATAGTCTCGAATAGTTCTGTTTCGTGCAAGAATCACTCCTCCTCCTGCTCGAACATCTTGATTAATATTGCCGTCTTGATTTGCCATTGCTTCTCTTATCCTTCGTCTAAGTCTTTGTAAGGTTCGTTCGATTTACGGATCAAAGGGATATTACGGTGAAGTCGGTCTCGCCTGGTCATATACCAATGCAAAACCAAAGTTTGTTAGCCCTTTGAATTTTAAACAAGAAAAATAAAAAGAATGTGCAAGAAAATAAAAACAAAGTCGCTATTGCCAATCCCCGGCAACGGCGCCAAAAACTTGTTGCGCGTAATAAGTGCTACGCAATTGTGCAAGTATACACGTCGCAAGTTATAGTATAAAAAGATATCGTCTCCACAGTGGATTGGTGCCACTTCAAGAATCTAGTCTCTTGCAATCGTAAAAAGTAAAAACACAAGTGAAGGATTATAGAAGTTTTAACTAATAACTAATCTAGAAAGCAATTAAGTAAAAGAAAAGATGAATTCGAATGAGAGAGATAGGCTAGGTTATCGTGAGTTGAGGTGTGATAGCCGATTGGATTGTCTTGGTAAAAGAGTGCATGGGCAACTCGGTTGTCGTGGCGACTTGCACAACGGGTTGCCTTGGCAACTAATTGATGGTTGCTTGGGCGACTAGTTGGGCAACTACTTGGGCGATCGGGCAGCAACTTCAAGGTTCGGCGGAGCGTTCTTCAATGGTTTCTTCTTATCCCTAAGTCGAAACTCTAGCTACTTGTGCATGCCTTGATAATACATCCTGCGTGAATCAAGGGTGAACAACAACCAATCTTGCGCTCCTCTTAGCCGTTGAAATCCTTAACTTATTCCTAAGCCGGATTAATCTTCACCATCATTGGATTGCATAAAGATCATATTCATTCGTTTCTTGAATCTAACTCTCCGGATATTAGATAAATGGATGAAATCACGAGATCCTCTCCCAATTCACTCGCAAACAATAATAAGAATCAAGAATAAATAAACCTTGAAATAGAAAAGTGCAAACTCTTATTACCTAAACAAAAACCAATAGTTTCTCACAACCACAAAACACAATAACCATAGCCAAGTAAATTTAGTTCATGGCTAGGTTCCAAAGAAACACAAGATAAACAATCCCTAGCATGAACCCAATCGAACAAGGAAGAAAAGATGAAGCTTGTCGAAATTAACTCTTGCTCTCCCCTCTTGATTTGTCGAATTTCCTTGCTATTTATAGGGCTAGGCCAAAGTCCTTCTTTGAGGAGGAGTTTGAGTTGGAATTAAATTATCTTTGAAGAATATAATTCTTTATTATAATTTTATTCCTATTAGAACTTCTCCTATCTTCTTGGAATTTAATTCTTCTTTAATCTCTGCATGGCAATCAAATTCCTTTGGGCTTGGGCCTTGCTCCATGTCATCTTGGGCTTGTAAAGTCATGAATTTCGACATCCATATTGCTTTTGGTCTTTGTCGACAAATGCCATGGCAACTGGCTCGGCGTCTCCTTCATGCACTGCCCTGGCAACTAGCTCGGCATATCCTTCATGCATTGCCCTGGCAACTAGCTCGGCATTGCTTTGGCAAGTGATCCTGCACATACACACACAAAAACACACCAAAGCAGCATCTATTTCCACAAAAGTTCACCAAGTTATGTAATCAAGCTCAACGATTGAAGGAAACATGGATTAATGCATGAATGGCTAACTATGCAACTAATATGAGCCTAAGTCTAACAATAATATGAGTAAAAAGGGTAAGAAAAATAGTACTTTTGAACACTTATCAACTACTTTCCCTTATTCCGTCCCACCTTTCATTTTAATTAAAAAAAAAAATAGACAATTGGTAAAAAATAGGAAAAAAACAAAATTTTAAAGGGAAATAAGCCACCTATAATTTAGGTTAGAGATTAATTACCCTTTAAGTCCTGTTGTGTTTTAAATGTTGCATTTTAGTCATAATATTCACTTTTAAGTTTTAGTTTAATTCAATTTAGTCACAAGTATGCCTAATTCAATTTAAGGGTATATTTTTGTTCATATTAGTCCCTAATTGTTTAACTGAAATTGACCCCTATTTATTTTAAATTTTTGTAATATAGTCCAATGTTTTTAATATGATGATATTTTTGTTCATTCTAGTACCTAAAACTTTATTTTTAGCCGAAATTGACCCATATATATTTTTATTTTTGGTAATTTAATCGAATAATATTTTTGTTTATTCTAGTCCCTACAATTTAATTTTTAGTCAAAATTGCCATGCATTTATTTATATTTTTGGCAATTTAGTCCAATAATATTTTGTTTAGTCTAGTACCTAAAATTTAATTTTTAGTTGAAATTGACCCCTATTCATTTTTTTGTAATTTAGTATAATATTTTTAATATAATGATATTTTTGTTCATGTTAGTCCCTAAAATTTTATTTTTTTAACCAAAATTAATCCTTATTTTTATATTTTTGTAATTTAGTCCAATATTTTTAATATGATGATATTTTTGTTTATGTTAGTCCCTAAAATTTTATTTTTCACCAAAATTGACCCCTTTTTATTTCTAATTTTTGTAATTTACTCTAATATTTTAAATAACGATGATATTTTTGTTCATTCTAGTGCCTAATATTTATTTTTAATGTGATTCGTGTTCGTGAAAGGCGTTAAATAATTCACTCGAAATGACCCAACCCAAAGTCTATCGACTATTTGTACCAAACTCAAACTTAATACAAATTCGAAACCCGAATTAACCCGACCCGAAATGAAACTGACTTGAAATTACCTGACATGAAATGAACCCAACTTGAAATGAGCTCGACCTAAAATGAACCCGACCTGAAGTCTACCCGAGCCTGAATTAACCCGTCAATTAACTAATTCAGACCCGAACCGTTTTGACCCGGCCCGAAATGAACCCGACCTAAAATTGACCCGCACCCGACCATAATCGAGTCGAAACATCAAATCAACTTGAAATGACCTGTATATGATTTAACCCGACCTAACAGGACTCGACCTGAAACCCATCCGATTACCTGTTTTTACATCCCTATAGACCACCCCAAGAACCCTATTTTTATACAGTTTTCGGCCGCAAAAACCCTTATTGATTTGTTAAATTCCTACGTATTAATCTCCACCACTCTGTACCCTATCTTGTTCGCTAATCCTTTCAACCCCAGGCTTAGTTCAGTACCAATACATTTGGACCCATTACTTCTGATCATGAAAAACACGTTATTTCATCAGTTGAATTTGCTTTGCCTGAAGGTGTGTTTCTTACTGTGCTATATAATGATGATTTTATTGTGTGACGTTTTATATTGTACGCATATTTTTAGGTGTGATGTGGCATGATGAAATTTTCATGCATTCTTACTTGGTTTGAGATTTAACTAAACATCGGATTTATAGAATTGTTTATCATCAGATTTATCGAATTATGAAATATCGAATTTATCGAACTATGTGTTGAGACTACTAAAAATGTAATTTTACATCGTTGTCTGCATGAGTTTGGTTTTTACCACAGATCGATTGGTGGATGTAGAGAGTAGTTCTGGGGAATCTTACTCTTCGGACGGTGCTACGTAGTTGGGATTCATTGTATCGTTTTTATAAAATTAAAGCTTTTATATTATGCATCATCATTCGAGAATTTATAGATTTTATCGAAATAATTATGATTTTGATATTGAGGTTTTTCCTTGCACTTTAGAGACACACTAAACTCTTTAGCTTACTCCCCTTTAGTTCTTCTTTCAGATATACTCAGAAACATAGTCGAACCGGTACTTGGAGGATCTCATTTTTATCAAGTTATCATATTGATCAGTACGAAACTATTTTGAGTTATTCATATTATTATTTATTATTTTGAGACATTGATGTATTTTCAGACTTTGAGACTACTTATGTTTTGGGATTGTTTTTAGCATTCATTTATTGTGGTTTTTATTTAGATGTTTTTATTAAATATTGGCTTAAACCAGAAAACAGCCCTCAAACTATGCATTTTTTCTGCTTTTGGCCCTTAAACTATGATTTAGGCAAAATGGGCCCTTAAACTATCATTTTTGGGCAAAATAGCCCCTTAAACTATCATTTTTGGTCACTTTAAGTCCCTAAACTATTTTTTGGTCAAAATAAGTACCTAAACTATATCATTTTTATTATTTTAGTCCCCAAAACTAGGGGTGTTCAAATCTGGGTACCCGTGTATTCGGGTACCTGAAGTACCAGGTACCTGGATCTTCGGGTAGTAGAAAATGCGGCCCGTGTCCCGACCCGATTTTTGCGGGTACCCAAAAATTCAGGTATTTGGGTACCCGGATATAAAAAATATATTTTTTAAAATATAAAATATTTTATTAGTTTAATATAAAATATAAAAATATGTATTTATTAGTTTAATATAAAAAATATGTATTTGTTAAATATAAAATATAAAAAATCTTAGATTTTTTATTAGTTAGTATAAAAATATGTATATTGAATATAAAAATATTAATTTTAAACATATCCGGGTATCCGATTGTAATCGGGTTCCCGAAAATTCTTAATTTTGTGACCCAGGCCCGACCTGAGAAGTGACGGGCCGGGTATCCGACCCGGGTAAAAAAAATTCTGGGTAAATACCCGGTTATTTATGTTCGGGTAATCGGGTCGGGACAGTCTGGTCAGGTATTTTTTAACACCCCTACCCAAAACTATTAATTGATCAAAAAATCTGTGATGTGTCATATCTTATTAGTCTAAATAATTTTCTTTTGACTTAAATAACTATCGGACTTAAAATGACCAGAAATAATAGTTTATGGGCTTATTTTGATATATGGTATTTTAAAATTTAAAAAGAACATAAATATTTATATATGTTAGAAAAGCCTATAAAATGATATTTTTTTAACCATGAACTTAAATTGACAAAAAATGATAGTTTAAGGGCTTATTTTTCCCAAATCATAGTTTAGGGGCTTAAAGTGGCCGAAATGATTGTTTAAGGGCCTATTTTGCCTAAATCATAGTTTAAGGGCCAAAAGCAGAAAAAAGGCATAATTTGAGGGATTTTTTGGTTTAAGCCTTAAATATTCGAATTTTAATTATGACATCGTGTTTTATTTATTACAAGTGATTTAATAAATTATTGTTATATATATTCTTTTAATTTAAATTAAATTATAATTTTCAAAATTAGTTTTTTGAGGGTTAAGTTTCCAAAAACGTCTCCCTAGACTCGGTCCATTTTTTGGGTCGGGTTTAAGGAGTTACAATATGGCTATATTGGAGCTAAAAAGAGACTTATTATGGCACGTCTCCGGGGTATCCAAAAATCCCTAAGTTCTCGGCATTCTCGTTTTCTCGTGCAACTTGAATTTGAGTTGCTCAAAGATCTCGAAGACCTTCTGGACCAAGAGGAATTAATGTGGGGCCATAAGTCCAGGGCTGACTGGATTACCAGTGGGGATTGCAGCACTAGGTACTTCTAACAAAAGGCTATTATTCGAAGGTAGAAAAATTAAATTTCATCCCTTAAGCTCCTCTTGGGCGAATGGTCCTCGGATGAAAACAAACTGCGTGATAAAGTTGTCTCTTATTTTCGATCATTGTTTATGGTAGATGACCAAGCTCCATCTCCATACCTAGCCAAAGGTAGATTTCCTCCTATTCCGGATGCATTGCTTCATGGTATAGATTTAGTTCCCTATGGTGAGGAGATTCATGCGGAGCTAATGAAAATGTCACCCCTTAAGTCTCCGAGTTGGGATGGTTCGTACACCTATTTCTTCTAATCACAATGGAGCACCGTCGACCGGTCAGTTTGGAAGATTATTCAAGATGTATTTCATGGGGGTTCACTTGATATAGAACTGAACAAGGCCATTCTTGTTTTTATCCCCAAACCGGACACATCAAAATCTTCCCTAAACTTTTGCCCAATCAGTCTTTGTACTGTACTCTACAAGCTTCTCATAAAGATTCTTGTTCGTCGCCTGCAGCCTCTGTTCCCATTTCTCATTCGAGAGACCTAATCGAGCTTCATTGCTGGTAGGTCTATCGTGGAAAACATTATAGTTAACCAGGAAGTTGTTCACAGTATGCGATCTCTCAAATCAAAAACTTGTTGGATGGTTGTAAAGGTGGATCTTGAGAAAGCCTTTGATCTGATTAAGTGGGATTTTATTCATGATTCCCTATGTGATGCTGACATCATTCTTTGCGAGGTATAATTATGGATTGTATTTCTTCCTCATCGATGCAAGTTCAGTGGAATGGCACGTATTCCCAATCTTTTCGTCCTAAACGCAGCGTTCACCAGGTTTATCCTTTATCTCCCTATTTGTTCATTCTTACTATGGAACGGTTGGGACATCATATTGATATGACAATATCGGATGGTTCTTGGTTCTCTTTCCTCTTCACTAAACATGGTACGCCACTATCACGTCTCTTTTTCACGGACGACCTGATCTTATATGCCAAAGCCAATATGCAGAATGCCGATCTCATTGATAATATCTTTGCTAAGTTTGGTGCCTCCTCTGGTCATAAATTGAGCAAGAAAAAAATTTAGATTTATTACTCGCCAAACACTGATCCTCCTATTATGCACAACATTTACTCTCGACTTGGCTTTAAACCAGTAGAGAACCTTGGAAGTATCTGGGGGCCCTGGTTATCCACAAAAGGATCATCTATTTTGACTAAAACTTCATTCTTGACAAAATTCGAAGTCGTTTTAATGGTTGGTCACGCGCTCACTTTCCATGGCCGACAGAATAACCTTAGCCAAGTCCGTTTTATCAGTTATCCCTATTTATTTCATGCAATCCGCTTTATTGCCTAAAGGGGTATGCTTGGAAATTGAGCCCATTATTCGAAAGTTTATTTGGGGATCGAAATACACTGCCTGCAAGACCCCTCACATCAATTGGGACACTCTTTACCAACCAATTACAAATAGAGGTCTTGGTTTTCGTAAAATGCATTCATATATTGTGGCTTTTGTTTACAAGATTGGTTTCTCGCTTGTTTTGAAGCCTCGTGCTCTTTGGGTCACGCTTCTGCATCAAAAGTATAAAATGGGATCTTTGCCCGCTCATTATTCACAAGACTGCATGTTCTCCCTTATGGCGTGCTCTGTCACACCATTAGAACTCAATCCGAGTCAACTTTACCTAGACTATCGGAGACAGGTCACACATCTATTTCTTTGATGATGTTTGTCTTCCATCTCTCGGTCATTTGCGTAACCATACTTTGTTTTCTCCCGATGAGCTATCCAAAATTTTTCTGTCGGACTTCATTGATGATCATTGTTGTCATAATCCGTTTTTATCCGGGTAACCCAAATCCAAACCCGAAAACCTAATTACAACCCAAACCCATAACCCAACCTGAATCTTAACCCGACCCGAATATACAAGAAAACCTAACCCTAATCTTTTAAGCATCCGCTGCCACCTTTAACCTTGTTTGCCGATGTTGCTGTTGTCACCGGCGAGTTGTCGTCCGGCCACCCAATCAAACCATTTAAACCCCCAAACCAATCTCTAAAATAACCCCTAAAATAGCCTAACCCTCAATCCATAACCCTGAACCAAATCAAATCAAATACCCAAAAATTAATAACCCAAATCCCTAATCAACTACTCTCTTGAGCCACCACCCATCACCCATACGCCAAACTTGTCGAACCCATACCCCTAATCTACCCCAACCACTCTGCCATCATCCCTAAAAATCTGATCTGTAGACAAATAGGGGATATTTTATTTGTTACCAAAGGGTTATAAAACACAAAACCAAGATTGTAAAAGGGGGAATTTTCGAAATCAAAAAATGGGTAAGGGGTTTTTTGATTGTAAAAAAAAAAAAGGAGGAATCTAATACAAATAAATAAAAAAGTATTTTCTGATCCAAAATTTTGTGTCTTATTTTCTTTTTTATTACTTTAAAACGAACATCAAGAATCAGATCAAAATAAAAAGGGTTCTTTAGTTTGAAAAACAAGAGTTTTTTGTTTGTTTTAAAATTCGTATCGATTTTAAATAAAAAAGGGTTTCAAATTATACCTTTATGGTGGGGAAAGAAGGTCGCCTCCGTTGCAATCTAGATCATCGCCGTGAGGCACGTTGCCGAAGAACGACGCATGAATGGTAAAGAGCGGCCTCCGCTAGGGTTGGGGAAGGTTGAGAGGAGAAGAGATGAAAGTTAAATGAGTTAAGTTTTTTTTTTTTATGTTTTAATTAAAATTGTTTTAACAAAAAAAACCTTTATTTATTCAACTACAATCAATAAAACGACACCGTTTTAAGCAATCTGACCCGCGCAATCACCCGAATTCGGGGAAGGATCTGCGCGCCTAGGTCAATGGGTTAATTACCCAGACAGTCCCTCTTTTTTATCCCGCATCCATTTTAATCCAGGGTACAATTGTACTTTTGGTTCCTGTTGTTTTATTTTTACATTTTTTGTTTACCTTTTATTTATTTTTTTTAATTTGGTCCTTTTCCAGATTTCATTTATCTTCTTTTTTTAATTTTATGCACTTAAATTTATCTTTTTATATTTTGAAGCATTTTATGCATTTTGCATTTTGATCCTTGTTTTGTTTATATTAAGTATGTTACCATATTAAAGTATTGTATATATATGTATATTATATTACATTAAATATATTATGCGTGTATTTTGTGCATTATATTATATATCTATTTAGTATATTATAAGTATTATACGTATATATTCTATACTTATATGTTATGTAATATATAATATTATGTTATGTATATTATATAATATGATAAATGTTATTATATTCATGTATATCGTATATATTTATTTTTACTTTGTTGTTTATATTTATTTATTTGTTTTGCTTTTATTTATCACATTTAATTTATGCAATTTACTTATTTGTTCGATCCGGTCCTATTCTGGATAATTTAGTTTCCGTATTTATTTTTCTTGCACTTTAATTTACGTATTTATTTTTCTTGCAATTTAATTTAATTTATATTGTCGTATTTATTCATTAGCCTTAAATTTTATTTTAATTAAGTTTATCATATTATTTGTTTTTGTTTCATATACGTTTATTTACGTTTTTCTTAACATACAATATTCAAGGGAATTTTTTCCGCTTTATTTCGGGCACCGGCTAGGAAGTGGTTGTCCTAACTCATTCGGGCGTCATCTTTCTCAGTTTTTGTAAATAAGGAAATATTCTCCTTAAATTGCTTTTTTGGGATTAAATTTTAAATTAAAATTTGAATTTTGGTTTTCTTGCAATGACAACACAAAATCAATGCGGTACCAATTTTGGGCACTGTGGGGTGGTAATCATTCCTCACACGTAACCGACTCTCGAACCCAAATGTTTTAGAATCTCTGATTTATTTTTTACGGTGTCTGGCCTACCAAAGTTGCCGGTGGCGACTCCATCCATCTTTCATCTTCCGTTTTCAATTTTCATTGTATTCTATTGGGAGTGTCATCACAGTCTCCGAGTGTCATCCCTTTTGATGTCGTACATAAAACATTTCTATCGATCATTTTTAGAAAAAAAGAACCTTTATTACAGATGGCGACTCCGCTAGGGACTTTTTTTTAAAGAGAGTTAGGCCAATGTTGATTTTGTGTTGTCTTGCAAGAAAATAAATTTCAATTTAATTTAATTTTCAATCTCTCGACATTCATGCATGAACTTTCTGCCCGAGCTCCTCACCATGTTAAGTAGGAGTGATTATTTCACTTCGTGGGGGTGTTCACCTCCGTATAATGTTGTAATTCACTTTTGGAATTTGATCTTTATATTTCGTGGGGTATTCACCCTCGTATGGCATAAGGGTTGTAGTCCCTCGAATCGATGTCCTAGCAACAGGTCGGGTACCGTCACCCTAGAACCAAACCCGCATATAGTGAGCCGTAGGAGCCACCTTTTTAGAGCCATGCAAAACTCTGCCCGTTTAGCGGTTACCCTTTTTAGGCTTTGATGCCTTTGTTTATTTTTTATGTACAATTTCTCTATCTGTTTTAATTTTTTTACCTTAATTATCATTTAATTTATTCGTTCGATTATTTTAATTCTGAGTTGACCCATTTTTTTATTGCACTACATTAAGTTCACTCATTTTGCATTAACTACATGACATATCATAACATTTTAATTTTTGCATTTTACCAGCATAAAATGCTAATTCATGACTGGTTCTTAATTTGAAAAATTATTATCGGGAGAAAATCTAGTACTCTAGATATTAAGGCAATATTCAAAGTTGTAAACGAATCCTGTGAGTTTAGAAATTTGTGCCATGAGAACCATTTTTGAATCAGTACTTTCACATCTAGGACATGCACCTCGTATAAATTTTAAAGGAAAAGGGGTTTTGAATCATACCTTTTTGGTGGGGAAAGAAGGTCGCTGCCGTTGCAGTCTGGATCATCGTCGTGAGGCGCGTCTCCGAGGAACGACATATGAATGGTGAAAAGCGGCCACCGCTAGGGTTGAGGAAGGTTGAGAGGAGAAGAGATGCAAGTTAAATGAGTTAAGTTTTTTTTTTATGTTTTAATTAAAATTGTTTTAACTAAAAAAACCTTTAATAATTCAACCGACCATCAATAAAACGACACCATTTTTAGTAATTCGACCCGCGCGGTCACCCGAATCCAAGGAAGGATCTGCGCGCCTGGGCCAATGTGTTAATTACCCAGACAGTCCATGTTCTTTTATCCCGCATCCATTTTAATCCATGGTACAATTGCACTTTTGGTCTATGTTGTTTTATTTTTATTTTTATCTTTATCTTTTTTTTCTTCTTTTTTTACCTTTTATTTCTGTTTTTTTTCAATATGGTCCTTTTCCAGATTTCATTTATCTTCTATTTTTTTATTTTTATGCACTTAATTTTCTCTTTTTATATTTTGGAGCACCTTTATTTTATGCATTTTGCATTTTGATCCTTGTTTTGTTTATATTAAGTATGTTACCATATTAAAGTATCGTATATATATATATATATGTATATTATATTACATTAAATATATTATGCATGTATTATGTACATTATATTATATATCTATTTAATATATTATAAGTATTATACGTATATATTCTATACTTTTATGTTATGTAATATATATAATATTATGTTATGTATATTATATGATATGATAAATGTTATTATATGCATGTATATCGTATATATTTATTTTTACTATGTTGTTTATATTTATTTATTTGTTTGTTTATTTTGCTTTTATTTATCGCATTTAATTTACGCAATTTACTTTTTTGTTCGATCCAGGTTTATTTTTCTCACATTTTAATTTACGCATTTTTTTTTTGCAATTTAATTTACCGTCATTTATATTTTTGTATTTATTCACTTGTCTTAAATTTTATTTTAATTAATTTTATCATATTATTTGTTCTCATTTCATATACGTTTGTTTACGCTTTTTTTACATACAATATTCAAGGGAATTTTTTCCGCTTTATTTCGGGCACCGGCTAGGAAGTGATTGTCCTAACTCATTCGTGCGTCATCTTTCTCGATTTTTGTAAATAAGGAAATATTCTTCTTAAACCACTTTTTTGAATTAAATTTTAAATTAAAATTCGAATTTTGGTTTTCTTGCAATGACAACACAAAATCAAAGTGGAACCATTTTTGGGCGTTGTAGGGGTGTTAATCCTTCTCCACGCGTAACTGACTCCCGGACCCAAATGTTTTAGAATCTCTGGTTTATTTTTTATAGTGTCCGGCTACCAAAGTGGCCCCGTCTTCCATTTTCAATTTTTCGGTATTCTATTAGGAGTGTCATTCCAGTCTCCGAGTGTCATCTCCTTTGCCGTACATAAAATATTTTTATCGATTATTTTTAGAAAAAAAAACCTTTATTACAATGGTGAGTGGAATACCGACATGCTAGCCTCTATTTTTCTTGATTATGTAATCCCGCATATCCTAAGTACCAAATGCTCTGACCCTTCCGATTGTACTGATGTATGTACTTGGCGACAGGGCTCGAAACATGGTTTTGAACTAACGTTGGCATATAACCAACTGATGGAATCCACATGGGATATATCTCTACCAATCTGGAAGTTAATTTGGCGACTGCAGGTACCCCCCATGTGTCCGTCTCTTCCTTTGGATTGTGTATCGCCAGAAGCTTATGACCAATAGTGAGCATTATCGCCGTATACTTTCGGATACTTCAGATTGTCCCGTTTGTTCCCATTTGTCCTACATTGTATGCCATGTTCTACGTTATTGTTCCCAAGTTCACGCCACATGGAATTCGATCCTCCCTGCTGCATTGAAGCCGACTTTCTTCCAATATGATGTTCAGGAATGGGTCCACCGTAATTTGTCGAGAAACCTGGTTCATCCCAAGTGGCAAATGCCTTAGAATTTGATCTTCACATCTAGACTCTGGCAAATCTGGAAAAACAGGAATGATTTCGTGTTCAACCGCAGGCTCAAACCAATTTCGGTCTTCCTACGAGTTAGCATTTCTTGGGCAAATTGCTATTATAATTCAATGGCTACCACCACTATATCTGGTCCATCATTGTTGCAACCGGTGAAGTGGAAGCCCCCCAGCTCCGGGTTCCCTCTGTGTTAACATCGATGGAGTCGTTAATAGATCCTCGGGCATTTGCTCCATTAGAGGTACCTTCTGAGACGATGTCGGTAACTGGCTTTTGGGGTTCAGCAAGTTTGTCGGCATCACCGATGTCCTACAAACCGAGTTTTGGGTGATTCTCACTGGTTTTCAAATTGCGTGGTCTCGTGGCTTTGAAATTCTTGAGCTTCAATCTGATTGTAAGCAAGTCGTTGGTCTTGTGAATGATATTGCAGCCGCGAACTCCCTTTTCCCCCTCGTTCGTGCTATTGCTAGACACAAAAGTAATGAGTGGTCAGCTGTTGTTCGTTGGATCCCCCGGGACGCTAACTGGCCAGCTGATTCCCTTGCAAAGCTAGCAGATAAGATTCACAGATGCCCACCCTGCATATCTTTGAGGGACCTCCTACCTCCATCCATCACTTGTTGTTCAAGACCAGATAGGTCCACACTGTATTGCAAGTCTAGCTCTAGTTAGGCTGCTATTCTATGTAATTCAAAAGAATATCATAAAATTTTATTTAAAGGTTTACATAAAGTACACAAATGGTCACTAAACTATCCCTAACAATATAAAATAGTCACCGAACTTTCAAAAGTTACATAATAGGCATTAAACTTTAGTTTTTATTATAAAATGATCACTGAGTCGTTAACTATCGTTAACTGAGAGACGTGACAGTTACGAAAATTTGTATAATAACATATTTAATCCTCAATATTTACACATTCAATCAATTTAGAGATTAATTATGAGGGCTAAATTACGAATAAATTGATTGAATGTGTCAATATGGAGGATTAAATGTTCTACTATTCAAAATTTTATAATTGTCACGTCATCCAATTAACAATAGTTAAGTAACCATTTTAAAAACAACATAACATAAACATAATGAGAGAAACATAGATCAAATCATATAAAAAATGTGTGCTTTTTCGCATTCATACAAATGTCAAAATGAACTTTAAACAAATACCTAAAGTTTAAACAATGTAATGGGAGAATATATATTCTCTCGAAGTAACTCCCTCTTTACTAGGGGTGAGAGTTCGATCGAGTCGAGTCAAAAAATTTCGAGTTAATCGAGTTGACGCATCATATTTTATAACTTAAACTTTATTTGAAATTTTTTCGGTTCGAGTCGAGTTTTCGAGTTCTAATAAAAATTTAATTGTAATTATTTATCATGTTATAGTACGGTTTGATTCTAATTTAAACGACTTTCTCTAATCGTATAAGATATGCATATATATATATATATTTCTTCACATTTTTTTTCATATGTTGCAATATTTCTTCATATTTTTATATATCAGTATATATATATATATCATAAAAAATTGAGGGAGTCGTATCGAACTTAAAAATAAATTCACTAATTACTAAAAATTTTGAGTTATTCAAATTTCCATTTTATAGCTCAAACTTTATTTGAATATTTTTCGAGTCGAGTTTATGAAATTTCGAGTCGAGTTACAACGAGTCGAGTATTTTTGCCTCGAGTCGAGTTATTTAATTTTTTCAAGTCGAGTTTTGCTCACCCCTACCTTTACAAAGCACTTGAATCGAACAAGGGTTGGACTTCTTAAAGCTCCAACAACACTATGACACTACTCCTTTTAGAAATGTGGGAACATAATAAGGCAATAATTCAGCTAAAAGCACTACTTTCACCTTATTACGACTCAAGACACTACATACATGAAATATGAACAAAAGACTCCACAAATGCTTATAAATGCTTAGAACAACATTAAAAGCTACGGTGAAAATATACTAAAAATAACCCCTTTTGGAGAGTTATCATAAGGTATGGTAAATGGGTAAACGAGTATGGTATTGGGTGTAACGCTCTGATTATGATAATATATATGAGTAACGATTTAGGGTTGAAAGGTTTCGAGAACCCGTGGCCTCAACACCCAACATCTCTACCTTGACTGCTAAGCTAGACACCCTTTAGTATTTAGTTCTGGTCCGGATATTATTCTGTGGTTTGTTTTAAGTGCATTAACACAAAAATAAATAATCTCCAGCTACCCCCTTGGCAATTAATACACCCATATGGTTATGATCCAGAGTGAGAGAGTTCAACTCTTCAACTCCTCACCACCATTCGCCGCCCCGATCTTAGCCACCGTCAATTCATGGCGTACACCGTCAACACCGAAGGGAGCGCCGCTTCCCCTGAACTTATCCCTATCTTCCACTTACGACGAGCAACCACTGTTTTCCGTGGAGATCCTTTTTGAAGTTTTGAAATTCAAACCCAAATCTTGCTGTTTACGTTTAGCCGTTTTCTGTCACCGTCCAACTTCGAGGAGAGAAGCCGAAGCCACCACTTCTCGGTTTGTAGGTTATTGAAAAATTGAGACACTTCTCGGTTTCCCTTTTCCTCTGCTGCGTTACAGCCGTTTTAGCCTCGGTAAGCATTAGAAACTTATTTGTAAGTGTTTCTTGCATTGTTTTCCATCAACTAATGGGGTTTTCCAACTATTTAGGTCGTGCATGGCGACCATACGCCGTCTGAGGCAATTTCCAACTCTTGGGATGGAGGCCGTTGGACCGAATAGGCCTAATCAGCTTCAAACCCAGTCTGGCCAACCTGGTCTGATAACCCATTAGGCTTATTATAAGCCAATGGGCCAACTTGCTAAGGTCCAAAGGCCTTTAGCCTCATACCCTGCTGGTCCAAGCCCAAATCTAAACCTGTTTGACCGACGCGAGTTTAACCCGACCGACCTGACCCGAGTTTGACCCGACCAGAGTTCAAACCCATTTGAACTGACCTGACTGAGTTAACTCAGCTGAGTCAAACTGTTGACCGAGTCAGTCCAGTTGAGTCAACTCATCTGAGTCAACTCAGATGACTTTGACCCGTTGGCTCTGACCGTTGACTCTGACCAAAAAGACAACTTTTTGAAAAGTCATATTTTGGGTTTTTGACGTCCTGAGTCCGTTTTTGAACTCTATTTCGTGAAATTCTAACCTGAAAGCCTCCGAATCTGACTTTGAACCCTAACATACATATGTATATGATTATTCAGTTAATAGTATTATATTTAAGTCAAGGATTGATTATAAATTATGTTAATTGAAGGTATTCATAATTCCTTGTATTCGAGATTTTAAGGGACGTTGGGTTCGAGATCGAAAATGATCCAAAGGAGTTTCAAAGGTCGATTGATGTAGCTCGGAGTTGAGGTAATACTTTACTACCTCTTGCATGCTTTACGATACTCGTTGGTAAAATGGTAATGCATGAATGAATGTGATTGTTCACGTGTTTATCATTGAATATTTTAAAGTTGTATTGATTTCGATAAAGGGAAGTAAACTGGATAAGACCCGAATGACTCGAATAAGAATTTGTTGACTAGTAAGAAATTTGAGTTCAGTGAATAATTAACGAAACAATTAAACTCAAAACCTTCAGTTTAGATTATTCTTTTTAAAAGATTTAATTTTTGATATAATTGGATATGAAATGATAAAAATGCCCTTAAAGTGTAAAAAGGAATTGGATACCCCTAATAGTAGAAATGATCTGGGAACTTATGTTTGACCAGATAAAACTCCTAATTCACCTATTAAATTCCTGATCTGGTTGGAAAATCTCGGTAACAGACTTCTATCCTTCGAGTTTGCGAAATACCTAGATTTCCCAATTTCTAAATAAACTCTAAAAAACCATTTTCTTGGAAATGCTCTAAGTGATTGATTTGACTAAAATGATGAATATATCCCTGAGCTCCGGTATAAGTAAAATACCATCATGACTGGAATAAGTGAATTACCTTTGATAAATTTTGGAAATACCAATAAAGCTTAAATGACTGAAATGGCCTTAAAGGTTATGAAGCATGACTCATGTACGTCAATCACTCCTAATATTAATACAATATTGGAAGATTTTTGCATGGAATATATGTTCGACTACTCGGTGGTAAGTCAGATGGTGAATTATGAAGGTGACCGTTCAACTATATGATACAGTCGGTATTAGAAAATGAATACGCGTGATGTGTATATACCTGAATACTTGGTAAGGACTACAAGGTTGGGATTTGTTAGTTCAAATTGATTTGGAGGCTTGATAAACCGATAGAAATCCTAAATATTGTGACGGGTTCATAATTGATCTATTTTATATGCTCTTAAGCTACTCTAAGGCCATTAAGTGATGAATGCATGTAACTTAGCACACACTGCAACTACAGTAGATTTGATCTTTTAAACAAAAAATTGCAAGCTCTAATGCATTGCTTCTCATTGACATAGCTGGGGAATGAATTACTACTACAACATAACTTGGAATCACTGTAATCATAGCTTAGTCAAACCTTAGGACTTAGGGGCTGTTTACTTTTTTTGTTTTTATTTTTCTTGCTTCCATTTTGCATCGCTTGAGGACAAGCAACAATTCAAGTTTGGGGGTATTTGATGAGTGCATAATTGATCTATTTTATATGCCCTTATCCCTTTCCTTTTGCATGTTTTCAAGCTCATATAGTTTGCATTTAGGTTAGTTTGTACATACTTGCATGTAGATAGGGAGTTACACCGCATATGCTTTAAATGTCATATATATTGGTGCTTTTCATGGGAAAAGGTGGTTTTTTGGTGTATATGCAGGATGTTGGTGGATGTTGGAGGACTGCTAAAGAAAGAGGAGCAGATCTCATGGATAGAGCTGATGAGGCATAAAGAGTTGGAGATGAATCTACTTTTGTCCACGTGGACTTTCTCCTAAATACGCAACATTAAATGAAGCTGGAAACCAATGGCTTTCTTTAATGAAGTCCCACGCACTTTAGGGTACTAAAACCCTAGTTTCACTGCCTATATTAGAGAGACTTGGACTCTACTTCAAAAGAGCGTGATCACAGAAAATAGTCCTAGTCTAAAGCTTACGAAGAACCACCAAAGTGGAAGCTAGAGAAATCTCCTCACGACAGAAGACATAGAGAGAGGTCGACGGAGAGGGAGACCTATAATACACCTAGACGGCTTGAAGGGAGTTTGTTGAGGAAGCTCGACTTGTTTTTTTTCCTTGCTTGATAAATTGTTGTACTTTAATAATTTTGTTATGGATATTTTAAGCTCAGCCATGAGCTAAATACTTTAGTTGGGATTATTGCGTCCCAGGATTTTATATTTTGATTGTCCTTTTATAATGCTATAGTTGTTTCTTCCTTTATCTATTTTGTTCATCGTACTTCATGCGTAGTTATTGTAAGAGCTATCGAGAGAGACCTTTTAACTATTGATTTGTGTCTTAATATCGAGAGAGTTAGGTTATACAAACGTGAACAGTGGGGTTAATGTAGCGACTTTTTTCAAGGCCGCTACGAAAAAAATAAAAAATTGTATTTGGGGGGATTCCCACTTTTATTTAAAAGGGGAAATTTTAGAAAAAAATCGTATTTTAAAAAACATGGAGTCGCCACTGGCCACTTGGACAAGGTAGGCCGGAAACTGTAAAAATGAAAACCAAAGATTTTAATTGGGTTCGGGAGTTAATTACAGATGGGGAAGGGTTATCACCCCCACACCTCCTAAAATTGATACCTGACGGGTTTGTATCGTATTTATTAAGAAAAATAAAAATTTGATTTAATTTAATAATTAATTCTAAAAATACATTTACACATAACACTATTAAATTTGCCTCGATATCTACGGTACAAAAGGAGATGACACCCGAAGACCGGGATAACACTCCCACTAGAATACCAGAATAAGAGGCCTAACATTGTATGTGGAAAATATAAACATGATAAATATAAAATACATGAAATGAAAGGATAAATAGATATTAAATAACAAAATACCTATGTGCATATTTCGATACGTAAATATACATGACTAAAATAAAATATCCATACATGTATAAATATGATACATACAACATATAACATTTAATATACAATAATATAAAAAAATAACATAATGTATATATAGATTATAGCATATGCATTTAATATAAATTAAATAAATAATATAATATATAATATATGTAGCATATAATATAATACATAATATATAGTTTTATTTAGTGTATACATAACATAATACATATACATATACTAAGGATTAAACTGATAATCGAATAGAAATAAAGCAACATCTATCAAATATAATGTAACATAAAAAAGGATTCAAATAAATACTCCCATATAAATAAACTTAAATCATAAAAACAACCGCAAATAATATGTATCGAGCGAATAATAAACACATGAACAAAGATAAATATTAAACACAAAAACATAATAATGAATCGAGTATATAAACAATAAAAACACAAAAAGTGACTGAAATTAAATGAAATAAAAATTCAGGGACCAAAAATGTAATTTTTCCATAAAACATTTTAGAATTTAAAGAAAATGGCCTAATTAAAAGAATGTAAAAAGAAAGGTGGACCAAAACTATAATTTTCCCTTTTAAACTGATTAAAATCAAAATCAAGGGTTAAATTGAAAAACGACTAAAACTTTAAAGGGCTAAATGCATCATTAAACCATGTGGCAGAGCTGATTCATAAAGCAAAGTAGGGCGGAGGGACTTCGAAGGTAATTTAACCATTAAAAATTGATTTAATTTAATTTAGGGATGAAATTGAGAGATTTTAAAAATTATAAGGGACCAGGGAAGTGATTTACAAAGGCAGAAGGACCCTGGGTGAGAACCTTTAAACAATTATACCATTTTTAAAATTTTTAAACTGTGTATAAATACCTATTCGACCAAACATTCACCCTTTTCCATTTTTTGAAACCCCCTTAATATTACCACCCCTTTTTTCTCTGAAATAAACACCAAAAAACAAAAAACCCTCCTCATTTTGGATCAAACTGCCCAAAAATTATGAACACACATGGTGTTCTTCGTGTTCTTCATGAACAGGAAGAACACCAACCCAGATTTCCAGAACCCACCACGAGCCACCACCATTCCCAGATTCTGGTGGTGGCTCAACCCTTCTGGCCACTGTAGGCGAGCGGTGGCCGACAAACCTCAAATCTCGACCTAAAACATTCCCCTTTTCAAACCAAACCTAGATCCGGTTTAAATTTTAAGAAAAAGAACCCCTTTTTCTTAGATCTAGGAAAAATAAAACCAAAATTATTAAAAAAAACTTTTTGGAAAGAAAAAAACCATTATTTGGACCTTTCCCAATATTTCACCTTTCGATAGGCTTGTCACCGGCGAAAGAAGGCCGACGACCAAGGTAACTTTTCACTTCTCCCTCATCTAATTTCTTTATTATTTTTTATTCGATATGCATGCAAAGAAAGAAAGAAAGGGAGAAGAGATTACCACTGGAATCCTTTCTTTTTTTTATTGATTTCAAATCTCAGTATTACAATAGATTGTTTACAATATATATTCCCTCGTTTTTTCTTTTGATTTGGCCTTAGTTTACAATAGTATGTGTTTTATATTTAAATTGGATCTATTTTAAATATCCACAACCCATTAGTAATAATATTAGATAATAATAATAATAATAATAATACAACTCTAATAATAATACATACGCGTGACATACACGCATACATACTATCACACATATACATATGAAATTTAATATTCAATATACAAATATACATATATACGAAGACATATACATAATACATATTCATACATGCATACGTGCATGAACATATAATATATACAAGCAATACACATAATATTCGACATACGAACATGTATACACACTTAATACAAATATACATAGATAATACATGCAATAGCTAAATATTAATATATATACACATATAAACATACAAAAATACATTTATGCCTAAATAGATAATAAGTATACACACATAATAATAACACATACACATACATACATATGTATATGTATACGTACACATAACACACCTACATATAATATGCATACATACATATATTTAATAAATAATACCACTTTTATTAATATTAATAATATTATACATAGACGGACAAAAATAAGTGATTACAGCTGCCCCTCTTTGCTTGCTTTTGTGAAACAAGAACAAAGCAAAGATCAAAAGCACTCTTTTTGTCATACTTTCCTGTCCTCAGCTCTAGAATCATGGGTTCTTATGGAACTTTCCGCTCTTCCTCGGCCAGCTCTTCAAGCTTCAATCCCTTCAATGCCCCAATTCATACTCTTCTCGACATCAAAAAGAAAGCTTGACATCATGCCCGAATGTCTTACTGATGGCCCGAAGGTCTTATCAGCATGCCTGAAGGACTTACTGATAGCCTGAAGGACTTATCACTTGAAGGACTTACTAATGGCCCGAAGGACTTAAGATATGGATCTACACCAACATGGCTACCAATCTCCCCTAAAATCTGGATTCACGCCAACATGGCTACCAATATCTCTCTAAAATTTGGATTAACGCCAACATGGCTACCAACATCCCTTAAAATTATGCCCCGGTTTCTACCAGTCTTGACATCACAATAAGGTTAACATCATGCCCGAATGACTTACTGATGGACCGAAGGTCTTATCACCATGCCTAAAGGACATACCGGTGGCTTTAAGGACTTATCATCATGCCCGAAGGACTTACTGATGTCCCGAAGGACTTAAGATATGGATTCACGCCAACATGGCTACCAATGAAAATCTTCAACAAAATCTACCTCTTCAACATGAAGCTGCAGATTAAATTCTTTGGTAATCTTTAAATATCTATTTAAAAAAAGCAAAATGCTTTTAAATTAGCATGCCCCTATCTATATGATGCATGCAATGTAGTACTTTTTTTCTTTTCTTCTTTCTTTTATCCTTTTCTTATTCTTCTTTTCATTTTCTCTATTTTTTTCTGTTTTCATTTTCTCTCTCTTCTCTTGTTCTTTCTTTTCTCTCTTTCTTCTTCTTTCTCTTTCTTTCTTCTTTTTTAATATGTTTTAAGAACCTATTCCCTGAAAGGTCATTCTTCGAATTTCTCCACTTTATTTTTTGCAGTATGCTCTTTAATCTTTATTTTATCAATCTTTATTTCATCAATTGAATACCCACGCTCTTATCTCTCTTGTGCAAGTAACTATCTTCTTCTTCTTCGGGGTCTCTACCTTTTTTGCAAATCCTTTTTCTAGTCTCTATTCTATCCTAGGTAGGGACTTTCATCATTCTTCTCACTTCAACATTGCCCCATTCAATCTCTGGGCTCAACTACTTCCAAGTTCTTGACCCATCATTCAGAGTCTTGATCTGTCTCAACATTAGGGCGGGCAAAATGCCCCCACTCCCTGAACTCCTTCTTAGGCAACACTTTGGGGAAACCAACTCTGGGTCCTTACACCTCATATGTCTTGCATTCTTATTATTTTGCAATATTACCCTATTCTTTTCCGGGCTCAACTATCTTTCTTGTCTTTGACCCAACATTCAGAGTCTTCATCTATCTTCTCATTAGGTATGGCAAAATACCTCTTCTCCTTGAAATTATCTCTAAATTAAATCTTTTTGCAGCATCTCAATGGGAACCAACTCTCGGTCCCTATGCTTTAATTCTCATCAAATAAAAAGTCAGTCATTTTGAAAATAAAACTTGGAGAAATACCAAACATTTTGAAAACTAATATTTGGGAGAGAAGACTATATATATCTTAAAAGTCAAGGTTTAGAAAAGAAAGCCAAACATTTTTTAAAACTGATCTTTGGAAGAAATGATAAATATTAAAAGAATCAAAATTCAAAGAAAAGCCAAACATTTTTGAAAACTAATGCTTGGAAGAAATGGCAAGTATTAAAAGAATCTAAATTCGAAAAAACCAAACATTTTTGAAAATTAATGTTTGATAAGTATTAAAAGAATCAAAATTCGAAAAAAATGCCAAACATTTTTAAAATTAATGTTTGGAGGATATGATAAGTATTAAAAGAATCAAAATTTGAAAAAAACTAAACATTTTTGAAAATTAATGTTTGATAAGTATTAAAAGAATCAAAATTCGAAAAAATGCCAAATATTTTTCAAAATTAACGTTTGGAGGAAAAGATAAGGAAATCAATTTTTTTTTAAAAAAATGTAAAACATTTGGGAAAATTAACGTTAGACCCCTAAATTTTCCTCACATTCTACGATCTTATTTTCATCCGGGTTTATTCTTCATTTCTCTGAACCACTCAACATATCATGGCTGAAACCTACTTTAAGCCCTTGAACTGTCTGACATATGAAATCTTGCCCTAATCTTCATCACAGTCATTGATGGGTTATCACTCTGCATTAGGTCGATCTATATTATCCACTTTCTTGTATTCTGAATCTCACTCTTGAAGTAATACATGGAAATCTTTATTGTTGAAAACTGTCAATTTGCTGATTGTCATTACAATGAAGAGTATCCTTTAGATTAACATATAGGGCCTTGAAACCAAAATTATAATAAAGAAAACAAAATAGGAGCTCTGGATATCAAGTGCAAGAGCGTCTCAGATTCAACCTTTATATGATCATTCCAAACATAACTTATCTATAAAGACTTTGAATGTTGTGGCGATTCGAACTCGTAAAATCCACCCATATGACTCGGTTCATCCTCATGATTATCACATTGCTACAAAAGACTATTCTTTCTAAATTCTCATTATTTGCTCCGCCCAAAAAATAGACTTGTTTAACCGTTAGAGTGCAAAAATGTCATTCTAAGAATAAGGTTTTAGGTGCATGTATGTGCTGATGATTATACTTATTCTATTGTTTATTTCTTTCTTCTTATTCATTCCCCTTATTCACTCATTATTATTTTAGGGAAATCAACTCATCACAGTCCTTTGTCTGGAGAATAATGATGGAGCAAACAAAATTACCCTGAGTTACTCGGCGTAGTCATGATTTGAAAATATTACCATCACTCATGAAGCTAAGGTTTTTTGATTTGGATGGTGTATTGCAACCTTATTTATCCTATCACTTCAGCGGAGTGCCCTAAAATTTCCACACTCTTATCCGAACATGCCTATTACTAGGCTTCGAACATAGTAGTGCTTTTCTCAATTCATTCATTATTATTTCCATTCTCAATTGTTAATCATAATTCAATATTATTTTATGCACATATACTTATATTTCAATTGTTAATTATAATCCATTAGTGCATAAGAGTCTACGCATAGAATTTCAATTTCAGGCAACTCTGTATGGTTAAATGATAAGTGTGTAAAATTATTGTTTTTCCTACCCTTTTTACTCATATTATTGTTAGACTTAGGCCTATTTTAGTTGCATTTGTAGTCATTCATGCATAGTATCGTAGTTCCTCTACTCATTGGGTTTGGCTTCGCGTTTTATTAGTTTTTGTAGAGAAATCACTGCTGGTTTGCCTTATTTTGTGCATGACTGATTGTCGTGGCAAGTAAGGACAATACATAAGGAATTGCTGAGCTGGTTGCCGAGCGGTTTCCAGGGCAAGTTGAAAATAAATTCAAAAAATTTCAAGGTTCATCCATATCGCATAAGATAAAGCCCAAAATCAATTTATGAGCTTTTGAAGATAAAGATGAGAGAATCTTGGCGTCATTAATCCTGATTTATTTCCTATTAAATGGGATGATGTGCAAATAAGGATATGAAATAAAGTTTGAATTATTTCCTTATCTTTAGACAAGGGAATAAATCCTAAATTATTTCCATATCTTTAGATAAGGAAATAAAACATAGAATATCTCCTAAAGAAAATAGAATAAATCAAATCTCCTTAAAGACTCATTGAGCTTTCCTCACCTATTTAAGGCTGATTGCATCAACACAAGAAAAAAGATGAGTCGAATTAGAGAGGGATCGAGCCAAAAGGATTCAGGCACCAAAGGAATTTCATCTCCATTTTATTTCTATTTTGTAATCCCACCATGTCTGGGTTATTTTCCTTGTTATTTCTTCTTTACCCAGCCATGAACTAAATTTATCTAGCATGGGATTATTGGGTTTTTTGGTGTTGAGAGATGAATTATTCTTGTTCTTGGTTTTAGTTTCAATATAAATTCATTGTTTATTCATTCTTGGTTTTTATTATTGTTTCAAGTGAGCTTGGCAAAGAATCTTGAACGCATCTATTTATCAAGGCTCGGGAAAGCTACATTCACGAAACGAATTGGATACGGTTTCTATTTAAACAACCGTTGGTGGGAACTAATCCACCTTAGGGATAAGAAAAGGATTTTAGCAGCTAAAAAGAGTGAAGATCGATGTTGTCCACCCAAGGTTAACTCAGGGATGTATCACCAAGGCATGCACAATCATCAGTTCTTCGGTTAGGGATAATTCGAAGGCGCTGAAGAACACTCCGCTGAACATTGAAGAAGCAACAATTTGCAGTCCAGTTGCCACAGAAATCACTCTGCATTGACTTGCCACGGCAATTAGTTTTGTGGCTGGTTTGCCTTATTTTGTGCAAGACTAATTGCCGTGGCAAGTAAGGACAATACAAAAGGCATTGCCTAGCTGATTGCTGAGCGGTTGCTAGGGCAAGTCGAAAATAAATGCAGAATTTTTCAAGATTCATCCATATCGCATATGATAAAGCTCAAAATCAATTTATGAGCTGTTGAAGATGAAGATGAGAGAATCTTGGTGTCATTAATCCTAATTTATTTCCTCTTAAATGGGATGATGTGCAAATAAGGATGGGAAATAAAGTTTGAATTATTTCCTTATCTTTAGACAATGGAATAAATCCTAAATTATTTCTATATCTTTAGATAAGGAAATAAAGCCCAGAATATCTCATAAAGAAAAGGGAATAACTAAAATCTCCTTAAAGACTCATTGAGCTTCCCTCACCTATTTAAGGCTAATTGCATCAACACAAGAAAAAAGAGGTGTCAAATTAGAGAGAGATCGAGCCAAAGGGATTTACGCACCAAAGGAGTTTCATCTCCATTTTATTTCTATTTTGTAATCCCACCATGTCTGGGTTATTTTCCTTGTTATTTCTTCTTTGCCCAACCATGAACTAAATTTTTTTGGCTTGGGATTATTGGGTTTTTTGGTGTTCAGAGACGAATTGTTCTTGTTCTTGGTTTTAGTTTCAATATAAATTAATTGTTTATCCATTCTTGGTTTTTATTATTGTTTCAAGTGAGCTTGGGAAAGAATCTTGAACGCATCCATTTATCTAGGCTTGGGAGAGCTAGATTCACGAAACGAATTGGATACGGTTTCCATTTAAACAACCATTGGTGGGAACTAATCTACCTTTGAGATAAGGAAAGGATTTCAACAGCGAAAATGAGTGAAGATCGATGTTGTCCACCCAAGGTTAACGCAAGGATGTATCACCAAGGCATGCACAATCATCAGTTCTTCGGTTAGGGATAATTCGAAGGCATTGGAGAACACTCTGCTGAACATCGAAGAAGCAATGATTTGTAGCCCAGTTGCCACAGATATTACTCTCCATTGACTTGCCACGACAATTAACTTGTCAGAGCAACCACTTGCCAATAGGAGTCCTACTTCTAGCAAACTACTTGCCTTAGCAATTACTTGTCATTACAACTACAAGCCAAGGCAATTCTTTTCGGAAATCACACCAATACTCTCGATAACCTGACCTACTCTCTCAATCCAGTTTCCTCTTTCCTTTATTTCAATTCTTTAGATTTAGTTTACTTTATCTCAATTTATTATTATTATTTAGTTCTTTAAACATTTGCAGTGACTTAAGCAAAGTGGCCCAAACCAATCCCTGAGGAGGCGATACTCGATACTTATCATTTATTACTTGCGACATGTTCACTTGCACCATTTGCGTAGCACTCAAAACACGCAACAAGTTTTTGGCGCCGTTGCCGGGGATTGGCAATTGGTGTTGTTCTTGTTATTGTAATTTTCTTATTATTCTTGCTAACATTTCTTTTTGTTTGTTTTGTTTTAAAAAAATAAAATTAGGTGTGCTATCAAGTGAAGGAACATCTACATGGGAGGAAATAAATGTCGATCTATTCGAGAGTTAATGTGGGAAGATAGAAATCAACATATTAGAGAGTATCTTACATCCTATCGCTTCAGCAGAGTGCCCTAAAATTTCCACACTCTTATCCAAACATGCCTATTACTAGGCTTCGAACATTGTAGTGCTTTTTCTCAATTCATTATTATTTTGTTGGGCTCGAATTCCTTCAACCGAAATGCTTGCCAAGTGTGGAGAAGATCGATTTTTGGGTGTAAGTGTGGAAGCTAAAAGATGAGACAATGAACACAAGGATTTATAGTGGTTCAAGCTTCTAACAAGCTCTACATCCACTACCTTAGCTTCCCACTAAGGATTTCAACCAATTCACTAAGAATTCTTCCCCTTTTACAAGGCTTAGGAGGCAACCTTTTACAACCTAGACTCAATTACCAAGTCTAGCATCCAAAGCTCACAACCCGAGCTTTGGGAACTCTCCTAACCAAAAGAGATTCTAAGCAAACTGAAATCCCTCTTAAATGTATGTGTTTGCACTTTAAGTTCTCACCCAAATCCTAAAACACTTGAGCATATATAAACATTTGAGCTCACAAGTGTTGTCTATACAAGAATGAAAGAATTAAGCACTAAGACCAATTTTCATCATAATGTTGTTGACAATTGATGCATTAGTCTTCCAAAGATGCTTGAAGGTGCCTTATATACTCCCAATTGAGTTCATAGCCATTGGAGACCGTTGGGATTGAATTGGAGCCGTTGGAGACTCTATTTCCCGCAATTAATACAGTTCTGCAGCTATCCATATCGATACGCGGTTACTCGTATCGATACACCCTTCTTGGAAACTAGCCATTAAGCTCTTAGCTGCCTAACCGTATCGGTATGCGTGTACCCGTATCGATGCGCATGTACCCGTATCAGTGTAGGTACTAGCTGTTATGCTTAGTCTTGCTAACCGTATCGAAACACCTTGGTCTATTTTCTAATCGTATTGGTACACCTTGGTTTGTTTGGCAAACAATATCGGTACGGGTTGGTCTGTTTCGGTACGCCCTACAATTTGAAAGACCATTGGGAAATAGCCGTTAGGGGTAGTTAAAAATAGGATCGGTACGCGTACTTGCGTATCGATACGACCCTATTAGTATCGGTACACCTAGGGGCGTATCGGTACGGTTTTTCGGTTCTGGAAAATCACTGCAGTTGAAACCCTTGAACCGTATCGATACGGGGTATACCGTATCGGTACGCATGTGTTGAAAACATTAGTTTGGCTTCTTTAAAACATTTTCAAAACCTCTCAAAAACTTCTCAAACTTATTTTCAAGTTGTTTGGACTTAAAAACATTTTTGAATTCTTTTCAAATTAGTTCAAAACTATTTTTCAATTATTATATCAAAACAAATATCCTAACAATCTCCCCCTTTTTGATATAATAAAACCAACTTGAAAAATTATTTTTGAGATTCTCCCCCTTAGTAAAAATAAGATTTGAATAAGAGATTTAATGATGAAAATCTTATAAGCTCCCCCTTATTCATTTGAAAATTCAATTTTTCAAAACATTCTCCCCCTTTTTGTTATATCAAAAATAGTTCAAACCAAAGTTTGAAAATTTTAAGTTCATAATAATGGAGAGCTTCAAATAAAATTTGACAAAATAAATTTTGTTTAAAAAATTGGCTTCCCCTTACACAAGCATCAAATAAATGTTAGTCCAACATATATGATTAACTAGTTGAATTAAAATCAATAAAACAAATTAAAATAAACAAAATTCAACTAACTTTACCACACTTGAACCAAAGGGAGGATGTGAAGTCTTCCTTCTTCAAGTGTTCATCCTTGTGTGCATAGAGCTCATCCTTAATTTCATCACTTATTGATCAAAGCTCCATCACACCTACAAAAGAGAATCATTTGATTTTTGGTATGCAAATTGCTTTGGATCCATAGGCATTAGTAGCACAAAGTTTAGTCCCCTTAGGAATCCATTTTTCAATTTCATCCTTTTTAGTTGAAGTAATTAATCCTTTTGGGACCCAAATACTTCTAAAACATTTACCATTAAAAAATCTAGGGGAAATAGATTGTCTTTGATAAAAATTTGTTTTTCCCAATTTGTTTTTCTTTTCAAGCTCTTTGGAAATCAAATTATTTTCCTTCTTAAGATCACCCACCTCATTTTGATGATCTTTTTCTAAACTTCGAAGCAAATTTTGTAAATCAACATTCTTTTGTTCAAACTTATTGAGTTTTGCTTCAAGTTCATCCTTGGTTTTAGAAATCAAATCATTTTGAATTTTCAAATTTGAAACCAATTTCTTATTTTTCAAAATGTGATTTTTAAACTCTAAAACCAATTTATCGTAAGCATCTTAAAATCATTTTGATGCTTGGAGGTGCCTTATATACTCCCAATTGAGTTCATACCCGTTGGGATTGATTAGACCCGTTGGAGCCTCTATTTCCCGCAATTAATGTAGTTCTGCATCTGTTCGTATCGATACATGGTTACACATATCGACACACCCTTCTTGGAAACTAGCCTTTAAGCTCTTAGCTGCCTAACCATATCGGTACGCGTGTACCCGTATCAGTACAGGTACTAGCCGTTATGCTCAGTCTTGCTAACCGTATCGAAACACCTTGTTCTATTTGCTAACTGTATCGGTACACCTTGGTTTGTTTGGCAAACTGTATCGGTACGGGTTGGTCTATTTCGGTACGCCCTACAATTTGAAAGACCATTGGGAAATAGCTGTTGGGGGTAGTTAAAAATGGGATCGGTACGCGTACTTGCGTATCGGTACGACCCTATCCGCATCGGTACGCCTAGGGCGTATCGGTACGGTTTTTCAGTTTTGGAAAATCACTGTAGTTGAAACCCTTGAATCGTATCGATACAAGGTATACCGTATCGATACGAGGTATACTGTATCGATACGAGGTATACCGTATCAGTACGCCTGTGTTGAAAACATTAGTTTGGCTTCTTTAGAACATTTAAAACATTTCCAAAACCTCTCAAAAACTTCTCAAACTTATTTTCAAGTTGTTTGGACATAAAAACATTTTTAAATTCTTTTCAAATTAGTCCAAAACTATTTTTCAATTATTATATCAAAACAAATATCCTAACATATTTCCATTCTCAATTGTTAATCATAATTCATTATTATTTTATACACATATACTTATATTTCAATTGCCAATTATAATCCATTAGTGCATAAGAGTACGCTTAGAATTTAAATTTCAGGTAACTCTGTATGGTTAAATGATAAGTGTGTAAAAGTACTATTTTTCCTACCTTTTTACTCATATTATTGTTAGACTTAGGCCCATTTTAGATGCATTTGTAGTCATTCATGCATAGTTTTGTAGTTCCTCTACTCATTGGGTTTGACTTTGCGTTTTATTAGTTTTTGTGGATAAATTGCTGCTGGTTTGCCTTATTTTGTGTAGGACTGATCGCCGTGGCAAGTAAGGACAATACAGAAGGAATTGCCGAGCTGATTGTTGAGCGGTTGCCAGGGCAAGTCGAAAATAAATGTAGATTTTTTCAAGATTCATCTATATCTTATAAGATAAAGCCCAAAATAAATTTATGAGCTTTTGAAGATGAAGATGAGAGAATCTTGGCGTCATTAATCGTGATGTATTTCCTATTAAATGGGATGATGTGAAAATAAGGATAGAAAATAAAGTTTGAATTATTTCCTTATCTTTAGACAACATAATAAATCTTGAATTATTTCCATATCTTTAGATAAGGAAATAAAGCCTAGAATGTCTCCTAAAGATAAGGGAATAAATTAAATCTCCTTAAAGACTCATTGAGCTTTCCTCACCTATTTAAGGTTGATTGCATCAACACAAGAAAAAAAGGAGTCGAATTAGAGAGATCGAGCCAAAGGGATTCATGCACCAAAGGAGTTTCATCTCCATTTTATTTCTATTTTGTAATCCCACCATGTTTGGGTTATTTTCCTTGTTATTTCTTCTTTACCCAGCCATAAACTAAATTTATCTGGCTTGGGATTATTGGGTTTTTTGGTGTTGAGAGACGAATTGTTCTTGTTCTTGGTTTTAGTTTCAATATAAATTCATTGTTTATCCATTCTTGGTTTTTATTATTGTTTCAACTGAGCTTGGAAAAGAATCTTGAACGCATCTATTTATCTAGGCTCGGGAAAGCTAGATTCACAAAACGAATTGGATACGGTTTCCATTTAAACAACCGTTGGTGGGAACTAATCCATCTTAGGGATAAGAAAAAGATTTTAGCAGCTAAAAGGAGTGAAGATCGATGTTGTCCACCCAAGGTTAACGTAGGGATGTATCACCAAGGCATGCACAATCATCAGTTCTTCGGTTAGGGATAATTCGAAGGCACTGAAGAACACTCCGCTGAACATTGAAGAAGCAACAATTTGCAGTCCAGTTGCCACAGAAATCACTCTGCATTGACTTGCCACGACAATTAATTTTGTGGCTGGTTTGCCTTATTTTGTGCAAGACTAATTGTCGTGGCAAGTAAGGACAATACAAAAGGCATTGCCTAGATGATTGCAGAGCAGTTGCTAGGGCAAGTAAAAAATAAATGCAGAAATTTTCAAGATTCATCCATATCGCATATGATAAAGCTCAAAATCAATTTATGAGCTGCTGAAGATGAAGATGAGAGAATCTTGGTGTCTTTAATCCTAATTTATTTCCTATTAAATGGGATGATGTGCAAATAAGGATGGGAAATAAAGTTTGAATTATTCCCTTCTCTTTAGACAAGGGAACAAATCCTAAATTATTTCCATATCTTTAGATAAGGAAACAAAGCCTATAATATCTCCTAAAGAAAAGGGAATAAATCAAATCTCCTTAAAGACTCATTGAGCTGTCCTCACCTATTTAAGGTTGATTGCATCAACGCAAGAAAAAAAAGTGTCAAATTAGAGAGAGATCAAGCCAAAGGGATTCACGCACCAAATGAGTTTCATCTCCATTTTATTTCTATTTTGTAATCCCACCATATATGGGTTATTTTCCTTGTTATTTCTTCTTTACCCATCCATGAACTAAATTTATCTAGCTTGGGATTATTGTGTGCTTTTGGTGTTGAGAGATGAATTCTTCTTGTTCTTGGTTTTAGTTTCAATATAAATTCATTGTTTATCCATTCTTGGTTTTTATTATTGTTCAAGTGAGCTTGGAAAAGAATCTTGAACGCATCCATTTATCTAGGCTCGGTAGAGCTAGATTCATGAAACGAATTTGATACGGTTTCCATTTAAACAACCGTTGGTGGGAACTAATCTGCCTTAGGGATAAAGAAAGGATTTCAACATGTAAAAGGATTGAAGATTGATGTTGTCCACCCAAGGTTAACGCAGGGATGTATCACCAAGGCATGTACAATCACCAGTTATTCGGTTAGCGTTAATTCAAAGGCATTGAAGAACACTCCGCTGAACATTGAAGAAGTAAGGATTTGCAGCCCATTTGCCACTAAAATCACTCTGCATTGACTTGCCATGACAATTAACTTGACAGGGCAACCACTTGCCAAGAAGAGTCCTACTTCTAGCAAACTACTTGCCTTAGCAATTACTTGCCATTGCAACTACAGGCCAAGGCAATTCTTTCGGCAATCACACCAATACTCTTAATAACCCGACCTATTCTCTCAATTCTGTTTCCTCTTCCCTTTATTTCAATTATTTATATTTAGTTTACTTTATCTCAATTCATTATTATTATTTAATTATTTAAACATTTACAGTGACTCAAGCAAAGTGGCCCAAACCAATCCCTAAGGAGACGATATGTTACCTGTCCAAAAGTACTATTTTTAATGTCAATCTTACAATTCTTTTTCTTATTTTAGGTGCATTTAATTGCATTAGGATGTTAAAACCAGGCACTTGCATAAGGAGTTTAGAGTTTTGTCTATGCCAGTGTGAATGGTTGTTTTGTTAGCAATTTTACAGGTTTGGCATAGGATTTGGCCCAGAAAAGAACCACAAGAAGGAATGCCAGAGAGAATGCCGAGTGCTATTGGCATAGATGGACCAGACAATGCCAAGCACTGGTTGGCAGAGAAGTGAACTTGATGCCATGCCAAGAAGCTGTTGGACCCTGGAAAAATAGGAAATGATCAGGCTCCGAAAAGATAGCAATTAGAACAATATCCGAAAAAATAGCGGATAAGATGGTGCCAAGCTTAGACACCAGGGCGGCGACAGCAGTATGACGTCAGCACTAGCCTGATAAGCTCTCATTCAAATTTGGATAAGAAGATAATCCCTTATCCCTTGGGCAGTTGAAATTCGAAATTTAAAGAGCTTATCCTATCCCTTCCTTGCATGCTATTTAAACACCAACCGAGTAAGCATTTGGGGGATTGAAGAAGATTGGATCGTGAGGAGTTGGTGTGTGACGATTGACAATCGACTGCACCTGGGAAGGGTGGTCCGACCAGCTTGGCCGAGAAGCCTGGATCTTGAAGGGCTGTATCGAGAGACCTCTTCTAGCCCATTCTCTCTTTCAAGTTATTTATTTTGTTTTTAATGATGATGTATTTTGAAAATGTTTGTGGGTTGTTGGTTAAATCCCTCACCGTGAACTAATTTAATAGTTGGTGGGGGATGTTTGCGTTGAACGCTATTTTTATGTTTTAGTTTTTAATAATAAATCTACCTTGGCAATATTTTCACTATTCGGCATACTTTAATATTTCCTAAATACTATGCCAAGCGAGAGCTGGAATTGTTGACTTATTGCACTTCAATATCTTAACAGACTTAGGGTGACGACGAATAAGTTTTTGAATACTGAGGAGAGAAGATTTCGAGAGAAGTCGTTCAAGTAGATGAACTTACTTCAGGAGTGAAATCTACCCCGTAGGAGTATAGATTGGATCTTAATCAAATTGGTTTATTTAAAAAGAAGCACTATAGAGATATAAGGGTTTTTACATGATCAATTTAGGGCAATGACCATCGAGAGAGGCTTTACTAATTTTGAATCTGCTCGGCAAACAATGCCAAGACAGGTTGTTATTAAAAGCTGGCACGACATGAATAGCGTGAAAACCAGGCATTCCCTGCCAACGCTCATCATTCATTAAAGCGCCTTCCTTGCCAACGTCTTTACTTTACTTTCTTTCCTTTTCTTTTCAATTGTTTTTAAAACCAACTTCAAATCAAACCACTTTTTATTAAGGCAAGTAACAATCAAAGCAATTGAATTCCAAGTCAATCTTTATGGGACCGATACTCACCTTACCAGCTGTATTACTTGTAGAAGTGTATACTTGCACGCAAAAGACTTATCTTGGAACGTTTTTATACTTTTCCAATATATACCTTTTGCCACTTTTGCCAGCATTTTCACTCCGAGAGTCTACAAGTTTTTGGCGCCGTTGCCGGGGATTGCAACGGAATTGATTGTTTTTAAATTTTTACTTGTCTTCCTTTTATTTTTATTTTTACCTTTTATTTTTTTCGGTGTATGACCAGAAGCCATCCTGTGGTGGACGAGTGGCCATACGATCCGAAATTTGAGAAAACCTTGCAGAGGTTAAAAAGAAGATTTCGAGAGATGCAAAACCAAGGTAATGGAGGGAATGGTGTGGTGAACAATGAAGGAAATCCATTTAATAATGAGATACCACCACCACATCCTGTCCCAGTTGTTAATGAGAGACCTATTAGAGAACATTCGACACCAACCATTGACAATTTGATGCCAGGACTTGTTGGCACAAAGGTAAATGCTATCAATTTTGAACTTAAGCCGGTAGTGATTCAAACTTTTTTGAATGTAGGTCAATTTTGAATGTCCATCCATGCCGAGATTTCCAATCTTACCAGCATGGTGAGAACGTTGCAAAATAACAATGAGGCCCAAGAAGTCAAAGCATTAGACCCTTTCTGTACAATTTATGGAGAAAATCATTATGTGGACGAATGCTCTGCCAACCCTGAATCGGTAAATTTTGTTGGAAATGTTAATCGTTACTATAATCCTAACTCCAATACTTATAATGTAGGTTGGAGACAACACCCTAACTTAGCATGGGGAAATCAAGGAGGTAACTAGTACAATGCCCAGTGCCAGAATACCCAGAGGCAGAATAACAATGGCATGCCAGCATTATATCAGAATGCCATGCCACAGAAAGCTCAAAATAATTCTCAGCAAGGGCAGAGATTCAACCAAGGAGGCACTCTCACAGAGTACATGGAGAGGAATGATGCCACAGTCCAGAGTTTGGCAGCATCAATGAGGAACTTGGAAGTTCAGATTGGGCAGATTGCCAACGCATCAGCAATCGACCCCAAGGAACATTGCCAAGTGACACAGAAGACGCTTGGCACAAAGAAATGAGTAATGTAAAGCCATAACTCTTTGGAGAGGTAAGCAGTGTGAGGTAGAGAAGGCTGCCAAGTAACCAATTAATTACCAAATTGAGAAGCCAGTGCCAACAGATAATCCCGGTGAGGTAGAGAAAGAGCAACCAAAAGCAGATGATGCCAACACCGATGCTAGATAGCATACTAATGCTAGCACCGATGCCAAATAGACTGATGCAGTACTACCTTGGCAAAGCCAGCAGCACCAGCATATGTTTATCTGCCACCACCATTTCCAGCAAGACTTCAAACCCATAAGCAAGATCAGCAGTTCAAGCGCTTCTTGGAGGTTCTTAAGCAATTGCAAATCAACATTCCGTTGGTAGAAGCCCTTGAACAAATGACCAACTATGCCAAATTTATGAAGGACATTCTGTCCAAAAAGAGGAAGTTAGGAGACTTTGAAACTGTTGCTCTAACCGAAGGATGCAGTGCCATGATCCTAAGATGATTGCCACCAAAGCTGAAAGATCCGAGAAGTTTCACTATTCCCTACACCATTGGCAACAAATTCCTGGGCAAGGCACTGTGTGACCTAGGAGCCAGCATCAACTTGATGCCAATGTCAGTTTTTCGGAAGCTTGGCATAAAAGCAAGAACTACCACGGTGATACTTCAGCTGGCAGACCGATCCTATGCACATCCCAAGGGTAAGATTGAGGATGTGTTGGTAAAGGTAGACAAATTTATTTTTCCAGCTGATTTTATCATTTTGGATTATGAGGCTGATATTAATGTCTCGATTATTTTGGGAAGACCTTTTCTTGCCACGGGTAGGGCTTTGATTGATGTTCATAAAGGGGAACTAACAATGCGCATGAATGACCAGCAAGTTACATTTAATGTGTTTCAAGTTTTGAAATGTGCAGATGAACCTGATGAGTGCCAAATAGAGGAGATTATGGAGTCTATTTACATTTTGGACACGACACAGTTATGCTAGGATACATAATTTGATGCCAACAATTTAGATGGCGTAGCTGATCTATTTGAGGAACCAGAAGTACCAGTCTTGGAGGCTGAAGAGGCGAGTTATTTTGAGCCATTATAGTTGGCCAGCAGAGAAATCAAGGCACCTAAACCATTAATTGAGGAGCCACCAGCGTTGGAACTAAAACCACTGCAGATCACTTGAAGTATGCTTATTTAGGTGAACACTCAACTCTGTCGGTGATCATTGCCACTGGTCTCACTACTGATTAGGAGGAAAGATTGTTGGCAATATTACTCAATTATAAGCAAGCATTAGGATGAACCTTGGCAAACATCATAGGTATTAGCCCAACTATTTGCATGCATAAGATTATCTTGGAGGAGTACCATGGCAAGACCATTGAAGGCCAAAGAAGGCTAAACCCAATCATGAAAGAGGTAGTGAAAAAAGAGATCATAAAATGGCTTGATGCCGAGATTATATATCCCATTTCTGATAGCTCTTGGGTTAGCCCGGTGCAATACGTGCCAAAAAAGGGTGGCATGACTGTGGTACAAAACTGTGAAGCTGAGTTAATCCCCTCCAAAACTATCACGAGATGGAGAGTGTGCATGGACTATAGGAGGCTGAACAATGCCACGAGATATGACCACTTCTCATTGCCATTCATTGATCAGATACTAAACAGGTTGGCAGGTAAAGCTTTCTATTATTTTTTGGATGGTTATTCAGGTTATAATCAGATTGCCATCGCTCCTGAGGATCAAGAGAAGACCACGTTCACGTGCCCATATGGGACATTTGTGTTTAGAAGGATTCCATTCAGCCCATGTAATGCACCAACAACGTTTCAACATTGCATGATGTCCATTTTTCCGATATGATCGAGCACAACATGGAAGTGTTCATGGATGATTTCTCAGTGTTTGGCAAAACATTTGAAGAATGCCTTCTGAGTTTGGAACAAGTCTTGAAGAAATGCATAGAGACAAACCTAGTGTTGAACTAGGAAAAATGCCACTTCATGGTGAAGGAGGGCATTGTTCTCAGGCACAAGGTAACTGAGAGAGGGTTAGAAGTGGATCAAGCAAAAGTTGAGGTAATTAAGCAACTATCGCCTCCAACGAGTGTTAAATGTATAAGGAGTTTTTTAGGACATGCCAGTTTTTATCGAAGTTTTATTAAAGACTTTTCAAAAATTGCTAAACCTTTATGCTTGTTATTAGAACATAATACCACTTTTGCATTTGACGATTCTTGTTTGAGAGCATTTCAGGAGCTTAAAGAGAAGTTAATCAATGCCCCTATAGTTGTCATACCGGACTGGAATGAGCCCTTCAAGCTCATGTGCGATGCCATCGACTATGCTGTTGGAGCAGTCTTGGGAGAAAGACATGGCAAGGTTTTTCATGCCATCTATTATGCCAGCCAAACCTTGAACAAAGCACAACTGAACTACTCTACGACCAAGAAAGAATTTCTTGCGGTTGTATTTGCTTTTGACAAATTTAGATCTTATTTAATTGGTAACAAAGTTGTGGTTTTTACAGATCATTCGGCATTGAAGTATCTCTTGGAAAAGAAGGATGCCAACCCTAGACTAATCCAATAGACGCTCCTACTTCAAGAATTCGGCCTTGAGATCCGAGACAAGAAGGGCAGTGAAAACCTAGTAGCTGACCATCTTTCATGTTTAGAGCATCATCTTGAAGATGGTAATACCAATTCTATAAGACATGAATTTCCTGACGAGTATTTGCTTGCAGTTAATGCTATGCCATGGTATGCCGATATTGTCAACTACTTGGTAAGTAACATTCTGCCACCAGACTTGGCATACAATACCAAGAAAAGGTTCTTGCGGGAAATCAGGCAATACTATTGGGATGAGCCAATATTATTCAAATAGTGTATCGACCAAGTGATCCGCCAGTGTGTGCCTGAGGATGAACAGCATAACATATTGCATCTATGCAATGCCGCACCATATGGAGGTCACTTTGCTAGGGTAAAGATTGCTGCCAAGGTACTGCAATCAGGATTCTTTTGGCCCACACTATATAAGGATGCCCATGAGTATGCCAAGTCATGTGATCGATGCCAACGGACAGGAAACATCTCTGCCAGACACCAACTACCGCTCCAAAACATTATGCCTGTGGATTTATTTGATGTATGGGGGATAGACTTTATGGGTCCTTTTCCACCCTCATTTGGTAATATATACATTCTTGTGGCTGTTGACTATGTCTAAGTGATTAGAAGTTGTTGCTTTGCCAACAAACGATGCCAAGGCCATTGCCAAGTTTCTATATAAGCACATCTTTACTAGATTTGGTGCCCCTAGAGTGATCATTCATGATGAGGGCACTCATTTTAAATGTAATCTAATTTCTAAAGCCTTGTGCAGGTATGGTATACAGTAGAGAATTGCCACAACATATCATACACAAACGAACGGGCAAGTTGAGATTTCAAATAAGGAGATTAAGAACATTCTAGAGAAGACTATTAACTCATCAAGGAAGGACTGGTCCTTGAGACTAGATGAGTCCTTGTGGGCCTACAAGACTGCTTTTAAAACTCCTTTGGGTACTTCATCGTTTATACTTGTTTTCGGAAAACCATGCCATATACTAGTGGAGCTTGAACATAAAGCCTACTGGGCCCTCAAAACACTTGGCATGGCATGGAGAGCTGCTGGAGAAAAAAAGTTACTAGACCTAAATGAGTTGGAGGAATTCAGAACACAAGCCTATGAGAACGCCAGGATCTACAAGGAAAGGCAAAACGTTGGCATGACAGTAGGATAATGCCAAGAAAGTTTGAGTTAGGCCAACCTATTTTGTTATTCAACTTACGGCTTAAGTTGTTTATAGGGAAACTCAGATCGAGATGGACGGGCCCTTATGAAGTTGTGAAGCCCTATGCTCATGAAGCTGTGGACATTAAGAACTTGAAGATGGGCGAAATCTTTAAGGTGAATGACCAACGTTTAAAGAACTACATGGAAGGAGATCAAAATAATGCAAAAGAGGTGATCCTCTTGGCAGAGGTAACATGAAAACACCAGCAGGTTTGAACTTTTGTAAATATTAGGTTAGTGTTTTTCTTTGTTTTTAGATTTCTAGTTTTTAATTGTTTTTCTTTCTTTTTAAGTTTCAAGTTTTTATTCCTTTACTGTGTTGAAAGGTTTCCTTTGAGTTGTACATATTCATTATGCCAGAAATTATGCTAGAAACACTGCCAGGGTTGCTGGCAGGAGCCAACGCTTCAACAGAAAAATCTGCCATGCATAATGCCAGAACAGCTTGGCATGCAGCGGTGCAAAAGATAGAAGGAAGAGGAAAAAAACCTAGTTTTATCGGCCCAGTAAAATAAGAGGGAGTTGTTTTTATTTGACCTCAAACCCTAGCCGCCCAAAATTTTGGTTGAAATTTAATTTTCAAACCAATCACCTTATCACTCCAATCTTTACCCTATCTTATCACATATCACCTTATCACTTCAACCTTATCACCCCACCTTCTTTTTTAAATAAATTCTTTTTATTTCCTATCATTATCCCTAATTACTACTCCCATTAAAACACTCAACAGACCCAAAACCTTTCATTTTCTCACCCTTGCCGTTAAAGAAATCAAACATCTCTATCACTTTTTACTTTCTTTTCGATAAGCAAGTACAAAACCCAAATCGTTCTTTTTTTATCTTTCAACATCATTTAAAGTTCCTTCAACGAGTTTCAATGGATTCATCCTCTATTCCCTTTAAATGGTTCTTCAACAAGGAGATTCAAAAAAATTTGAATCTAATTTTGCCTCGAGGAATTTTTGCTACGAGAAGCACTTCGAGTTTGAAACGGAGACAACAAACGACTTCCCTCCATAAGTCATGTCTACGATTAACTTGCACAAGTGTAATATATTATGCCAGCAAAAAGGGGAGATTTATGCCACCATCGTCCAAGAATTCTATGCGCACCTTGTGACCAAGGATTCACCCTTTCTGATGATTAGAGATAAATATGTTCGTTTTGATGAAGGGTATATTAACAATATGTTTGAGTTAAATGGTGCAGAGGATGAGTATTTCGAGTATGCTGATTTAATGAAAGCTGCCAAGAGGAACAGGCTGCTACCAGATTTGTGTGAGCCTGGCACGGCATGGACAGTCTCATCAACGGGCTACTGTACGGTGAAGAGACTGGCATTGAAGCCCCAATGGAGAGGATCGAATCACTTTCTCAAGGCAAATTTGATGCCCACATCGAGACCGTGTCGGAAGAAAGGATGATCCTGTTGCACTCCATTGTTATGGGGCGCAAGATCAATGTTGGCAAGATCATTATTGAGGAAACTTACAAGTACGCAGTGAAAGGTACTGGCAGCTTATTTTTCCCTTTGTTGATTTTTGACGTTTTCATGCTCCATGATATGCCAAGGCATGATACGGATAAAGGGCAAACGATCAAGGGAACAACAATTACTGCTGCTATATGGAGGAACCTTGTTGCTACCGAGACCAAGGCAAGGGGAAGGGAAAGGCAAGGACACCCACGCCAAAGCTCAAGGAGTCAAAGGCCGCACCAACAACCATGCCAGAAACTGTGCCAGACAGTTCAATGGCAATGTTGTCCCAAATTCACCAACTCCAAGAGATTATTCTCCAAAAGCTGGAAAAATAGAGGAGCTTAATGTCAAGCTGAGACATTACATCCAGGCTAGGGATGTTGTAATCAAGGAGGCTCTTACAAAATTATCAACTGATTTTGTGGCAGAATTTCCAGACTTCCCTGCCAAGCCCTCTGCCAGCGACAATACCATGCCAACTAGTCTAGTTCATACCCCGTCCGATGCCACAGTTCCATTGTCTCCAGTTCAAGTCGAGTTTGCCAGTTCTGATTCTTCATCTGAATCAAAGAAAACCAAAGCCAAGTCACCAGTGTCACCTGCTTTGCATACTCCATCTGATGCCACCGATGTACCTGTCGCATCGGAGCCTGCTAACAAAAAGGAGGAAGTTTGAGCCTCCACTGCTGCTTCAAAACCAAGCCTGAAAAGAAAAAAACATATGGCCCCTAATCGTGGGCCATTTGTGAGATGAAAGACCCATGCCACACGACAAATATTCTTCGAAGGGCAGTCCTCTTCTTCCTAAACTCCTTTACATTTCATTCTATTGCATTCACATGATCATGCATTTTATTTTATTCTGTTCTTTTGTATATATGTGTTGTCTCATGCATTGGGGACAATGCACATCTTGGGTTTGGGGGTGTGCATTTCTTCGCATTTCTGCCATGCATTTCATGTTTAATTTCTTTTGCCATGCCATCTAGGTCATTTAGGATATTTCTGCACTTGAATTACTACCTGCTTGGCATTATTGCACTAAGATACCGAGGATAGAAATAGAGCCAAATTCTGCTTGCCAACACGTGTTGGCATTCAACCAAAATTTTTTCGAGGTAACTTTTTCACAGTTTTTGTTTTTATTTTGATTGCATTACTTGAGGACAAGCAATGAGTTAGGTTTGAGGGCGCGTTACCTCTCCAAAAGTACTATTTTTAATGCCAATCTTACAATGCTTTTGCTTTTTTAGGTGCATTTAATTGCATTAGGATGTTAAAACCATGCATTTGGATAAGGAGTTTAGAGTTTTATCTATGCCAGTCTAAAGGGTTGTTTTGTTGGCAATTTTGCAGGTTTGGCATAGGATTTGGCCCAGAAAAGTACCACAGGAAGGAATGCCAGAGAGAATGCCGAGTGCTGTTGGCATAGGTGGACTAGATAATGCCAAGCATCAGTTGACAGAGAAGTGAACTTGATACCATGCCAAGAAGCTGTTGGACCCCGAAAAAATAGGAAATGACCAGGCTTCGAAAAGATAGCAATTGGAACATTCTCTGAAAAAATAGCGGATAAGATAATGCCAAAACTTGTTAGTAGATTCATGCCAAGCTTGGACGCAGGGCAGCGGCGATAGTATGACATCAGCCCTAGCCTGATCAGCTCTCATTCAAATTTGGATAAGAAGATAATCCCTTATCCCCTGGGTAGTTGAAATTTGAAATTTAAAGAGCTTATCCTATCCCTTCCTTGCACGCCTATTTAAACACCAACCGAGTAAGCATTTAGGGCATTGAAGAAGATTGGATCGTGAGGAGTTGGTGTGTGATGATTGACAACTGGCTGCACCTAGGAAGGGTGGTCCGACCAACTTGGCCGAGAAGCCTGGATCTTGAAGGGCTGCATCGAGAGACCCCTTCTAGCCCATTCTCTCTTTCAAGTTATTTATTTTGTTTTTAATGATGATGTATTTCGAAAACATTTGTGGTTTGTTGGTTAAATTCCTCACCATGAACTAATTTAATAGTTGTTTTGCGGATGTTTACGTTGAATGCTATTTTTATGTTTTAATTTTTAATAATAAATCTGCCTTGGCAATGTTTTCACTATTTGACATACTATAATATTTCCTAAATACTATGCCAAGTAAGAGCTGGCATTATTTGCCTATTGCGCCTCAATATCTTAACATACTTGGTGTGGCAACGAATAAGTTGTTGAATACTGAGGAGAGAAGCTTCAAGAGAAGTCGTTCAAGTAGATAAACTTACTTCGAGAGTGAAATCTACCCCGTAAGAGTATAGATTGGATCTTAATCAAATTGGTTTATTTAAAAACAAGCACTATAGAGATATAAGGGTTTTTACATGATCAATTTAGGGCAATGACCATCGAGAGAGGCTTTGCTAATTTTGAATCTTCTCGGCAAACAATGTCAAGATAGGTTGTTACTAAAAGCTGGCATGGCATGAATAGCGTGAAAACCAGGCATTCCCTGCCAACGCTCATCATTCATTAAAGCACCTTCCTTGCCAACGTCTTTACTTTACTTTCATTCCTTTTCTTTTCAATTGTTTTTAAAACCAACTTCAAATCATATCACTTTTTCATAAGGCAAGTAGCAATCAAGGCAATTGAATTCCAAGTCAATCTCAGTGGGATCGATACTCAGCTTACCAATTGCATTACATGCAGACTGTGTATACTTGCACGCAAAAAACTCATCTTGGCACATTTTTATACTTTCCCAGCATATACCTTTTGCCAGCATTTTCATTCTGAGAGTCTACACGATACTTGATACTTATCATTTATTACTTACGACATGTTCAGTTGCACCATTTGCGTAGCACTCAAAACACACAACAAGTTTTTGGCGCTGTTACCTGGGATTGGCAATTGGGGTTAGTTGTTCTTGTTATTGCAATTTTCTTATTATTCTTACTAACATTTCTTTTTGTTTGTTTTGTTTTTAAAAAATTAAAATTAGGTGTGCCATCAAGTGAAGGAACATCAACATAGGAGGAAATAAACGTCGATCTATTCGAGAGTTAATGTGGGAAAATAGAAATCAACATATTAGAGAGTATCTTACATCCTATCGCTTTAGCAGAGTGCCTTAAAATTTCCACATTCTTATCCGAATATGCCTATTACTAGGCTTCGAAAAATAGTAGTGCTTTTTCACAACTCATTCATTATTATTTCCATTCTCAATTGTTAATCTTAATTCAATATTATTTTATGCACATATACTTATATTTCAATTGTTAATTATAATCCATTAGTGCATAAGAGTCTACGCTTAGAATTTCAATTTCAAGCAACTCTGTATGGTTAAATGATAAGTGTGTAAAAGTACTATTTTCCTACCTTTTTACTCATATTATTGTTAGACTTAGGCCCATTTTAGTTGCATTTGTAGTCATTCATGCATAGTTTTGTAGTTCCTCTGCTCATTGGGTTTGGCTTCGCGTTTTATTAGTTTTTGTGGAGAAATCGCTGCTGGTTTGCCTTATTTTGTGCAGGACTGATTGCCTTGGCAAGTAAGGACAATACAAAAGGAATTGCCGAGCTGATTGCCGAGCGGTTGCCAGGGCAAGTCAAAAATAAATGCAGAATTTTTCAAGATTCTTCCATATCACATAAGATAAAGCCCAAAATCAATTTATGAGTTGTTGAAGTTGAAGATGAGAGAATCTTGGCGTCATTAATCGTGATTTATTTCCTATTAAATGGGATGATGTGCAAATAAGGATAGGAAATAAAGTTTGAATTATTTCCTTATCTTTAGACAAGGGAATAAATCTTGAATTATTTCCATATCTTTAGATAAGGAAATAAAGCCTAGAATATCTCCTAAAGAAAAGGGAATAAATCAAATCTCCTTAAAGACTCATTGAGCTTTCCTCACCTATTTAAGGCTGATTGCATCAACACAAGAAAAAAGAGGTGTCGAATTAGAGAGAGATCGAGCCAAACGGATTCACGCACCAAAGGAGTTTCATCTCCATTTTATTTATATTTTGTAATCCCACCATGTTTGGGTTATTTTCCTTGTTATTTCTTCTTTACCCAGCCATGAACTAAATTTATCTGGCTTGGGATTATTGGGTTTTTTTGGTGTTGAGAGGCAAATTGTTCTTGTTCTTGGTTTTAGCTTCAATATAAATTCATTGTTTATCCATTCTTGGTTTTTATTATTGTTTCAAGTGAGCTTGGGAAAGAATCTTGAACGCATCCTTTTATCTAGGCTCGGGAGAGCTAGATTGATGAAACGAATTGGATACGGTTTCTATTTAAACAACCGTTGGTGGGAACTAATCCTCCTTCGGGATAAGGAAAGGATTTCAGCAGCTAAAAGGAGTGAAAATTGATGTTTTCCACCCAAGGTTAACGCAGGGATGTATCACCAAGGCATGCACAATCATCAGTTCTTCGGCTAGGGATAATTTGAAGGCATTGAAGAACACTTCGTTGAACATTGAAGAAGCAATGATTTGTAGCCCAGTTGCCATGAAAATCACTCTGCACTGACTTGCCACGGCAATTAACTTTCTAGGGCAACCACTTGCCAAGAAGAGTCCTACTTCTAGCAAACTACTTGCCTTAGCAATTACTTGCCATTGCAACTACAAGCCAAGCAATTCTTTCGGCAATCACACCAATACTCTTGATAACCCGACCTACTCTCTCAATTCGGTTTCCTCTTTCCTTTATTTCAATTCTTTAGATTTAGTTTACTTTATCTCAATTCATTATTATTATATAATTTTTTAAACATTTGCAGTAACTTAAGCAAAGTGGCCCAAACCAATCCCTGAGGAGACGATACTCGATACTTATCATTTATTACTTGCGACGTATTCACTTGCACCATTTGCATAGCACTCAAAACACGCAACAAGTTTTTGGCACCGTTGCCGGGGATTGGCAATTGGTGTTAGTTGCTTTTGTTATTGCAATTTTCTTATTATTCTTACTAACATTTCTTTTTGTTTGTTTTGTGTTCAAAAAATTAAAATTGTGTTATCAAGTGAAGGAACATAAGAGTTAATGTGGGAAGATAGAAATCAGCATATTAGATAGTATCTTACATTCATCGATGACTACCAATACCAACCCACTAGAGCTTTCCAAGAAAGACAAGTGGATGATTTGATCAACAAGGATGCTTCCACATCATTCTCGGCACAAGTTGCAGAATTTACAAACCTGATCGCATCTATGCAATTGCCGAGAGCTGGCCAACAAGTTCATGACATCGCAATTTCTTGTGCTTATTGTGGAGAACATCATTCATATGGAAATTGCCCGTATAATCCTGATTCATATGGCCACATCGAGGACCATAGTTGGAACCATCAGCAAAATCTTTCATGGTATGATCAAAATGCTTAAATTTTTCCCCATAACAGTTTTGCTGCTTTAGCATATGTGCCATGGCAATATAGTCCTTGTAAAGAGCATTCAAATCCCCAAACTTGAATTAAAATGATTACAAAGAATTACACAAGTTGGGTACAAAGATTTGACTTTTTGAGCACAAGGGTTAGATTTTGCTTGAGTACTTGAATGTTGTTCAATAGAGATTCATTAGTTGTTGCTGCTACATTGGATACTTGTATTTATACCCTATTATTGAAATCTAGCCGTTTGGGTGGTTGAAGTTATGAATAGAGCTGTTGGGGACCATATTTCCTGCAATAAATGCAGTTTGGTGAACAACTGTATCGGTACACGAAGGCTCGTATCGATACCTGTTACAACAAAAATATAGTCGTTGTGGAAAGCGTATCAATACGCGTAAGGGCGTATCGAAACGATCATAGTGCAAAATGAGGGGCGTATCGATATGAGTTTTGCTCACTGGAATCTTGGATGAAAAAATGCATCGGTACACCTAGGAGAGTATCGATACGGGTTCAACAGTAATTTAAAATTGGTGATTCCAATAACTGACAAGTAACAATCGAAAAATTTAATGCAAAGATCTTTGAAGATCTTGACAAACCGTATCGGTACAGAGCTAGACGTATCGGTACGTTTTGAAATTTCTTAAATCCTGATTTCAAACCGTATAGAAACATAGTGTACCGTATCGGTACAAGTACAAGTTTCTTAAACCCATATTTCAAATCGTATCGAAATATAGTGTACTATATCGAAACGGTAAGCTAAAAACGTTTGCCCAAATGAATCTTGAAGACCGTATCGAAATAACCAAGGCCGTATCGAAACCTTTTGCAAAACTAAATTCAGTAGCCAAAATCCATATTGAAACACCAAGGGGTGTATCTATACGCATTGCAAAATTAAATTCCAGTAGCTTAAATCCGTATCGAAACACCAATGGGTGTATCGATACGCCTGGGCGTATTTGTATATTTTTAGCTTGAAACACTTAGAAACTTTTTGGGAAACTTTTTGGGTTTAAGTCTTTAACTTTGGAAAACTTTTCCTTGTCATTTTGTGAGACTTTTGAATACTTAAAAATTTATTTTCTTTTACAATTTAGTCCTTAAGCACTTTTTTATATCAAAATCAAACATAGGTTTTACAATCTCCCCCTTTTTGATATAACAAAACCAAATGAAAATTTTTAAGTATCTTAAATTTTTTTTGAAAATTTACTCCCCTTAACTTTAGGAAAAAAATTTGGCTCTTTAAATCTTCTCCCCCTTTTTGTTAGATAAAAAATCACCATAGTTCAATAGGGTATATTTATCAAAGGAACATAGTAACTCCAAGCAATGTAAGATAAGCAACATAATCATTAAAATTCAAAGCATAGTTTAAGCAACATAAGCAATCCCAAATCAAATCCTAAAAACATAAACCAAATCAAAAGCAAAGCATAGGAGTTCATAAAAACATAAAATAAAGGTGCATAACTTAAATCCTAATATGATATGCAAAATGCCTAAGAGTCCATTCCATCGTCTCCATCATCTTCATCTTCTTCATCCTCATCCTCATCAATATTTGTGGCTGGAGGTCCATGGGATTGACGCCATTCACCATGAAAGGCGTTAAAGTGATGTCCATAGATTTTTGGCGATGTTCAATAGCCGTCACCCTTTCTTCCAAGGATGTGAAGTGAGTGTCGATCACGGCAAATCCAGAGTCTATGGTGGTGTGCAAATAGGAAAACTTCTCATTGAGGAAACTCATGAGAGCGTCAAGATTTGGTTAGGCCACCGGAGCTTGTAGAATAGGAGCTTCTTGAGGAGCCACCACCAGATCGGGTTGTACACCACCCGGAAGGTCGGTGTTCCGAATCCATTCTTGATTGTAGTAGGTGAAATTTGCACGACGGAGAGAATGCTCATCATTTGGATCCGTGAGAGGTTCTGAAAGATCGTATGAACAATCAATACGCATCTTATGGAAGATGTAGCTCAAAGCCGTGCCGTATGCGAAGGATGTAAACAAGGTGGTGTGGCAATGTTGGACAAGAAAGACGATCTCGAGAACATAATCTGAGCAAGGTTGGGTCACTTCTCTTCACGAAAGTATCGAAGCAAAAAATCATCGACTTGGCGAATGGTAGAGTATTTCCCACCGGATGGACGAAACCACCAAGTGATCATTAGGTGTAAGATGAAGTCATGGGCATCAAGAACGGTCATCGAACCACTAAGGACTTGTCCTAACTCACTCTCATCATCTATTCCCGTATCCTCAAGACCCAAAAAAATTGCTAAAACACTTGAATCAATTCAAAATTTCTTACCCATTAAGTAAGATTCAATTGCAATGACCAAAGTTTGTCTTTCGTTGTAAAAACACCGAGCGTTGGAATAGAAGATCAAAACAAGATTTTTGTATAAAATCCCGAGTATACTTAAAAAAACTCATAAATTTCCAATTGTGCATTAGATGAAGATATTTGAATGGAAATCTTTCAGAGGATAAAAGGGGATTGAAGTAACACGCTCGGGGTGAATTTTGTAACTTTGGTATTCTTAAAATTTTCCATGGCATCTGGAAATTGATGTTCATTAAAATAATTTTGATAAATGTGGGTAAGATTGGGTCTATTACTAATATTATCGGGAAGAGGACGCGGAGGACGTGAACTAGAGGCAATGTCCTTTCATGCTCGTTTCTTAGGGGCCATAATCTGAAAACAAAATCAAACCAAAAATGATGTATGCATAAATCAATACATTCGATCCAAAAAGTAATCCAATAATCAAGGTATTGTTAAAAATCTATACAATATAGTTTTAAAACATATACAAGTATAAAAATAATTTTTGGAAAAGAAAATTTCAAAAAGTAGTGTTAAAAAAATATACGCTATAATTTTATATTCGAATAAAAAAGTTTCAGATTTGAAAAAGTTTTTACAAAAATATTGAAAACTATACTATATAGGTTCTAAATCTATGATTATATTACAAAAATAGTATATATATATGTATGAAAATTGAAAAGAAAAAAGTTAGGGTTTATACCTTGAAGTTGAGATTTAGGATGAATAAAGAGATTTGGATGCACAAACTTGATGATTTTAGCCTGGGTTTGATGTAAAAACTAAAAGCCCTCAAGAATTTTGAAGATTGGTGTGAGAAAAAGTGAGGGATTTAAAGGATTTTATAGAGTATTTTTGAGTTAGGGTTTTGAAATAAAGTTGGTATTTGAGTTAAAGTGAAAAACTCTTTTAATACCCTTAAAACTGCCCAGCGTGAACGCGTATCGATACGCCAATGCGGCGTATTGAACCCAGTACCGAAACACTTTTAAAGCCATTTCGATACGCGACCCGTACCGGTACAGTTAAGCCTATACCAAAACGATTGTAAATGACCCGTATCGATATGCGGAACACCGTATCGATACGCCTGTGCCAGAAATGTCAATTTTGGCTGCAGGTTGATCAAAATTCGATTTTTAATCAAGTCAAAATGCATGTGAATGATATGAGAACATCATGTATGAGCATAAATAGATGCATACTCCCCGTAGCAACAAGCATATATGCATATAGGAGCAAAATCACAAAAGCAATCAATCAAACAAATTTAAGCATATTTTTAAGACTAAAAGAGGCTCTAAGGGTCAAGGGAGGTTGGTTAAGCCTAACTCTCTCCTAATAGACCCAAAATGCCCTTTGTCTAATGGTTTGGTAAAAATATCCGCTAATTGGTTCAAGGTGTCTACATATTCTAGAACTACATCATTTTTCAAGACATGATCTCTAATGAAATGATGCCTTTTTTCTATGTGTTTGGTTCTAGAATGTTGGATGGGATTCTTAGTGAGACAAATAGCACTAGTGTTGTCACACCTAATGGGGATGGTACCTACATCAATTCCATAATCTAAGAGTTGTTGCTTCTTCCAAAGGACTTGAGCACAACAACTCCCTACCGATATATATTCCACCTCAGTGGTAGATAATGCTACATTATTTTGCTTCTTAGAAAACCATGATATTAGCATACTGCCTAGGAATTGACATGTACCAGAGGTACATTTTCTATCTGTCTTACAACCCCCATAATCCGCATCTGAGAAGGCATGTAAGTTAAATGAAGACTCTCTAGGATACCAAAGACCTAAACAAGGCGTGTCTCTAAGGTACCTAAAGATTCTCTTAACATCTATAAGGTGTGATTCTCTATGACTAGCTTGAAATCTAGCACACAAGTGTAATCACTCATTTTTATCTGTTTTTGTTAATATTGTGACATACTAATATAATAATTAATTAATATTATTATTGCATGATTATGTATATATACGTGCATGTGTGTTATTAATATATATGTAATATATATGTGTGATGTGTGTAAATGCATGTATGTTATGTATTATGTACTTATTAGTAAGATTGGGGTGTATGTGTATCATGTGTGTTTACATTTTATGTCAGGTATGTTTTGCATTGTTTATATGTGTACTAATGTATGTATGTTTATATCAATTATGTGTGAATATATATATGTTCGTTTGTGTTTAAATGTATGTGATATATGTAAGTATTTGAATATATGTGTATGTTATATATACGTATGTGTGTCCGTGTATGTATGTGTGCATGTATTTTGTTATTATCATTATCATCATCATTATTATTATTATTATTATTATTATTATTATTATTAGTATTCTTATTATTACTATCAATTTAGGCTATAGTAAAGATAAGTAGATCCAAATATTTAAACCCAAAAAATTAACAATCCAAGTCCATTATATATATATATACAAAACCCAATTGAATTTACATGGCCTGATCGGCCCAAACCCTAACCCAATATCCAAAAACCTAATTCATATCTGCCCTAATTTCTTCTTTTTCTCTTGCAGCCGCACGATCTGAGCTGTTGGATCAAGACTTGATCCAATGGCCCAGATCAAAAGAATAAGGACTCTTTGGATGCCGCGTGGGATGCACGCTCGGGCCAGTTCATCTCTCACGCACGCGTGGCATGCACGCGTTGACCATTCAGTTCTCAAGGTGCCACATGTCTTCGATCAGGGCCGTTCGATCTTCAAACAATCCTGGCCGTTGGATCAGATTTAATCCAATGACCAAGATTAATTCTGGCCGGTTGCAACCTTTCACATCCACCGGCTCCCTTACATGGCTGCTCCGCCCTTGTCTGCCGTACAACCACCCTTGTCGGCTCACCAAATTGGACATGAAAAATTAGAAACACTGAAGTCAGATCTTAAATAATTATCAACCATAGCAATAGCAATTATTTAGCCTAATATTGTAAGCAACCAAATCCAAAAAGGAGGCATATATAGAGATGTAATCCTTTTTGTACTCGGGAGTTACGAGATCCAAGAATCAATAAAAAAAACAAATTTTGCAGTGGTAATCAACTCTCTCTTTTTTCTTTTGTATGCATGCTCATTTCGAAAAGGAATAAAAAAATAACAACAAAGGGAAAGGGAAAGGGTTTACCCTCGTCGGATGCTCTCCCCTTTTACCGGTAACAATCCCTCTAAGGGTGAATCAGTTGAAAACGGAGGCCGATATGGTAAAGTAGGTTTTTATTTTTAAAACACAACGGGGTTTTGGTTCGGTTTATTTAAAGGCAAAGAAGGGTTGTAGTTTTCAAAAAGAGTCTCAGTTTTGGGTTTTTTAGGATGGTTGAAGGCTGAGGACGGTGGCTGGTGTAGCCGAACCACCGCTGGCTTCTAGAAACGATGGCAGCTGAGGGTGGTTTTCAAAGGTTCTGGGGGTTCAGATTTGACAGAAAATGAAAGGGGGAGTTTTTCATTCAAAGGGTTTTTAAAAAATGGGGGAAAAGGTTGGACATTAGCCGGATAAGTGTGTTTTATAGAGGCTTGATTTTTTTAAATGGTCTAATTGCCTAATAAGGACCTCCGCCCTTTCAGTATTTTAAGTTTGAGCTTTTCACATGGTCAAATTGCAATCTCGGTCCTCCTTTCTTTTTATTTTCTTTCAATCTCATCCCTGGATTTGGTTAAATCAGAATTTTAATGGTGAAATCACGCCCTTAGTCCCTTCGTCCCTTTGATTTTTTCACTTCGATCTTGCCCCTTGGTTTTATTACCTGTTCAATCCTCATAGGTTTCGTCCGGCTTGCAATCCCGTCTCTAAATTGTGTTTTTTTATTGTTTTTAATTTCTAATTTCTATTTTATTTTTATTTCATTTCAGTCCCTTTGTATGATTTAATTATTTATGTTTTTTTTGTTTTTTTAGTATGGTTACATTGCTCTTTTGTGTTTATATGCTTTTATATGTTATGTTATTTTACATATGTATTAATTTGTGATATCATGTTTTTATGTTTTAATTTCTTTGTTTATGTTGTATACATGTTTGTTTTATATGTTATGTTTTAGTTTAGTTGGCATATTATGTTTATATGGTTATATGAGTTTTATGATCTTTTTTTTGTGCATTTTAGGTTATACGTTAGTGTGGTGATATTGGTTATATATTAATGTCATGATGTTTTAATGTATGCATAAATTGTGTCATATGATAAATTTTTAATGTAGTATTATGGTAATATTGTTTTATTAATTTAGCATCACATTATATGTATGTCTTGTATATGTTGCATTTGTGGTCTTTTTTTATGTGTTTAAGTATGTTATAGTTAGTTAATTTAATCTTGAAGCATAGTTTTTTTCCTTTTTACATGTTTATATGTATGCTTTTGTTTATACGTATGTTTTGTTATCATGTTTATGTTTTGGCTTTAGTTTAATATTATATGTTATGTTGCTTTTTATTACCATGTTAATTTATATGTTTTGATAATGTTTTCTAAGATTGCATAACGGATATATTATTTGTCAATGTGGTGCCCTTTTATTCGAGCGTAAACGTGGCCAGTATCAAGCGCAGTGATGGTGGTTTATCGGTTTATTCTCGAATAACAGGGCCCTTAAAATTTACTCGCACTTATAACCAAATCTTAATTTAATCGTCACTTTAATCCGGAAAGTTTGATATTAATAAAGCGGTAATTATTAAAGTACCAATTTTGGGCGGTGTGGGGGTGCTAATCCTTCCTCATCCGTAACCGACTCCCGAGCCCAACATTTTTAAAATCTATGGTTTTATGGTGTCTAGCCTACCTTAGTGGCCGGTGGCGACTCCATTTTTAAAATAAAACATGGTTTTTCTAAAACCCCACGGAAGACATTATTTCTAAAATACTCGAAAGACCCCCAAACACCTTGAAACCCCTTTTTTAGCGAAAACACCCGTAAAGAAAAAAAAGATCGCTACAGATGACGACTCCGCTGGGGATAATTCTTTGTTTTTCAAAAATAAAAGAGACTCAAGCTTTTTAAATAATTATCGCTTTATTAATATCGGAAGTTCCGAATTAAAGTGACTATTAAATTAACATTTGGTTATAATTGCACGTTTATTTTAACGCATTTAACATTTGGCATATAAACCCATCCTTTTAGGTGGGGGAAAATGCTAGTGCTTTCGTGAGGATATCGTTCCTTCATTTGGGCCTAGCAAAGTACCTTCGGGGCTCGAATACCTTATGCTTTCGTGAGGATATCATTCCTTCGTATGGGCATAAGCGAATGGGTCCCCCTGAATTGAACCCAGTTGAAAGGAGCCTATAATGGGTGATGATCGAGGGCCTTGCTACCCTTAGTAGGAGACAATAAGGACAATTCTGGTAACTCCTAGCACCAACACTGCATGTAGAGAACATAAAAAACCCACCCTTTTAGAGCCATGCGGATAACCCAGGTGTTTTAGACGAGATGTAAATAGGGTTGTTTTGTTTGTTTATCTTATTTAACTTGTCATTTTATTTATGTATTTATTGATTTTAACCGGTATTAACTTGTTTTCTTTTTTGTTTTACTTTTTGCATATATCATTACATCTGCATTACTTAAAGGTACTGGATCAAGTGGTTTGCCCAATCAGAAAATCTTTCATCATGGAAGAAAAGGTATCTTAAGAAGGACGACCTCAACTCAGCTGTCAGACATTGGTCAGAAGTCAATCAGAGGACTCAAGGTAATAGTTTGCCGAGTGAGCGCATAGTGTCAGGGTATACTTACGTGAGCCTCTAACAGAATGACCTATGGGAACTTAAAAAGATTTGGGAAGGATCGGATAGAAGACTACAAGACTTATTCTTCGATAGTTATGGCGACATAATGCAGTTGATGTATGTCCAAGTCAACCAGCCTTTACTTCGAGCCATCTTCTAGTTCTAGAATCCTACTTTTGATGCTTCACTTTCAACGGTCAAGATATGATGCCTACGGTAGAGGAATAAACAACCTTACTTAATCAGAAGAACGTCCAAAAAAATTAGATCTATACGAAGCTGCCAAGGAACTAGAATTACTTTTCGAAGCTCAGAACCTTTACCGGGATGAGTGACGATTGGGTTAACGGCCTGATTCAAAATCGAGGAGACAACCTAGTCTTTGCATGGGAGAGTATCCGAGACATCATACCCGTACACCCAGATGAGGGGATAAAGATGGACCTATTCGCCTTAGGGATATACGGTTTGGTCATCTTTCCGAGGGTTCTTGGAAACATCGATGTAGCCATCCTAGATCTATTTGAGCGTATAAAACGGAAGGTGGATCCAGTACCGTCAATCTTAACTGAAGCTTTCATTTCTTTGAATGCAAGCCAGAAGCATGAAGGACGCTTCAGAGGGTGTGCACAGATACTACAGGTTTGGATTCAGAGCCATATATGGAAGACATCAACGAGGGTTTTACCGGGAATATCATCCAATACTTTTTGCCTTTGCGAGAGTACTTAGAGAAGGAATGGCGAGAAGACTTAAACAGGAAGAAATGGTCTCGGATCTTTAGGAATATTCAAGACGAAGACATAGTGTGGAGAGTTCCTTTGCTCGGCAGGGTTAGTTACTTCATGTACAGCTGCGGCGATTATGACTGGCTAATGATGTTAGGGCTATGTTGCACGTAATAAGTGCTACGCAATTGTGCAAGTATACAGGTTGCAAGTTATAGTATAAAAGATATCGTCTCCACAGGGATTGGTGCCACTTCAAGAATCTAGTCTCTTGCACTATGAAAAGTAAAAACACAAATAAAGGATTATAGGAGTTTTACTAATAACTAAACTAGAAAGCAATAAAGTAAAAGAAAAGATGAGATCAAATGAGAGAGAGATAGGCCAGGTTATCGTGAGTTGAGGTGTGATAGCCGATTGGATCGTCTTGGTAAAAGAGTGCATGGGCAACTCAGTTGCCATGGCAACTTGCACAACGGGGTTGCCTTGGCAACTAATCGATGGTTGCCTGGGCGACTAGTTGGGCAACTACTTGGGCATCTGGGCAGCAACCTTCAAGGTTCGGCAGAGCGTTCTTCAATGGTTTCTTCTTATCCCTAAGTCGAAACTCTAGCTACTTGTGCATGCCTTGATAATACATCCCTGCGTGAATCAAGGGTGAACAACAACCAGTCTTGCGCTCCTCTTAGCCGTTGAAATCCTTAACTTATTCCTAAGCACCATCAATAGATTGAATAAAGATCATATTCATTCGTTTCTTGAATCTAACTCTCCCGATATTAGATAAATAGATGAAATTATGAGATCCTCTCCCAATTCAGTCACAAACAAGAATAAGAACTAAGAATGAATAAACCTTGAATAGAAAAGTGCAAACTCTTATTACCTAAACAAAAACCAATAGTTTCTCACAACCACAAAACACAATAACCATAGCCAAGTAGATTTAGTTCATGGCTAGGTTCCAAAGAAACACAAGATAAATAATCCCTAGCATGAACCCAATCGAACAAGAATGAAAAAGATGAAGAAGGAGGCTTGTCGAAATCCTCCTTGCCCTAGATGCTTGTCGAAAATTCTCTCCTCTTGCCCTCCTTGGAGTTGTCAAAATTCCCCTCTCTTGCTCTCTCTGAGTTGTCGAAATCTCCATCTTATTTATAGGGTTAGGTCAAAGTCCTTCTTTGAGGAGGAAGTTAAGTTGGAATTAAATTACCTTTAAAGAATATAATTCTTTATTATAATTATATTCCTACTAGAACTTCTCCTATCTTCTTGGAATTTAATTCTTCTTTAATCTCTTCATGGAAATCAAATTCCTTTGGGTTTGGGCTTTGCTCCACGTCATCTTGGGCTTGTCTAGTCATCAATTTCGACTACCATATCACCTGCTCTTGTCGACAATTGCCCTGGCAGCTGGCTCGGTGTCTCCTTCATGTATTGGCCTGGCAACTAGCTCGGCATATCCTTCATGTTTGCCCTTGCAACTAGCTCTAGCCTTGCTTTGGCAAGTGATCCTACACATACACACAAAACACACCAAAGCAGCATCTTTTCCCACAAAAACTACCAAGTTATGTAATCAAGCTCAATGATGGAAGGAAACATGGATTAATGCATGAATGGCTAATTATGCAACTAATATGAGCCTACGTCTAACAATAATATGAGTAAAAAGGGTAAGAAAAATAGTACTTTTGAACACTTATCAGGCTACATGGTGGGATTGCTTGTGCTCCGCTTTTGGTGTCCCAACAATTCGGATTGTGACAGTTTGTTCCCGTCACCACCGGTTTAAGTCGAAGTGAGTTTCCTTTCAAAGGTGAATTCAGGGCGAAGATTCAGACCATCATGAGAGCTTGGGATCACTGTTATCGGATAAGGGTAGAAAGAGATACCGAATGCATGACCACCCCGGATTATGATCTTTAGAGGTGCCTAAGGATTAACGACAAGATCCCAGAACCCAACCAATGACCAACCATGTCACTTGAGGAGCATATGAGGATAGTACCGTATGAGGATGACATTTTACGAAATAAACTCGAGGAAGTTAAGAAGAAGATGAAAGCTTTACAGACTCAGCATATGAGTGAGCTCTACAAGGTAAGTTTGGATGTCGACGAACGAGATGGGACCATTAGGGGATTGAAGAAGCTGAACGCAGATATGAGTGAGAAGAATGCTTTTTATCAGAAAGATACTATCCATCTTCAACCAAAGGTGCAGAATGCCAGCCGAAGCCAATTCCTAGCCGTAGAGAAGGAAAGGATGAACGATATGCGTTTAGTTGAAGAAGAACGAGAGAAAAGCAAGCAAGTAATCGAGAATGAGTTAAAAAGCTACAAGTTAGCCATTAAGAGTGAAAGACGGTCTTTTAGGGACGTCATTAACCAAGAGAAAGAAAGAGCTAGGTAAGAGATCGATAAAGGCAAGCAAGTAATCATCTGCGAAAGAGAGAACACTGCCGTTTGGAAGAGGAAATCAATGGGGAGCAGGAATAGATTACTAGAGATACAAAACTTGTACAATGAAAATGTTCAAAGCCTAAATCAGAACGCCGAGTTAGAAGGGAGACTGAAAGAGTTGGAGCAGTCCTTTCAGACCTATCGTCGATGGAATGGCTTCATCGAACTACAAGAAAAGGGAGAGCAAAATTGGTACGTCACGAGCCCGCATTGAGTCACTCGAGGCAACCATTCAGGATTACAGGGGGAGAATTAGGGTACTCAAAGAAGCTGCAGCAGGTGGAGACAATTACTGGCGACAAAGACTTCATGATGCCTCCCAGATGATTAAAGACAAAAACCAGTATTACGTGACCCTGATGGTAGAGATATAACTAGTTGCTGGACATGTGAATGACATAGCTACAGAAGCCGAAGCTCTTCGACCTTTCATAACCTCGGACACGAAAGAAGTGCCTAGGTTCATCAAGCTGCTTAGGGCTATTGAGAAGTTAGGAGCTAGTGCTAGGGCTTATGTGTAGAACTCTACTTTACTATTTTGTAATATGGACCCTTAAATTCCCATGAAAGTAGTTCAAAAGGGTGATTACTAGTGGAATCAGTACCTTTATTTGCATGCATTATTGCATTGCATCATGGCATTTGCATCATTATACATGTATTTATCTATTTTTGCAAATATTGTGGCAGTGAAACTAAAAAATAAGCCGCAACCATTCCGCATCCATACTTTACTCGGTTCCAAAGCAAACTAATGGAGGACAGAATAGTGAGTTTGAAAAAAGGGCAGAAGGATTTGGAAGCACGTTTCGATGAAGCTAGACAGTGCCTCAGCGAGCAGATCACTCAATCACAAGCTGCGATAGTATCCGAGTTAACCGCAGTTCTAGAAAAATGCTATGGGAAAGAAAAGGTTAAAGACGAAGTCGCCCAAGAGCCAGAAGGTATCGCATCTCACAACAAGGTTCAATCAAAGACGTCAAGTCCAGCAAGAAAAGTATACATTGAACCTGTCGCGATATTTGGTAGTCTTCAAGAAGGGGCATCTGAAAACCAACCCGTTGATACAGAGGTATTCTACGAAGAAAAGGTGCCGAATCTGAATTTGGTTGAGAAAATCAAAACAGAAATGGAAAAGAAGCGGGAGGAAAGGTTTTGTCTCATGGAAGAAAAAATTAGAGCATTGCAAGCCATAGATGAACCAGGGAATGAGGCTAGTGATCTGAGCCTGGTATCTGACCTTATTTTACCACCAAAATTCAAAACTCCAAAATTTAACAAGTATGATGGAACTTCATGTCCTTCCGCGCATGTGACCATGTATTGCCGAAAGATGGCAGCCTTCATCAAGGATGAAAAGCTTTTAATCCATTGTTTCTAGGAAAGTCTGACTGGAGCAGCACTCCGGCGGTACACCCAATTAAGCTGGGTAAATATCAAGTCCTGGAAGGACCTTTCAAAGGCGTTCATTGAGTAGTAAAAATATGTGACAAATATGACCCTCAGTAGGATTATGCTGGAAAACATGGGACGAAAGTCTAACGAGAGTCTGCGACAATACGCCCAGAGGTGGCGAGAGGTGGCCGCTCAGATCCAGCCACCAATTCCTGAGCACGGGATTACTCCCCTATTCATGAATACTCTGAAGGGAACACTATTCGATCGCCTTATCAATAATACAACTCAGAGCTTTTCCGATTTGATCAGGACTGGAGTCTCTCGAATTGGCAATTAAGAGTGGCAGGATTGACGGTGGGGATAACTCTCGAAAGTACAACAATAATAGAGAGGATAATGTAAATAATACGAGTACTTACAATGCCCCAAAGAACTTTACGGTCTCTCAGCCGCAAGCATCAACAAGAAAGGCTCAGAACCTAAACCAAAGAGAAGGAAGAGCTCCAAGAAAGGAACAAGAGGAAGTAACCTTTACTCTATTACCAGTTCCGTACACCGAGCTTTATTCTCAGTTGTACAAAGCTGACTTGGTCCACCCATACTATGTTCCTCCGTTCAAACCTCTATTTCTGTCATGGTATGATCCTAACGCACATTGCGATTATCATGGCGGTGCCCCTAGTCACTCCACAGAAAATTGCCTCGTATTTAAGAAACTTGTACAGAGTATGATTAATCATGGAAACTGTAGAGTAAACGCTATCGAGGAGTACTCTGCTAGGAAGGCTAAGGAAGATGTGTCAGAAATTAAGTCTCCCTTACGGTGGGTGTTCCAACAATTATGCATGGCCTGTTTGATTGACAGAAGCATGACAGTGGTGGAGACGAGATGTAGAGCTTATTGCGAATTCCACTAGGACAGAGGGCACGACATCCAACAATGTGAAGAATTCAGGAGAGTGATTCAACAGCTGATGGACAATAAAAAGATAGAGTTCTTTGAGGAGGTTGCAAGAAGGAAGGAGTTAGATGTATGCGCGTCAGATAGCCCCAACATCAAGTATGGAATAGACAGACCCTTTGTCATCCCTTCTAGACCAAAGGAAGCAAGTTCGTCTCAAGGAGAAGATATAAAGGTGGCCCCCAAAATCATCATCTTAGCACCAGCCCCGTTTTCGTTCAAAGACATGCGGCAGACCTCTTAGAATTATGCCACTAACGTGACTATACCAGAGAAGTTGAACCTCGTGAGAAGAAGAAACAAATGGTAAGAGAAGAGCCAACACAGAAATATGAGTAGACAAAGAAAGATGAAATTATCAACGAAGTAGGCCACTTCACGAGGAGCTGCAGATGCTACTCTTCGGAAGCTTTAAAATCTGCTAAAGTTACAAAGGATAAGGGAGAAAGTACATCGATCAGTCCTGCAAAGATATTTGGCGAGGAACCTCCTCCAAGGATTAATGAGCCTGTAACTAAGGCTCAGGCACAGGAATTTCTGAAGTTCCTGAGGCACAGTGAATACAATGTGGTGGAGCAGCTGCGAAAACAACCAGCAAGGATTACGGTGTTGGAGTTGCTTTTGAGTTCGAAAAAGCATTGGGATGCATTGTTAAAGGTGCTGAACCAAACATTTATCCCCGGTGACATTTCTGTATCTAAGCTAGACATAATAGTGGGGTATATCACCGCATACAATCACATCACATTCAGCAATGACGAGATCCCGGAAGGAGGTATGGGGTCCACCAAAGCACTAAACATCACAACCCATTGCAAAGGGTATTTTTTCCAGGAGTACTGATTGATAACAGGTCAGCGTTAAACGTACTACCGATGGTGACTCTGCAAAAGCTACTGGTAGATGACTTCCACATAAAACCCTGTCATAACTCCGTGAGAGCCTTTGACAGTACTAAAGGGGAGCACTTGAAAAAATTGAGGTACCTTTGTTGATTGGGTCAACAAAGTACATAATCAATTTCGTGGTAATAGACATAAAGCCAACCTACATTTGCTTATTGGGAAGACCATGGATTCACTCAGCTGGAGCTGTTCCCTCATCACTTTATTAGAAATTGAAATTTGTGATCGAAGGCAAGTTGGTCACTGTAGAGGCTGAGCAAGAGATCATCGCCTCAGTAACGTCAGATGCCCCTACATCCAGAACGATGAAGATGCTGCAGAATGTTCTTTCCAAGCATTGGAACTTGTAAATGATACATTTGTTACGAAAGGTAGTCGGATCCCTTGCCCTAAGTTATCCATTGCACCAAGATGACCGTTTCTAAAACTTTGGACCGATGAGCCAAAACAAGAAGAGGGCTAGGAAAGAGATTGCAAGGAAGCCTACGACCCAGAAGTGTCATCACCAAGAAAGATCATTTTGGGCTTGGCTACAAACTGAGTATCCAGTAAAGAAGAGAGGAATATAGAAGGAAATGAGAACAAACGAGGGCTAGACTGAAAGGGGAGGATATTTCATGGAGACCGATGTCTTTCCCTCATTGAAAAGATATTTTTGTCTTTGGAGGAATTGACCATACAGAGCAGAAACTACAGGAAGCTATTCCAGAAAATAACATACTTAACGAGAATGAGATGTTCAGTGAATCGCTTGAAGGGATATCCATCAACATGATAGCTGAAGATGACATTGGCAGCAGTGTGTTGACCAGCGTCCGCCCTTGCCGTCTCGGGGAAACTCTCAATAACTAGAGCTACATTGATCTACCTGTAATCTTTAGGGCTAGATCAGAGTAATGCTCTGAACTAACCTTTTTGTTTTTGCCCATGGGCAATAGGAATCTTTTGTATGGGGCATCTATGTTATCTTTTTGTTTGCAATGAAAGAATGTCTTCCTTGTTTTCTCAAATGGCAAACATTTTATTTACTTCATTCATTCATTTCTTACTCATATTCATTCACTTCATTTAAAATCATTCTCTTCCCAATACATTCATTCTCATTTCATGCAGGGTTCCCATAATTAACTGTATGAATGATTTTGAATCCAATCCTAAGGTAGATTTGAAGCACCCTGAGATCTCGACAGAAATTGAAGAGGAGGACGACGAGGCAGAATGTGAGGTTCCTGAGGAGTTGGTGAGGATGATGGCCAATGAAGAAAGGCAAATCATGGCCCATCAAGAAGAAACATAAATTGTGAACTTGGGAACCGACGATGAGAGAAAAGAAGTGAAAATTGGGACTACATTTTCCTTAGAAACCAGGCGTGAATTGATAGCCCTGCTCCAAGAGTTCAAGGACGTATTTGCTTGGACTTATCAAGATATGACAAGGTTAAATACAGACATAGTGGTGCACAAACTGCCAACGAGGCCAGAATGCAAACCAATCCAGCAAAAGCTCAGAAGAATGAGGACTGACATGTTGTTAAAGATCAGAGAAGAGGTAAGAAAGCAGTTTGATTCTAGCTTTTTGGAAGTTGCCAAATACCCTGAATGGGTTGCAAACATCGTACCAGTGCCAAAAAAGGATGGGAAGGTCTGCATATGTGTAGATTACAGGGATCTCAATCGAGCAAGCCCTAAATACAATTTCCCTTTGCCACATATTGACACGTTGGTGGACAATACCGTGGGACACTTATTGTTCTCATTCATGGATGGTTTCTTAGGATACAACCAGATAAAGATGGACCCAAAAGGCATGGAGAAGGCCACATTTGTAACCATGTGGGGGACATTTTGTTACAAGGTGATGCCCTTCGGACTCAAGAACGCAGGGGCAACTTATCAAAGAGCAATGGTGACTCTTTTCCACGATATGATGCACAAAGAGATAGAAGTATACGTAGATGATATGATTGCTAAGTCCCGAACCGAGGAAGAGCACCTTTGAAACCTGAGAAAATAATTTCAAAGATTATGAAAATACCAACTGAAGCTCAACCCGGCTAAATGCACCTTTGCAGTTACATCTGGAAAACTCTTGGGGTTTGTAGTGAGTAGGAAGGGGATTGACATCAATCCAGAAAAAGTGAAGGCTATCCAGGACCTCCCGTTGCCTCAGACTCAGAAAGAAGTTTGAGGTTTCTTGGGAAGGTTAAACTACATCTCTCGTTTCATCTCTCAATTAACAGATAAATGCGACCTTGTCTTCAAACTACCTAGGAAGAATAGCCCAGGGGTCTAGGATGAAGAATGCCAAGAGGCTCTAGAGGAGATTAAGAAGTACTTGATGAATGCTCCGATCTTAGTCACACCGGTACCAAACATGCCTTTGATCCTTTACCTGACAGTTTTTGAAAACTCGATGGGTTGCATATTGGGGCAACATGATGAGTCTAGGAAGAAAGAAAGAGCCATCTACTACCTAAGCAATAAGTTTACTGGTGAAACACGATACCCGCCAATTTAAAAGCTATGTTGTGCTTTGGTTTGGACTACCAAAAGACTTAGACAGTACATGTTATACCACACCACCTGGTTGATATCCAAATTGGACCCCTTGAAGTTTCTAATGGAAGCACCTGCATTAACGGGGAAGATGGCCCGCTGGCAGATGTTGTTATCCGAGTTCGACATTGTATACGTGAGCCAAAAAACTGTGAAAGGAAGTGCTATAGCGGATTTCTTAGCTAGAATTTTTTTGATGATTATGAATCGTTGAAATTCAATTTCCCATATGGGGACTTGATATGTATTACAACTGGGGAAGATGTTGTTTCGGATGACGGCTCGTGGAAGCTTTTGCACAAACAACTAAGGAAGATGTGTATTACAAAGGAATATGAGCCGTGGTAATTTCTCTAGAGGATGTCTACTATCCCTTCACCAGCAGACTAGAATTCTTTTACACAAACAACATAGCTGAATACGAAGCCTGTGTCATGGGACTGAATGCAGCCATTGAAAGAAAGATCAAAGAACTTCAAGTATTCAGAGATTCGTCTTTAGTGATCTATCAGTTGCGGGGAGAATAGGAAACTAGGGATCCAAAGCTAGTCAAATACTACGAGTTGATCCAAGAGCTCATTAAAGAATTTGAAAAGGTTAGTTTTAGCTACCTTCCTAGAGAAGATAACCAGATGGCAGACGCCTTGGCAACCCTGGCCTCTATGTTCAAAGCAAATACGAAAGCATAAATAAAGCCAATTGAGATGTAGACTTTGGAGAGGCATGCTCAATGTTATAATGTACAAGAAGAAATAGATGGCAATCTTTGGTATTACGATATCTTGCAATTTATCAAGTTTCAGACATATCCCGAAGGGGCAAACGAAAATGACCGTAAAAACACTCTAAAACATGGCAAGAGGATATGTTTTGGACGGAGAGATTCTGTGCAAAAGAGGCCATGATCAAATGTTGTTGAGATGTGTAGATGACCAGGAGGAGAAAGAAATTTTGGCAGAAGTGCATGATGGTTTGTATGGAACAGACGCCAATGGTCTGTCAATAGCCCAAAAAATCATGAGATATGGCTATTTCTGATCGACTATGGAGGGAGACTGCATCGATTACGCCAGGAAATGTCATAATTGCCAAATATATGCCGACAAGATCCATGCTCCTCCTTTACCTTTACACACCATGAACTCGCCTTGGCCGTTCGCAGCATGGGGCATGAATGTTATTGGACAGATTCATCCAAAGGCTTCCAACGAGCACCGTTTTATTTTGGTTTCCATTAATTACTTCACTAAATGGGTGGAGGCAGTATCTTACACCAACATCACAAGGACAACAGTGTGCAAGTTCCTGAAGAAGGAGATCATTTGTCGATATGGGTTGCCGAAAAGGATTATCACCAACAACACTTCTAACCTGAATAACAAATTGATGACTAAGGTGTGCAACCAATTCAAAATAACACACCATAATTCCACGACCTACCGTCCTAAGATGAATGGGGTAGTAGAAGCGACAAACAAGAACATAAAGAAAATCATTGAGAAGACAACAAACACCTACAAAGATTGGCATGAGAAGCTGCCATTTGCTTTGTTCGCCTACCGAACATCTATTCGTACATCAACATGGGCAACACCTTATTCTCTAGTATACGACACAGATCCTCCCAATTCAGAAAGATTTCTGAGGAAAGTGGATGCCTAATTGGGAAGGGCCATATGTCGTCAAGAAGGCCTTTTCGGGAGGAGCGTTGATTTTAACTGAAATGGATGGAGAAGAATTGAAAAATCCCATGAACTCTGATTCAGTTAAGAAGTACTATGCTTAAAAAAGGGGGGCTCGAGGCAAAAACATGAAAAAGGGCGTCTTAAGGAAAAAAAAGGATCTGAGTTGAAAACCTGTTAAGGCAGCTCAGATAAATTTTGAGATCAAGCCTCCAGTAAGTAGAATTACCCCCACGAGTACCAGAAGAAGGAGCTCCAAGCAAAGATTCTATTTTGGTTGACGGGATCACGCATCATTCATATAGTGGATATTTGGGGTTTTGCATTTCATGTTCTGCTTTCTCTTTTCCTCATGTTTGCCATGACTCTTCTAAAACTGATCCAAGTCTTTAATGTCAATAAGATTATGTTTTTTGTGCCTTTCATTCCTTGTCTTCTCATTGTTTTTATAAGTATCACGCAAACAAGTTAACATAGACTTATGATAAACAAAAGATTTCTGAGCATTATTATGATCTAACCCTGAGAATGCAGGTGATTAGAAAATATAATTAACTTCGATCTCAAGCTTTCTACATAATGTATATCGAGGCACGACGAGGGGAAGACTTTGGAATAAGATGACCAATGTCATGCACCATTCATACTTGTTTGGGAAAATATTCAAGACGGCAATGGAGGTCTCCCAGGTGAAAACTCGTAAGGGCGCCTAAAAAAATCTAAAGCAAAAACCCGAAAGGGCACTTTAGAACTTAGAATCGAAAACTCAGAAAAGAAAGGCCAAAATGGTTGAACCCAAAAATGAGATGGGGTACCACCACCAGAAGAAGAAAAAGAAGAGAAAGCAAGTAGAGGGTCGAGATTGACTGACTACGAAAGCAGGCACATCGAGATATTGACACTCATGCATCATGTGTAGTTAGGCATCCCTAGGATTAGGAGCATGCTAACTCATTTATTATAATATTTTGGCTATTTTAAGCAGGTACTTACAGATTGCCAATGACTTTTGATCGGTGACTTTGTATTGAAGAGGTGGATTAATTTGAAGAAAGATTTTGGCAGCCTTAGTAGCGTGAGTCCAGAAAGATCGGTATCCATTTTCAGTGAATCCCCAAATTTAAAAAAAGATTTTGGCAGCCTTAGCAACGTGAGACAAGAAAGATCGGTAGCTAGTTTGGCGTGAATCCTTAATCTGAAGATAAAGGTTCTATATAGGAAGGGCCTATATTTTTGAGCCCTCGCAGTGAAAGGTTCTATATAAGAAGAACCCGTAACTCTAAGTTTTTAGAAGCTAAAAGTTCTATATAGGAAGGACTTGCGACTCCAGAGTTTGAAGACTACCAGTTCTATATAGGAAGAACTCCCAGTTGGAAGAACCCATCCGTGACGCAGAAGGTTTTATATAGGAAAAAACCACCGCGTTGAAGGCGAGGAGTTCTATATAGGAAGGACTCCAAGCTTTACCATCTCAGAGTGAAAAGTTCTATATAGGATGGAATTGTAACTCAAGACCTCAAAATGAAAGGTTCTATATAGGAATGACCTGTAGCTCCAAGATCAGAAGGTGAAGAAGTTCTATATAAGAAGAACTTACGAACCTGAAGAGTTAACTAAGGAAAAGCGGGGAGTTCTAGAAGAACACGTGATTTCGAAGCTACAAACAGGGAAGTCGGATAAAAATGAGTGCTTATAATCTTTGTTTTGTTCTCGTTCCACGAGAACAAGGAAAGATGGGCAATTGTAATCACTCATTTTTATCTATTTTTGTTAATATTGCGACATACTAATATAATAATTAATTAATATTATTATTGCATGATTACGTATATATACATGCATGTGTGTTATTAATATATATGTATTATATGTGTGATATGTGTAAATGCATGTATGGCATGTATGTTATGTATTATGTACTTATTAGTAAGTATTTTGTTGTATGTGTATCATGTGTGTTTACATTTTATGTCACGTATGTTTTGCATTGTTTATATGTGTACTAATGTATGTATGTTTATATCAATTATGTGTGAATATATATATATGTTCGTTTGTGTTTAAATGTATGTGATATATGTAAGTATTTGAATGTATGTGTATGTTATATATACGTATGTGTGTCCGTGTATGAATGTGTGTGTGTATTTTTTTATTATCGTTATTATTAGTATTATTATTATTATTATTATTATTATTATTATTATTATTATTATTATTATTATTATTATTATTATTAGTATTAGTATTCTTATTATTACTATCAGTTTAGGCTATAGTAAAGATAAATGGATCCAAATATTTAAACCCAAAAAATTAACAGTCCAAGTCCATTATATATATACAAAACCCAATTGAATTTACATGGCCTGATCGGCCCAAACCCCAACCCAATGTCCAAAAACCCTAATTCATATATGCCCTAATTTCATTTTTTTTCTCTTGCAACCGCACGATCTGAGCCATTGGATCAAGATTAGATCCAATGGCCCAGACTAAAAGAATATCGACTCTTCAGATGCCGTGTGGGATACACACTCGGGCCGGTTCATCTTTCACACGCGTGTGGCATGCATGCGTTGACCATTCAAATCTCAAGGCGCCATGTGTCTTCGATTCGGGCCATTCGATCTTCAAACAATCCTGGCCGTTGGATCAAATTTGATCCAACGACCAAGATTAATTCTGGCCGTTGGATCAAATTTGATCTAATGACCAAGATTAATTCTGGCCGATTGCAACATTTCACATCCACCGGCTCCCTTGCGTGGCTGCTCTACCGTACAACCACCCTTACCGGCTTAACAAATCGGACATGCAAAATCAGAAACACAGAAGTCAGATCTTAAATCATTATCAACCACAGCAATAGCAATTATTTATCCTAATATTGTAAGCAACCAAATCCAAAAAAAAAGAGGCATATATAGAGATGTAATCCTTTTTGTACTCGGGATTTACGAGATCCAAGAATCAATAACAAAAAAAACCAAAGTTTCCAATGGTAATCAACTCTCTCTTTTTTATTTTGCATGCATGCTCATTTCGAAAGGGAATAAAAAACAACAACAAAGGGAAAGGGTTTACCCTCGTCGGATGCTCTCCCCTGTCGCCGGTAACAAACCCTCTAAGGGTGAATCGGTTGAAAACAAAGGCCAATGTGGTAAAGTAGGTTTTTTAGATCCAAAACATAACAGGGTTTTGGTTCAGTTTATTTAAAGGCAAAGAAGGGTTTTAGTTTTCGAAAATAGTCTCAGTTTTGGGTTTTTTAGGATGGTTGAAGGCTGAGGGCAGTGGCAGAAGTAGATGGACCACCACCAGCTTCTGGAAATGACGGCGGCCGAGGGTGGTTTTCAAAGGTTTTGGGGGTTCAGATTTGAGAGAAAAAGGAGAGGGGAGTGTTTTATTCAAAGGGTTTTTAAAAAATGGGGAAAAGGTTGGATGTTAGCTGGATAAGTGTGTTTTATAGAGGCTTGAATTTTTTTAAATGGTCTAATTGCGTAATAAGGACCTCCGCCCTTTCAGTATTTTCAGTTTGAGCTTGCCGCATGTTCAAATTGCAATCCTGGTCCTCCATTCTTTTTATTTTCTTTCAATCTCATCCCTGGATTTGGTTAAATCAGAATTTTAATGGTGAAATCACGCCCTTAGTCCCTCAGTCCCTTTGAGTTTTTCACTTCGAGCTTTCCCCTTAGTTTTATTACATGTTCAGTCCTCATAAGTTTCGTCCAGCTTGCAATCTTGTCCCTAAATTGTGTTTTTTAGTGTTTTTAATTTCTAATTTCTATTTTATTTTTATTCCATTTCAGTCCCTTTGTATGATTTAATTATTTATGTTTTTTAGTATGGTTACATTGCTCTTTTGTGTTTATATGCTTTTTATATGTTATGTTATTTTACATATGTATTAATTTGTGATATCATGTTTTTATGTTTTAATATCTTTGTTCATGTTGTATACATGTTTGTTTTATATGTTATGTTTTAGTTTAGTTGGCATATTATGTTTATATGGTTATATGAGTTTTATGATCTTTTTTGTGGATTTTAGGTTATATGTTAGTGTGGTGATATTGGTTATATATTAATGTCATGATGTTTTAATGTATGCATAAATTGTGTCATATGATAAAGTTTTAATGTAGTATTATGGTAATATTGTTTTATTAATTTAGCATCACATTATATGTATGTCTTTTATATGATGCATTTGTGGTCTTTTTTTATGTGTTTAAGTATGTTATAGTTAGTTAATTTAATCTTGAAGCATATTTTTTTCCTTTTTACATGTTTATATGTATGCTTTTGTTTATACGTATGCTTTGTAATCATGTTTATGTTTTGGCTTTAGTTTAATATTATATGTTATGATGCTTTTTTATTACCATGTTATTTTATAAGTTTTGATAATGTTTTCTAAGATTGCATAACGAATATATTAATTTTTAATGCGGTGCCCTTTTTTTCGAGCGTAAACGTGGCCAGTATCAAGCTCAGTGATGGTGGTTTATCGGTTTATTCTCGAATAACGAGGCCCTTAAAATTTACACGCACTTATATCCAAATCTTAATTTAATCGTCACTTTAATCCGAAAAGTTTGATATTAATAAAGCGGTAATTATTAAAGTACCAATTTTAGGCGGTGTGGGGGTGCTAATCCTTCCCCATCCGTAACCGACTCCTAAACCCAACACTTTTAAAATCTCTGGTTTTATGGTACTCGACCTACCTTAGTGGCCGGTGGCAACTCCATTTTTAAAATAAACCACGGTTTTTCTAAAACCCCACGGAAGACATTATTTCTAAAATACCCGAAAGATCCTCAAACACCTTGAAACCCTTTTTTTAGCGAAAACACCCGTAAAGAAAAAAAGATCGCTACAACAAGCAAACACTAAACATAATGTCGGGTCTACTTGCGGTAAGATAAAGCAAAGATCTAATCATAGAGCGATAAAGCTTTAAATCTACACACTTACCTCATTCATCTTTGTCAAGCTTTGTGGAAGAACTCATTGGAGTGGCTTGAGGTTTCACATTCTCCAAGCAAAACTTCTTAAGCATGTCCTTGATGTACTTAGCTTGATTGATGAAGATGCCCTCCTTCCTTTGCTTAATTTGGAGCCCCAATAAGAATGAGAGCTCTCCCATCATGCTCATTTCAAACTCACCTTGCATCAACTTAGGAAAATCTTGGCAAAACAATTATTAGTAGAACCAAAAATTATATTATCAACGTATATTTGAACTACTAAAATGTCTTTGCCAATTCTTTTAATGAAGAGTGTAGTGTCCACCTTTCCTTTATTAAAACCTTTTTTAATTAAAAAACTTGATAATCTTTCATACCAAGCTCTAGGAGCTTGTTTCAAACCATATAAAGCTTTAGAAAGTTTAAAAACATGGTTTGGGTAATTTAGATCTTCAAAACCGGGTGGTTGTTCTACATACACTTCTTCATTAATAAAACCATTTAAAAATGCACTTTTTACATCCATTTGAAAAATCTTAAATTCGTTATAACATGTAAATGCTAAAAGCATCCTAATGGCTTCCATTCTAGTTACGAGAGCATAGGTTTCATCAAAATCGATTCCCTCTTCTTGAGTGTAACCTTGAGCAACAAGTCTAGCCTTGTTTCTCACTATGTTACCACTCTCATCTAGTTTGTTTCTATAAACCCATTTAGTTCTTATAGTAGATTTATTACTAGGCCTATCAACTAATGTCCAAACTTAACTTCTCTCAAATTGGTTTAATTCATCTTGCATGGCCATTATCCAATAATCATTACTTAATGCTTCTTTAACATTCTTAGGCTCTATGCATGAGATAAATGCTACATTACATGCATTTTAAGAGAAAGTCTAGTGGTTACCCCCATGGATGGATCACCCAAAATCTCACCACTTTTGACATAGTTTTACTCTCTTGGGTACCTCACTTCCTTTTCCTCTAGCCTCATGTCCTTCAAGGCTTCTAGAGGTGGACCTTGTGCATATTCTTCCTTGGTTGGAACTTTATTCAACTTTGATGATTGTCCACCATCATCGACTTCAAAAATCACTACATCATCGTTATTACAAGAATCCTTCTTCGGAAGGAGGTTATCATCGAAAATCACATATATCGACTCTTCAACAACTAAGGTTCTTTTATTAAATACTCGATAGGCTTTAGAGTTTAAAGAATACCCTAAGAAAATAGCTTCATCACTTTTAGAGTCAAATTTGCTTAAGTTGTCTTTTCCATTGTTTAAAACAAAACATTTACAACCAAATGGATGAAAATAGCTAATGTTAGGCTTTTTGGATTTTAAAATCTCATAAGGAGTTTTCTTTAAAATAGGCCTAATCATTACTCTATTTATGATATAATAAGTCGTATTAGTGGCTTCCGCCCAAAAGTATTTTGGCAAATTGTTTTCACAAAGCATGGTTCTAGCCATTTCCTCTAAAGTTCTATTTTTCCTTTCAACAGCCCCATTTAGTTGAGGTGTTCTAGGAGCTAAAAAATATTGGCTAATACCATTTGAGTTACAAAAATCCTCAAACCTAAATTTTGAAATTCGGTGCCATGGTCACTTCGAATGTGAGAAATATTTTGACCAATGTCATTTTGAGTGATTTTTGAAAATGTGATGAATTTTTCTAAAGCCTTATCTTTGGTACTTAAGAATAAAACCCATGTGTATCTAGAGTAATCATCAACTAAAACATATGCATATGATTTTCCACCCAAGCTAGTAGTTCTAATAGGGCCAAAGAGAACCATATGGATCAATTGTAAAACTCTACTAGTTGAAACATCATTAATAGGTTTGAAAGAAACTCTTTTATGTTTGCCTTTTGCACAAGCATCACAAATTTTATCATTTGAAAACTTTATTTTAGGCAAACCTCTAACTAGATCTTTTGAAACCAATTTTTCTAAAACACTCATGCTTGCATGCCCTAATTTTCTATGCCATAACCATGAATCATGTTCATTATTTGCAACAAAACATGCATTAGAAATATGAATTTCATCTAAATGCACCATGTATATATTTCCTATGCGATGACCAAAATGCACAGTTTTGTGGGTTTCGACATTTATAATTTTGCAACCAATTTTGTCAAACATAACTACGAAACCTTTATCACAAAGTTAGCTTATGCTTAATAGGTTATGTTTAATACCATTAACATATAAAACATTTTCAATAAGTATGGAAGAGTGATTACCGATGGAACCCATTCCTTCAACTTGACCTTTGGAATTGTCACCAAATGTCACTAATCCTCCTCTTTTCAGTTCAAGCTCCACGAATCTACTCTTGTCTCCGGTCATATGTCATGAGCATCCACTATCAAGGAACCATGTATTTGCACTTGAAGCTTTGGCCTTGTAGCAATGCTCCCCTTACAAACATGGAATCAAACTTTGATTTTTGGTACCCAAATCTTTTTGGGTCCATGAACATTAGTTTTCAAGATCTTGGTTCCCTTAGGAATCCAAGAGGCAATCTCATTTACATTGTTAGAAGCAATAATATCCTTAGGAATCCACACACTTCTAACTTTCTTACCATAATAGGGCCTTAAGTGTGCTCCATGTTTGTACCCACCAAAGTTCCTTTTTACATGGTTGGGTTTTGAAGATTGCCCTTTTTCAAAACTTGGTTTCTGAACCTTGTTCAAGAAAGCTTTGAGATCATTAACCTCCTTGAGGTAATGATCCTTCAACTCAGAAAGAAGGTTATTTAAATTCACATTTTCTTGTTCAAAATCTTTTGATTATTTTTTAAATCATTAACCTTCTTTTCAAGTTCTGAATTGGTTTTAGATAAGGAATCATTTTGATTTTTCAAATCAAGGATAGTTTCCTTTTTTTTCAAAACGGATTCCTTATATTTTTCAACCAATTCTTCATAAGCCTCTTGTAACTCATTACAATCATCAAATAATTCATCATATGTAGGATCATTTAATGAGTTAGAGGTTACCTTCGGATCCTCCCCAAAGGCCTTGAGACAAAGATTGGCAACTTCGCGCTCCTCATCACTTGAAGACTCTTCATCACTCCAAGTGGCTACATGGGCCTTGTGCTTCTTTTTTCTTCTCGAAGCCATTCTTCTTGAGTTGGGTACAATCGACTTTGATGTGTCCTGGCTTCTTTCATTCGTAGCACACGATCGGATCCTTATTTTCTCCTTTGTTCTTGTTCTTGAGATCCCTTCTACGGTTGAATTTCCTTATTCGGTTAGATCTCATGATCCGAGTGAATCATTTGGCTATCATAGCCAATTCTTTATCTTCCTCCTCACTCGAATCACTCTATTTTTGTGAAGCTTTGAGAGCGATTCCCATCTTCTTCTTCTCTATTTCCTTTTTCTCGACCTTCATTTCCTTATTCTTTTCTTCCTCTCTTCTTTTCTTCATTATCTCATGGGTGAGAAGAGACCCTATGAGAGCGTCGAGCTTTAGCGTCTTGAGATCATTCACTTCTATGATGGTCGTTCTTTTACCATTCTAAGACTCGAGAAGTGATTAGAGTAGTTTCTGAACTAGTTTCTCCTCCGAAATGACTTATCCTAGACCCTTGAGGCAATTTACAATAATAAAGAACCGTTTAAACATTTTGGAGATGTCTTTGTTCGGGTCCATCTTGAAATTATCATAGCTCAAATTAAAAAGTCCAATCTTGGTCTCCTTAACTTCATTAGTGCCTTCGTAAGTGATCTCTAGCTTATCCCAAATTTCCTTGGCACTTGAGCAAAATGACATCTTGGAGTACTCATCCGGTCCAAGTGAACAAAATAGCATGTGCATTGCTTTGTCGTTGCTTTGGAGCTTCTTCCGATCTTCATCGGTTATCTCGTGCTCAGACTTCGAAACTAACTTATCACATTCTTTCTTCATCGGGATTGTTGGTCCATCTTCCACTACATCCCATAGGAGGTAATCATGTGATTTGATGAAGAACTTCATACAATTTTTCCAATAGGGATAGTTATCCCCATTAAAGTATGGAGGTTTAGTGATGGATTGAGACTCGTATAAGTTTTTGCCGGAGGTGGATGCCATGTCTTTGACTTTGATTGATTGGATAACCTTCTAGGATCGCCTCAACGGTTGTTAGACCTTCGGTTGAGTATGGCTCTGATACCAATTCTTAGGATGATCAATCAATGTAGATGTTGGCCAAGAGGGGGTGAATTGGCTATTTTAAAAGTTTGGAAGCAAATCGGAAAAGATAGACAATAGGACACAATGATTTATAGTGGTTCAAGTTCTAACAAGCTCTACGTCCACTACCTTAGCTTCCTACTAAGGATTTTTCAACCAACTTCACTATGAAATTCTTCCCCTTTTCTAGGCTTAGGAGGCAACCCTTACAAGTTCAAGCTTTCTACCCAAAGCTTTGAACAATTCACTCTTGAATACAAAGAAAGAAGCGGCAAATGAATAAAAGCCCTCTCAAGGTAAATATTTGCCCAATTTACAAGAACACTCAACCCCAAACTTGAAATAAAATGATTACAAAGAATTACACAAGTTGGGTGCAAAGATTTAACTTTTTGAGCACAAGGGTTGGATTTTGCTTGAGTACTTGAATGTTGTTCAATGGAGTTTCATTAGTTGTTGCTGCTGTATTGGAGACTTGTATTTGTACCTTCTTATTGAATTCTAGCCATTTGGGTGGTTAAAGTCATCATTAGAGCCATTGGGGACCATCTTTCTCGCAATAAATGGAGTTTGATGAAAAACCATATTAGTACACGAAGGCCTATATCGATACCTGTTACAATAAAAATATAGCTATTGTGGAAAGCGTATCGATACGCATAAGGGCGTATCGAAATGACAATGTCATATCGATACGAGTTTTGCTCACTGGAATCTTGGATGAAAAAATGCATCAGTACGCCTAGGGCGTAACGATACGGGTTCAACGGTAATTTAAAATTAGGGATTCCAATGACTGACAAGTAACAGTAGAAAAATTTAATGCAAAGATCTTTGAAGATCTTGACAAACCGTATCGGTACGGAGCTAGCTGTATCGGTACATTTTGAAATTTCTTAAATCCAAATTTCAAACCGTATTGAAACATAGTGTATCGTATCGGCACGAGTACAAATTTCTTAAACCCAAATTTCAAATCGTATCGAAACATAGTATACCGTATCGAAACGTTAAGCTTAAAATGTTTGCCCAGATGAATCTTGAAGACCGTATCGAAACAGCCAAGGCTGTTTTGCAAAACTAAATTCTAGTAGCCAAAATCCGTGTCAAAACACCAAGGGGTGTATTGATACGCCTTGCAAAATTAAATTCCAGCAGCTTAAATCCGTATCGAAACACCAAGGGGTGTATCGATACGCCTGGGCGTATTTGTATATTTTTAGCTTGAAACACTTAGAAACTTTTTGGGTTTAAGTTTTTAACTTTGGAAAACTTTTCCTTGTCATTTTGTGAGACTTTTGAATACTTAAAAAATTATTTTCTTTTACAATTTAGTCCTTAAACACTTTGTTATATCAAAATCAAACATAGGTTTTACACGATACTTCACTAATGAAATATGAGCAGGTGATGATTGAACCTTTTGAATTATTTAAACAATCATCTCATCCATTGCAGGTATTTCTTGAGGAACCGACGCTTGTAGATGTGAAGCCATCAAAAGTAGCATATGATCGTTTGGGAGACAACAATCTTAGTGATGCACCAACATCTCTACTGATGAAGATGTTTAAAAAGCGTAAAGGAACCATTGGTTGGATGATGAGAGATTTTCAGAAAATTGGTCCATCCCTTAATTTACACCGAACTTTGGCAGAAGATTGCCACGACAATTGGCTATAACAGCAATTGCCACGACAACGAAGGCTACATCCAACCATGATGGAAGTCAAAGATAATGAGGTAATTAAATGGTTTGGTGTTGATATAATTTTTCCTATTAATATATTCATGCCTTCAGGAGTAACAGCAAGGTGGAAGGTATGCATGGATTACAAGGGAATACGAAAGAAAGACACCTCCACCAAGGTAGCGCGAGTGGGAGTGGTTGTGATCATAATGACCCAGCTCTTTTTGGGCAATATTGTCACTCGATGGAGGGTGTGGATGGACTATAAGAAGTATCAGAAATGAACCTCATCAAGTTTTCTTTAAGGTAACCCTATTCCTTTCAATTTTTATTTTATGATTATTTTGATTTTAGTTTTTGTTCTATTTTCCATTTTAATATGACCAGGATTTTAAAAAAAACCCAGACAATCAGACTTGTCACGACCAAGGAACATACCACGGAAACTTCCCCGACCTCAGAAGAACTCTTGAGCTCACTGATGAATCGATTAGAGCGGATTAAGGCAAAGTATCAGCTCTTGTCGCACTACATCAACACCCATTGAGCACATTATACTAGAGGGTGATCTGAATTGCAGTATACCTTCTCCAAGGTTCCCTGCTGAGTTACTTGCCCAGGCAACTAAAGCTGGCAAACTTGTGCCAGTTACGAGTGTATTGCCGCGGTAACCCCAATCATGCAAAAGGTAAAAAACCAGCTCATTATCTGCAATGTACTAACACTAGTCCTGATTTTTAAGATTCCAAAGATACTACCTCTATACCATTGAAGTCCCCACATTTGGATGTGCCATCAAAGACAACTAGACAAAGCCGGGAAGGAGGGTGAACCAGTTGAGGATGTCGAGGAAATTGCAGACAGTGATCATGCACCAACTCCACCACCACCACCAAGGCGAGGCAGCAAACGCCTCAAGCAAACAGCCCAAGGAACATTACGAATTCGAGGTGACGACCTCGTCTATTAACTCATTTTCATTTCATTTTTTTATTTGTTTAATTTTGCATGCATTGAGGACAATGCTTTCTTCGAGTTTGGGGGAGGGATTGTCTTTGTTGTTTCATGATTCATTTTCATTCATTTGTTTTTAGTTAGTGTCACTTTCCATGATAGTTTTCCTGACTGAACCTGTTAATAACCTACTATGATATCTGATGACGATTTATTTGCCACTACATTAGGTTAAGAGAACTTTTGACTTTAGGCTTAGCATGGAAATTTGTTTAGGATTTTGTTATGATGCTGCTTAATAAACACTGTTGTGACTTGTTAATTTAGGAGAACCTAGTGAACCTTAGGTAAGGAAATATTAAACGCTAGAGGTGCCCAAAACTGGCTCTAGCCAAAAAATGATGAAAAATGATGAAAAATGAACCTTAGCTAGAGGTGTCCATCTGGCTCTAGTCTTAGGGATATTGGAAATGCTAGAGGTGCCCGAAACTGGCTCTAGTTAGATCGCTTGCCTCGGTAAGTTAATAAAACTAAGGTTTTGCTTGAAACTCCTATGATTAACTTGTACATAACTACGCACACACTTCACTTGCATCATACTAAATTTTGAGTAATTTTCCTGTGTTTTGCCTGAAGTCACAAAGGTAATAAAATCTAGTTGCCACGATTCTGAGGATTGAAGTCAGGTATGCAACTTGTTCATGATTGGTAAATGCCTTGGCAGGTGCTTATTAGTTTTGCATTGCTTGAGGACAAGCAATAGTTCGAGTTTGGGGGTGTGATAAGTGTGTAAAAGTACTGTTTTTCCTACCCTTTTTACTCATATTATTGTTAGACTTATGCCCATTTTAGTTGCATTTGTAGTCATTCACGCATAGTTTCGTAGTTCCTCTGCTCATTGGGCTTGGCTTCGTGTTTTATTAGTTTTTGTGGAGAAATCGCTACTGGTTTGCCTTATTTTGTGCAGGACTAATTGTCGTGGAAAGTAAGGAGAATACAGAAGGAATTGCCGAGCTGATTGTCGAGCGGTTGCCATGAAAAGTCAAAAATAAATGTAGAATTTTTCAAGATTCATCCATACACGTAAGATAAAGCCCAAAATCGATTTATGAGATGTTGAAGATGAAGATGAGAGAATCTTGGCGTCATTAATCCTGATTTATTTCCTATTAAATGGGATGATGTGCAAATAATTATAGGAAATAAAGTTTGAATTATTTCCTTATCTTTAGACAAGGGAATAAATCCTGAATTATTTTCATATCTTTATATAAGGAAATAAAGCCTAGATTATCTCCTAAAGAAAAGAGGATAAATCAAATCTCCTTAAAGACTCATTGAGCTTTCCTCACCTATTTAAGGCTGATTGCATCAACACAAGAAAAAAGAGGGGTCGAATTAGAGAGAGATCGAGCCAAAGGGATTCACGCACCAAAGGAGTTTCATCTCCAATTTATTTCTATTTTGTAATCCCACCATGTCTGGGTTATTTTCCTTGTTATTTCTTCTTTACCCAGCCATGAACTAAATTTATCTAGCTTGGGATTATTGTGTTTTTTGTGTTGAGAGACGAATTGTTCTTGTTCTTGGTTTTAGTTTCAATATAAATTCATTGTTTATCCATTCTTGATTTTTATTATTGTTTCAACTGAGCTTGGGAAAGAATCTTGAATGCATCCATTTATCTAGGCTCGGGAGAGCTAGATTCACAAACAAATTGGATACGGTTTCCATTTAAACAACCGTTGGTGGGAACTAATCCGCCTTAGGGATAAGGAAAGGATTTCAGCAGCTAAAAAGAGTGAAGATCGATGTTTTCCACCCAAGGTTAACGTAGGGATATATCACCAAGGCATGCACAATAATCAATTCTTCAGTTAAGGATAATTCGAAGGCATTGAAGAACACTCCGCTGAACATTGAAGAAGCAACGATTTGTAGCCCAGTTGCCACGAAAATCACTCTGCATTGACTTGCCACGGCAATTAACTTGCCAGGGTAACCACTTGCCAAGAAGAGTCCCACTTCTAGCAAATTACTTGCCTTAGCAATTACTTGCCATTGCAACTACAAGCCAAGGCAATTCTTTTAGCAATCACACCAATACTTTCGATAACCCAACCTACTCTCTCAATTCATTTTCCTCTTTCCTTTATTTCAATTCTTTAGATTTAGTTTACTTTATCTCAATTCATTATTATTATTTAATTCTTTAAACATTTGTAGTGACTTAAGCAAAGTGGCCCAAACCAATCCCTAAGGAGATGATACTCGATACTTATCATTTATTACTTGCGACGTGTTCACTTGCACCATTTGCGTAGCACTCAAAACACGCAACTTTAAATTTTAGAGCTTTTTCCTCACCGAATGTCATCAAAGGAGCAGTAATCTTGCTTTGCTGACCAGAGTCTGTTAGGGGGAAAATTAGACCTCATCGTTATCATAATATCTAATTGATCTCAGAATCGATGTCGCATCTTGCAATTGATATCCAGTAACCTAAAAAGGTAAGAAGAGATATACATATACATACTTTCAAGGCCATTGTATGTTAAGCAAAATGTGCTTTTCATTGGAATTAAAATTACCAAACATGACACATGCCCTTTACAAAAAGATCTTTGCTATATTCGGGCCAAATGTAGAAATGTTGGTTCCATGCATTGCTTCAAAAGACACTCCTAAACACAAAGATGTTTTACAAAGACAACATCTAAAGTCAAAATCATGGGCAAGATAAAAGACAGGGTTTTAGATTATCCTTCAAGTGTTAACTCGTCCTGGCCTTCTTAGCGGGGTACAAAACTTGCCCCAATTATTGTGCCTTCTATTGCTGGATCAATTATTGGGTCAAAACTCCATTACTAATTAGCTTCTTGATCTCTTCTCACAATGTTCTACACTTCTTGGTAGGATGCCCGGTGCCACTATATGGAAATCGCATATACTGCTTGGGTTAAAACTATGGGCAGATGAATTAAGTGTGATCTTTATCGGTCTAGGAATAATATGGCAACCTTCAACCAAATGAGGAAATATATCCAAAATGGGTACCCCAAATACCACCAAGTCTGCACTTGTCCAGGGAACTTTTCTTGATGGTTCAGAAGGATCAGCGGGCCTTCTCCTTTTATGATTATGAGTGCTTCGGAGACAACACTCATTTACCTTTTTTTTTCTATTTCCTCATTAGTTTGGTCTTTAAACTTAGACCCCAACTTTTCTTCTTGGATTGCATACTCTATTCTCTCTCCCACTGCCATGAAATCCTCAAATTTGCTTATTGATTTCCCTAACATTATATCGAAGAAGGAAAGGGGAAGTGACACGTGAAACAGGGGAGTCATTTCCTCTTCAGTTATGGGAGGCTGAACTTGGGCCGCCAAACTTCGCCATCTTAGAGCATAATCCTTGCAATTTTCATTTGGTCTCATCTTTGTGCTTTGAAAAAACTATCGGCTTGGTGCCAAGTCTAAAGCATACCTATATTAGATCCAAAAGGCGTTGGCTAGGTCACCCCAGGACCGAATCTGATTTTTGCTCAATCAGTTGTACCATATTGTAGTGGGTCCCACCAACCTATCGTAGAAGTAGTGGATCAACAACTTTTCATTCTTAATGTAGTCTTCTATCTTTCTGCAGAACATGGTCAAGTGAACCCTCAGACAACTTGTACCGCCATACTTCACAAATCCAGGAATCTTGAAATCCAGAGGAATGACCAAGTTAGGGAATAAACAAAAACCTCTTTTATTGAAAGCTTATAGCTTTTCTTTTTTCTTTTTAATTTCCCTCTCGAACCTATCTTCTAACTGCTTGAGTCATTGTTCCATTCTTTCTTTCAACCAATTCTCAAATACTGCCATTGAATCCGTAAAATTTTACTATTTAATTAATTAATGCATTAAATGCATCATAAATATCTAAAATGTAAAAGGAAAACATTAAGTATGAACTACTACAATAAATGCAAATGATGTGTTGATTCGCCAATAGTCCTTTAGGAGGATTTTTATAAAGATAGGATGTCTGTGTACAAAAGACTGACAATATTCTATAGACGTCTACTAGCCACATTTCTTGGAGCCAAATGCATACTCGGTGCCCCACTTCTGTCTCTTCTCTATTTGCTTCATGCTCAGATGATTTCCAACCGTAGTATTATCAATCTCTGTACATTACAGAACATCTTCTTTTTTTATAAAAATTCCCTAATATGGAATATTTTTTAATCAACGAAATGCAAACATGAATGCAATAAGATATTAGTCGCAAAGTGATCATCGTAGAAAGATTTTCATTAAACAAAAAGGCTTGTTACATTAGATATCAGTTTTGTAAACTTTACATATACTGATGAGCCCTAGCCCTTAACTTTTGGACTTCGTCCAACAAACGAGTCATCTTTCCTTCATAGTCTAGTACGAGATTCATATTCTGGCTCAATGGCATGGATGCATTGGCCACATCTGCTTCTTGTTGATCCACTCTGCGCACTTGAGTGATGATACTCTTCATGTCATTGTCCCTCTTTTGTATTTGTCGCTCAACTTTTCGTAGCTAGAGTGTTACCTTTTCAACACTTTCATAGCCAGCTTGCTTGTAGGCTTCGGCACGAATCTCGCTCGTAGGTAAAGAAGTCCTAAGCTCTTTCGTTTGTTCTTTGAGTGCTTCATTCTCCAAATAAAAGATGTTGGATCTAGCCTCACTTTGTTGCATACTTGCTTTCAAAATCTCATTCATAGCTAGACTATCTTGTAACTCTTTTCGGAAGGCATTGCATCGCTCCTCAGTTTCCTTCAACTTTTGTGACAATAATCGGGCTTTATTTTCACTAGCCTGGCCTTTTCACTTCTAATGCCCCAAATCATTCTTTAGTTGTATGATGCCATTCTTCCACCCTTCAAGATTGTGGCCTAAACCAACATTCTAGAACATGCAATGGAGATCTTCTTTTGGGATGCCCCTATCCTCAATTTTTGAACTCGACTCCCTTAAATGATTCACTTATGTATTATTCAAGCCTTGTCGCGGGTATTGGATCTCTTTCAACTTGGACCCTCGGGCGATTACTGACTCATTGTAGAATCTGGGCCGTCTGTTTTCAAAACTCAACTCTCCCATATTGACAAGATCTCTAACTTAGTTTTTTAAAGCCCCACAATTCTCTGTAGTGTGACCCGAACTTCCTAAATGGTAGCCGCATCTGGCTCGGTTGTTATATCCTTTTGGGTAAGGTGGTTCCTTCAAAACAAAATGAACATGGGTGATAAGGTTTCTTTCAATAAGCATTGGGAGTAGCTCAGTGTACCTCACAGGGAACGAGACATTCTTCTTTACATTGTTGGTTTCTTTTGGACCTACCTCTATTTTCTGGGAGCTTAACTCAGATGTAGCTCTAATGGTTCGTTGATACGAATCACAAAAGGGTTCGAACTGTCGTATTTACCAATGTTATCTTTCTTAGGAGTGGGATTTTGACCATCGAAATCTTTATTCTAATTCTGGACTGACTTTTCTTCTGGCTCTATAAACCCCTTGCCTTTAGCCATAGCGGTCATCAGATTCATCATCTCGGCCATATGTTTCTTCAATTCTTGTACTTTATCTCGCTCATCCCTAATATGAGTACTAATTACCCTATCTGGTTCAAACTCTTCGAATAATTCACCCTCTCAAATCTTCTGACAATGCTCAGAATTTGCCATTTTATCTAAATACGAGAAATTTTATCCATTATGACTGCCTTCTACAGTGATGGCCACTTGCAAAATAAATACCTTCATTATATGCCATGAAATGCAATGCAAAAAATATGAAAAGGGGCAAACACAAAAAAAAAATTGTGTCAATTTGATAAGTATAATCTAAATTAATGGTTAATAAACAGAAGCAATTAGAGCGCACAAATCAATCAGTTAAAATATGCAAAAACAAACATGCGAATAAAAAACCAAAATAGGTTTTTCGCTAAACGGACAGAGTACCGGCATGGCTCTAATAGGTAGCCTCTACGTCTCACTATATGTGGTTAAATTCTAAAGAAAACGCTGCTCGAACAGTTGCTTGGACATTGATTCGAGGGAATACGACCCATATGCCATACAAGGGTGTACACCCCAGAAATATAAGGATCGAATTCTGGAAGTGAATTACAATACTATACGGAGGTGAAAACCCCACGAAGCGAAGTAATCACTCTCACTTAAGGGTTCTAAAACTAATATATGATGAGAAAAAAGGTAAAAAAAAGACTTAGGAATTAAAAATTAAATTAAACCATATTTAAATTTTCTTAATAATTACAATATGAATCTAACTAAGGCTTAACTCTCTTTTTATTTTTGAAAACAAAATTTTCCCCAGCGGAGTCGCCATGCTGTAGCAACTTTTTTGGGACTTTTTTTTGGTCCGCTACAAAAAAATAAAAAACGTATTTGGGGGGATTCCCACTTTTATTTAAAAAAGGGAATTTTAGAAAAAACTCATATTTTAAAAAAACATGGAGTCGCCAACGACCACTTGGATAAGGTAAGCCAGACACCATAAAAATGAAAATCAGAGATTTTAATTGGGTTTGAGAGTTAAATACGGATGGGGAAGGGTTAGCACCCCCACACCACCCAAAATTGGTACCTAACTGGTTTGTATCGTATTTATTAAGAAAAATAAAAAATTGAATTTAATTTAAGAATTAATTCCTAAAATACATGTACACGTAACACTATTAAATTTGCATCGATATCCATGGTACCAAAGGGATGACACCTGTTAACTCCTCAAAAGTATTTATTTTTATGCTTATTTCACAATGTTTTTTCTTGCCTGTAAGAAGATATGTTTGCATTTAGTTGTTAAAATCCATGCATTTGCATAAGAGTTAGGAGCTATTTTGTTGCCAGGGTGAATGATTGTTTTGTTGGTTTAGATGCAGGACACAGGCAGACAGGCATGGCAGAGATGCGCTGGCAAAGAATGCAGAAAAAGAAGCAAGAGAATTGCCGAGTAGCAGTTGGCATGGATGAACCAAGCAACTCCAAGCTCAGCCGGCAAAGGATTGATGCCCGATGACCAGTCAAAGTAGCCGTTAGACCCTGTACACGTCAGCCTTAGGATTCAAATCAGGATAAGAGGATACCACATCTTATCCCTTCACAAATTCAAATTTTAAACTCAAAAAGCTTATCCTAGGGTTTCCACGTAAGCCTATTTAAAGGAGCTCAAGCCACCACTTGAGGGGATCAAATAGGAGGGGAAAATGTATCATGGTGAACTGAGAGGTGACTTAAGACCGAGAGCTTTGGAGCAATCGAAGGGCTGCATCGATGGATCTCCTTCTCACCTATTCTCTTAGTTTTAATTTCATTTGAATGTTGATGTTAAGATGCAATCATATTTTGTGGATGGAACCCCCAACCATAAGCTAAGCTTTTACAGTTGGTTGGGGGATGTTTGCGATGAACGCTAAATTTATGTTTGGTTTTTAATAATTCACAATTCCTTGGCATTATTTTCTATCTGTTAGTACTTAAATTTCTTAAATCCTTTGCCATACGACACTTGGCATAGTGTGCTTATTGCACCTTAATATCTTAACAGACTTAAGGGGCAATGATTAGTTGCTAGATACTAAGGCGAGAAGCTTCGACAGAAGATGTTCAAGTAGATGAACTTACTTCGGAGTGAGTCTACCCCTTAGGAGTAAAGGTTGACACTTAATCAAGTTAATTAATGAAAAGCTTCACTATATACATATAGGGGTTTATTCATGGTTAACTTAGGGTATTGTCATCGACAAAGAAAATACTACTTTTAATTTGCTCGACATTAAAACCAAGGCAGGACATTATTAAAGGCTGGCATAAGTAGTGTGAAATCTAGGCATCTCTTGCCAACGCACATCATTCAATTAAACATTTCCGTTGCCAGATTGTTTTCATTCTTCACTACTTTGTTTTTGCTATCTTTTGATCAAAACCCCAATTCATTTTTTTGCAAACAAGTAAACATTAAGAAAATAAGTTCTTGGTCAATCCCTGTAGAATCGATACTCAGCTTACTATTGTATTACTTGTTGGTCGTGTATACTTGCACGCATAAGACTCACCTTGTCATTATTTTCTTGCACTTTTACACTAAATATTCAATCGATTGCCAAGTGTTAGCAGAAGTCGACAAGTTTTTGGCGCTATTTCTGGGATTGCGACAGAATTTATTATTTTGATTTTTACTTGTTTTGTTTCTTTTATTATTTCATTTTATTTACTTATTTTAACTGGTGTATGACCAGAAACCACCCTTTGGTGGAAGATTGGCCATACGACCCAGAAATTGAGAGAACCTTATGGAGGTTAAAAAGAAAAGCTTGAGAGATGGCATATCGAGGCAATGTAGGAGTTGATGGTAACCCAAACAATCAGGGAAATCCACCAATCTACAAAGGGATACCGGCCGCACCTACTGCCCCAGCCGTTAATGTGGAGGAGGAGAGGCCTATCTGAGAACACTCGGCACCGAACATAGATAATTTGATGCTAAGACTGATTGGTCCAGAGGTAAATACACCTAATTTTGAACTTAAACCGGTAATGATACAAACACTTTTGAATGAAGGACAATTTGATAGAGCACCTACTAGAGCCCCGAAGCAACACTTGAAGTAATTCACGGAAGTTTGTCAGCTATTTCAGCAGCCTAGAGTGTCAGAGTATACAGCGAAGCTGACTTTTTTCACATTTTCCCTAAGAGATAGAGCAAAAATGTGCTTAGTTCCTTGCCACATGGTTCTGTCAACTCTTGGGGAGATCTATGCCATAAATTTTTGCTGCGATTCCATCCACCTAAACTCACTGCCAAGCTGAGAAGCGAGATCATTACGTTTAAGTAGGCTGATGATGAGACTATATAATGCCTAAGAAAGATTCAAGGACCTATTGAGAAGGTGTTCCATGCATGTCCCAAATTGGACCCAGATGAGACCTTCTATAATAGACTCAATACTCATGCCAGAACCATTGTTGATGCTTCGGCAAATGGTTTGCTGCTGGACAAGAACTATACATAGGTAGTTGGTATCCTTGAAAGGATCTTAACTAATGATTTTGAGTATCCTACTGTCAAACTAGAGACCGAAACTAAAACTAAAGGAAAATTAGCACTAGATGTGTTAACATCTATCCACGCTGAGATTTCTAATCTTACTAGCATGGTGAGAACTTTGCAAAAGAATAAAGAATCGTAAGAGATTAAGGCGTAAAACCCATTCTGCACAATATGTGGGGAGAATCATTACATGGAATATTGCCTTGCCAACCTTGAGTCGGTAAACTTTTTTGGTAATTTTAATCGTAATTATAATGCAAATTCCAATACTTACAATACAGGATAGAGGCAACACCTAAATTTATCTTGGGGAAATCAATACAATGCCTAACATCGGAATAGCAATGTCCAGCAAGGATTCCATCATAATACCATGCCACAGAGGGCACAAAGCAACTTTGATAGAATATATGGAGAGAAATGATGCAACTGTTCAAAGTTTAGTAGCATCTATGCGGAACTTGGAGACTCAGATTGGATAGATTGCCGATGCACTTAGCAATCGACCCCAGGGAGCATTGCCAAGTGATACAAAAGATGATCGGTAGAGAGGCAACGAACAATGCAAAGTTGTGACTCTTCGGAGTGGCAAACAATACATGGCTGAGATACTTGTCAAGCAGTCAGCCAATTACCAAAAGAAAGGACCAAGAGATAAATCAAAAGAAGCATAGAAGAAAGAAATATAATAAGCGATGCCAAATCGATGTTTGATGCCAGATCTCAGTCGGATGCCAACAACATCTTGGCAAAGCTGACAGAATCAGCATTTGCTTACCCACCTCCATCGTTTCCATAAAGACTACAGAAGTACAAGCAAGATTAGCAATTTAAGCGATTCTTAGAAGTTCTTAAGTAGTTGTAGATCAACATACTGTTAGTAGAAGCTCTTGAGCAAATGCCCAATTATGTTAAATTCATGAAGGACATTTTGTCCAAAAAGAGGAAATTGGGTGATTTTGAGACTGTAGCTCTCACTGAGGGATGCAGTGCAATGATAATCAATCGCTTGCCACCTAAGCTGAAAGATAAGGGAAGTTTTACTATTCCTTGTACCATTGGCAACAGATTCATGGGTTAAACACTGTGTGACCTGGGAGCCAATATCAATTTGATGTTAATGTCTGATTTCAAAAAGCTCAGCATCGAAGCAAGGCCTACCACCGTAACACTTCAGTTAGCAAACCGATCTTTTGCACATCCTAAGGGTAAGATTGAGGATGTGCTGGTAAAGGTTACTACGCGCATGAATGTCCAGCATGTTACATTTAATGTATTTCAAGCTCTTAAATGTGCATATGAACTAGAGGAATGCCAAGTTGATGAGATGATGGAGTCCATTTTCACTATAGACGTGGCACGGCTATACCAAGACATTGAAGATGATGCCAGAGAACAAGTTGATAAAATTAAGATGAATGAAGACACTGAAAGAACAACGTTACCAAAGCCATTGGAGCTGGTGGGTAAAGAAATCAAGGCACATAAAACCATTCATCAAGGAACCACCAGAATTGGAACTAAAACCGTTGCCAGACCACCTCAAGTACGCCTATTTAGGTAAATATTCTACTCTGTCAGTGATCCTTGCTGCTGATCTATCTCATGATTAGGATGAAAGATTGTTGGAAATTTTAAGCAAATATAAGCAAGCTCTGGATAGACCTTGGTCGATATTCGAGGAATAAGCCCTACTATTTGCATGCACAAAATAATCTTAGAGGATTATCATGGAAAAACAATTGAGGGCCAGAGAAGACTGAACTCGAGCATGAAAGAGGTAGTTAAGAAAGAAATTATCAAGTGTCTAGATACCGAGATAATCTATCCCATTTTTGACAGCTCGTGGATCAGCCCGGTGTAATGTGTGCCAAAGAAAGGTGGCATGATCATGGTTCAAAATAGAAAGGATGAGTTGATTCCTTCTAGAACTATTACCAGATGGAGAGTGTGCATGGAATATAACAAACCGAACAATGCCACCAAGAAAGATCACTTCCCTCTTCCCTTTATCAATCAAATATTAGATAGACTAGCAGGTAAGGCATACTATTACTTCCTAGATGGCTATTCAGGTTATAATCAGATTGCCATCGCTCCAGATGATCAGGAGAAAACCACATTCACTTATCCGTATAGGAGGAGAATGCCCTTTGGACTGTGTAATGCTCCAGCAGCATTCCAACAATGTATGATGTCTATTTTCTCTAACATGATTGAGAACAACCTAGAAGTCTTCATGAATGACTTCTCAGTGTTTGGAAAAATATTTGAGGAATGCCTTCAGAGTCTAGAGCTTGTGTTGAAGAGATGTACTGAGACTAACCTAGTCTTTAACTAGGAAAATGCCATTTTATGGTGAAGGAAGGCATAGTTCTCGGTCATAGAGTAACCAAGAGTGGCGTGGAAGTAGACAAGGCAAAGGTAGAGGTAATCAAACAGTTGCCACCTCCTACGAGTGTAAAAGGTATCAGAAGTTTTTTAGGACATATAAGTTTTTATCGTCGGTTCATTAAAGATTTCTCAAAATTTCTAAACCTTTATGCTTGCTTTTAGAACAAAATGTCACTTTTGCATTTGATGATTCTTGTTTAAAAGCATTTCAGAAACTTAAAGACAGATTGATTGATGCCCTTATAGTCGTGACACCAGACTGGAATAAGCCTTTCGAGCTCACGTGTGATGCCAACGATTATGCCGTTGGATTTGTGTTAGGACAAAGACGTGGCAAGATTTTCCATACCATTTACTATGGCAGTCAGACATTGAATGAAGCCCAACTCAACTACACCACTACCGAGAATGAATTTCTCGTAGTTGTATTTGCATTTGATAAGTTTAGATCTCACTTAGTAGGTAACAAATTTATAGTGTATACAGATCACTCGGCATTAAAATACCTTTTGGAAAAAAGGATGCCAAGCCTAGACTGATTCGATGGACGCTTTTGCTGCAAGAATTTGATCTCAAGATTAGAGACAAGAAGGGGAGTGAGAACTTGGTAGCTGGCCATTTATCACGATTAAAGCATCACCTTGAGGAAGAAAGAACCAATACCATTATAGATGAATTCCCCGATAAATACTTACCTGCAGTCAATTCTATGCCATGGTACGCTGACATAGTCAACTACCTAGTAAGCAATATTTTGCCACCGAATCTGGTGAGTAGTGAAAGGAAACGTTTTTTGCGAGATGTTCGACAATATTATTGGGATGAGCCAATTTTGTTCAAGCAATGTGCCAACCAAGTGATCCGCCGATGTGTGCCAGACATACCACGAACCCCCACGTTAGTCCAGACATTACTAGGTGTACTCATCTTACTCATACCTTAAAGTTTTTGGCTTGAGAACTAAGAGGGAGCAAACCAAGAAGCCTTAAGCTACTATTATCTCTAAAGTAGAGGGGAGTTCTATATTTTTCTTACCTTTGGCAAAACATTGTTGCCTTATTCTTTCTTTTTACCTGGCATCATTTTTATATATATTTTTATTCTAAGTTTAGTTTCAAGAATCCTAAGTTTTTTTGGGGAACTAGATGCATACTATGTGTTAAGTGAGACTTCAGTTTCCTAAACTATAGATCAATTGCCAAGCAATCCTAGCATTACTAATATGCTGGCTCATGCAAACTAAAGATTCCATTTCATCATTAGACAGAGTATACTAGTACAAACTCTAACTATGCTAGCAGTTATGTTAATCAGATCAATCAAGGCTTGGCAAACAAATTTAACGGTTTGGTATGCATGGTTCTTCCTAATCAACATGGCAATAATAGAATGCAGACAGAAACATAAAATACATGTCATGGAAATAAATGTGAGGCAACACATACCCCCAAACCTAAGGTGGACATTGTCCTTAATGCATGAAAACACATATATACAAATGTAATGCATGCTTGAAATGAAAAACATGAATATAAGGAATTAAGAGGATGAGGACTCCCTTATGAAATAATGTAGGTGAGTGCAGCGGGTATTTCTCTCGATGTAGAATCCTTGATTTGGTGCCACTGACTTCTTCATATTTAATTGTGGCTTTGGGGTAGTAGTAGAAGCTTTTACTTCTTGCAGGACCTCATCAATTACCCTTGTCGGCTCAGATGTGGTAGGCGCAGCTGAAGAGGCTGGGGATACTGCTGGCAAATCAATTGTGGCATCATTAGTAGGTACATCATTCTCAGCGTCCAATCTTAGGTCTCGATCTTGGTAGAAACTTGGTGGGCAAGTGATATTGGTACAGTGGCATCGGATTGCTGGGCTCGAGTATGATCAAGCTGAGGACTGACTGGCATTTTTTTTGTTACACAGAGCTCGGTTGGAAACTCTAGATATCATGGCAAAGGATTGTGGACATTGCTTCAAGAGTTGTCCTTTGGGCACAGTCTCTGGCCCCAATATATTTCCAGAGTACCACATTTTGTTCCTCAACCTTTTAGAACTTCTGAAGGATGAGTTCTTGGCGTTAATAGATCTAGGAAAGTAATGCCACAACATCAGCTTGCAATTGAGTGGTCGATTCAGCCTTGGGTGTTTTGTTAGCAGAACTCGGCATAGTCTCTTGGCAAAATTTCATGTGCTAAGAATCAAAGAAACCTGTCAAAATAGTAAAATGAAAAACTAAAGATTTAAAGTTGAGATATCCTAAGTACTAAAAAGAAAATAACTCTCCTAAATTATTTATAATGGCTATACTGGGTTGGTAAAAAGTTACTAAATTTTCACAAGGAGAATGGTCTCCTTGGCATTAGTCTGATTTCTTTCCTAGTAGTGCTTCAATCTGTGGCCCTTAGTTGGTAGATTGTAGGCTGTGGAAATTTGTTGTTTGAATAACCAACTTAGAAAATCAAAGGATTTCTTTCCTTTGAGTATGCCAAACTCTTAAATGCATAATGAAGGAGAATATTTTGCCATGGTGGCTTTGAACAACCACCTTAGAAAACAAAAGTATCTCTTTGTTGAAAGTCTAGAGAACCTTTGATTGAACTTAGCACCCTAGTAGTTCTTAGGCTTTGTTGCTCATTTCTCCTTTGGTGTCGAGGTATGTTTGAGGTGACTTGGTAATTTTTTCAGTTCCACCTTCGGTGGCTCCTGAATGGATGGTTTTGGCACCTGGTTTGCTCTGTCATATAACTACAGTGATTCAAGTTTCCTGTGGTAGCTAATGACTTCATATATCATGGGTGGTTCATCGAATTCCTCACTTGCCACGTTTTTATCATCCAACTCCATGGTATCAAAATTTATTCCCAAGCTAGTGTTGGCATCATATTGTACTTTAGCATTGCTGATGCTTGCTTCCCTTTTCTCAGCTTCTTTGGTTTCTTTTTCTAGCACTGATTTATGTTCATGGTAAACAATTTGCTCTTTTCTTTTTCGTCGAGCATTCTCCACATACTTGACAAAGTGCTGGGAGGCCTGGCATTAAGTGCACTGCCAATCTGTCCTATCTAAAACTCCAAGTTCCTCATGGATACTGCCAGACTCTAGACAGTCATAACATTACACTTTATATAATCCTGTAGGGTGTTCTCATCAAAATATCTTAACACTGGATATATATTATTATGTGCTCTTTGTGTCATTACATTCAGGTTGAAACTTGGAGGTGCGTTGACATTAAGCTGGTGCTAAGCATTAGCATTAAACTGGTTACCACCCTGGTTTAACCATGAAAAGTTCAGATGTTGCTTCCAACCTGCATTGTAAGTATTAGAATGTAAGTTAAAGTTACGATTGAAATTGCGAATAAAATTTACTGATTCTGGGTTGGTAGGGCATTCTTCCACATTCTGATCCTCTCTATAAATAGTGCAAAATAGTTTCAATGCCTTTACTTTTCTAACTTCAGCATGCTTTTGCATTGTCTTCACTATATTAGTGAGGTTGGCAATTTGAGCATCGATAGATGAAATGTAACACCCCAAAATTGGGCCTAGTCAGAATTCAATTCTGGCAACCAAAAATTTTGCATCAGAGAGTCAAATTATAGTGTTGACCTTTGACCAAGTGGTCAATTGTTGGGTTATTAAATTCCAATTAAGTATTGATATTGTTTAAGGAAACCAATGTAAACCTTGAAACCTGTTTTAGTGGCTAAATTGAGGAAATTGAAAGTTAGGGGAGAAAAGTATAAAGATTAAAGAGTTGAGGGACTAACATTGTGATTAGCCCCTCCTCAATATTAGCCATTATCTATGTGGTATTTTGGGATAGAGTTATTTTATCCTAAGGAGATCCTAAACCATTAAGATAGTAAAAAAAAGGAAGAAAGAAGCTTACCCGGTAAAAACTTCAAGCAAGCACCACTCTATCTTCATCTTCTTCCTCTAGCCTTAGCTAAGCAAGCACCTCTATTGGAGAGTTATCCAAGTCTTGTTTTTCTTCAATTTCTTTATGACATAATGTTGGCATCGAACGGGTAAGCAAAAGCCCTCCATCAATTCATCAATTCCATTACCAAATCCATGTTTAATTCCAAGTTTAAGAATCAAGGAACCCTAGAAATTCTCTAGGGATATTATAGCCTATTTGTTATTTTTTTCATAGCTAATAAATTGTTATGAATGTATTATCGATATTGAAATCCTTGTAATTCCTCTTTCCTTGTAGCTCAAGAGATTCAAGGTGAGGAATCACCAAATCCTTATCATTCCAACAAGCTCAAGAACAAGCAAATTGCCATCCGGGAGCCTTAAAAGCCTCAGAAGTATCGGTGAGTGTGGTCAGAGTCTAGGGATTGGCTAGGTTCCTTTACCAAATTTATTGATATTGATTTATTGCATCATCATCATCATTGATCAAGGTATGAATATAAGAAAACCTTTTTAAAGGTATCATTGGTAAGCTTTAGTAAGCTTATTACATTGTCAAGTTAATTATTGAATCATTGCATCATTATTGATATCATTAAAATATTGAGAAATGCCATATTGATTATGCTATATTGTTATTGCTACCGTTATTGTCATTGTTATTGTTATTGTTATTGATATTGGCCTAAGTATTGAATCCTTGGATAGAAATGGATATGGGATACAATTGGCATGCCATAGAAATCATGAGCTCATTGATACAGAGTGGACTACGGTCCTTGAGCTAAGGCTCTATTTGGCGATGTTGGGGGATGTGTTGGTGTTGGTCTTACTGCGATGTTGGTTGGGAATTCACGTATCCACATTACATTTTGATCCAAGGAAAATAAATAAGTATTGCAAATATTGTTATACATGATTTGAGATGCACTTACATTGTTATACATGTTCATGATATTAGTGAAATACATGTTGTTATTGTTGACTACCTCACTAGGCTAAGTAAGCCTAATGCATCTCATTTCCATGCATTTTCAGGTTAAAAGTTAGTCGGATCGAGGATCGAAGCAAGGACTTTTTGAAGCAAGTCACCAAGTTACATGTAATGTAAACTTTGTCCTTAAACTCCTATCAAGGTGGCATAGGGTCTAGGCATGTTAGTTTAGCCCCATTTTGTATGTACATATGGTCTACTATGTTGAATGGGTTAAAACATGAAATATGGTATTTTTTATTTGATAAGATTGATAAAATGGCCCTAAATGCATTTACAAGGGAAAATTTAGTAAATGGATCCGTATTTATAGGAAATTTGACATACATATAGAAATGGTGTTTATAAGCTTGCTGGTAAAATTTGGTAAACTTTGGACAAGATTAAAGCCCTTAATTTGGATAAAAACCAGATAAAATATGACTTTACAAGCATAGGCGTAACGTTATGGGTGGTGTTGTACCGGTACTGCAAGGCATCTTTGGGGAAATATTAACCCAGGCATACCGGTACAGGTGGTGTTGTACCGGTACAGAGTGCAAAATTGGTATAAGACATTAAAGCGTACCGGTACAAATATAGGGGCATCGATATGCCAAATCAACACTAGAATTTTACTGTAGCACAGATATCGGTATGGGTGGTGTCATATCGATACCTATTAATGAGTTAATTTGGGAATTAAGGATTGTGTATCGGTACGGTAGTGGTCCCGTATCTATACGAAGATACTGAATCCCTGTACTGGTACTGTGTGGTGCGTATTGATACGGGATTTAGGTTCGAAAGAAAATATTCTTAAGGGTGTACCGGTCCAGCCTCTTGAGCACTGGTGCCGATACAGGTAAGATAGTTAATGGTTTTGGAAACTTTACAAAATGGTCACTGATTCAAATATGGGTTAATTGAAAGTGCAAATGGTCTCCAAAACCTTTGAAATTTTGTATACAAGATGATTAGGTATGGAATTTCACATTAGAAATCCTAATTATTGATAAGTCCTTAAAACTTGCAAGATTTATACTTTAGTCCTTAAACTTGTATAGGTTATTAATTGGTTTTATTATTAAAATAAATGGGATTTAACAAAAGGATTATTAGTTATACAAAATCACTTTCTTATATAACTACTTTTCATCCAACTTTTTCTCTCAACTTTCCCAGTAGCCAAACTAAGATTTTCACTCCAAAATTCCAAGGAATCAATTCTTATTGATTTCCTTTTTGTTTTCTAATTGATTTCTCTAATTCGTATTGCAAAATCTACTTGGATTTCAACCAATCATTGCCAATTAAGGGAGAAATCAGCAATTAGAGGGAAAGTTAGTCCTCAAGCTTGAGCTTTGGTTTTGGAAGCTTTGGAGGCAAAATTACCTTATCGACAAGCGAGGCTTTGCGTGTCGGTGAGTGAGAACGTGGTTTACAGCTTTGTAATGGTTTAAAAGTTGTGTTTGAGAGTTTAGATCAAGTTTAAAATGCTAGTCTAAGCTCGGAAGTAAGTAAAGGATGAATTTTCTCTCGAACTCAATTTGGCGATTGGTTTACGCACTTGTTTTAAATGGTTTGATTACTCACTTATATGCATGTTTTGAGCATAGTTGAAAGCTGGAAATTGATAACATAGTGATGTTGATGCATTTGGAAGTAATGCATGTTTTGTTAATATTTATGAACATTGGTTAATGCAAGGTTTGTTGTATTGGTTAAAGGATTTTGATAATGCATATGAAAATAGTGAGTTGTTGTTAATAAAATGAATTGTATTGGCAAGTGATGGATAAAAAGGTTTGTAAATATTATCGGATATAGTTGGCCGGCCATACGATTGATAGTGCACTATAAAAAGTTGCCTTGGATGTGGAGGGGTTAATGGGTACCGAATACTCCATCCAAGTACCCTAATGGTAGAGAGGTTTAAAAGCACCAAAGACTCTCGTTAGTGGGTTATACATCTGATTGATAAGTGGTGTTGAGGGGTTTATGTGTACCGAAGATTCCACTACGGGTGTCACAACAGTGGACGGGTTTATGAGTACCAAAAACTCCCGTGTGTGAACCTTGAGATGCCGATAGATTGTATGTTAAGTGTTGGGGGAACACTTGTTGAATCCGTGTATCCAATGTTATGTTTTGTAAAGTGGAACTTGTATAATGATCACTTGTAAGCCAATATAATTGTTGATCTATCATGAAATGGATTTTGTTGTTTAATGTGGTTTAAAAATGTTTTGCTCTTTAAGCCTTGCATTGGTAGTATGCATGGGAAAGCTTAAATTGAAGGTAGGCAACTGGATTTTGCTGTTGAATCCATGATACATGTTGCATATGGTTTAATATGCTGTTTTAGAAATGTTAAGCGCATGGTTTTGATAAGGCATTATGAGAAGTGATGTTTGAAAAGTGTTTTGGAAAGTGGATTTTAAAAGGAACGTTAATTGGTTTAAAATGCATTGGTGGTCGTTGGTTTTTGAGCACTCCTCACTAAGCCTAGTGTGCTTACTCTCTCTTTTCCATCAATGCAAAGAACTAAAGATTATGGCAGCGAGCAAGCAAGGAAAGGAGTTCCAAAGAATTGTTTTCAAAAGTATGGTTTGAGGTAATTTAAGTAGTAATAAGGGCAATGTGTCATTTGGTATTTTGGGAGGGTTTTGGTGAACTTCCTATTTATTCAAGTTTCAATTGTTGTTCTGAATTTGTAATAAGTTCAAAGTGGTTGAGTTTTGGTTGGTTTTGTCTTTTGGATGTTAACTAGGAAGCATGCCTATAGACTTGGTGAATGATTGTGCTAGATTTGCTAGACTAGTCTAAATGCTGGCACGATGATGTTTGAGCATGATAATGATGCTATATGATGTTTAAATATGTTTTATGGTTGTTATGAAAGAGCCGAAGTGTTATATGTTGAACCTAGAGGTCATTACAGGCCTCTGCATAACGGTACTAGTACCTCAAGATCGGTACGCAGGGTCTTGTAGAGGCTCAAATTGTTGATTTAAAGCTACGGGTACCAGTACGCTTATACGCCTTAAGCAAAATGAATGTTTGTGCCGGTACACGAGTTTGAGAATCGGTACGATCCTTTTGATTTTAGCATGTCGTACTAGTACATGGGGTACCGTATTGGTATGCAATTTGGTTACTGGAATCTTGAATTTTGAGAAAATGTGAAGGAGATTGGTACGGGTCAAAGTTGTACCAATACGGGATGGTCAACACAGCTTATCAGTACAGGCATGAGTGTATCGGTAGGCTGAGCCGTTATGTCTATTAACCCGTATTGGTACAAGCTTGCCTGTATCGGTACGCTACATTGGTTTTATGCAATCTGGTTTTGCTAAAGTTTGTAAATCTTGCAAATTAGTCCCTTTCTGTAATGGATGCAATTGAATGAACGTGGATGATTGTTTTGAGCTAGAAATTAACCTGCAAGCATGTTATGGGACTAATCAAGGATTGGTAATTCAAGTTGTAACAAAGGCCCTGTAATTTGTAAAAATTACGTTTTGATCCCTAATGTGTATTAACACATAATTGGGGTTTTTTTGCAAATCAGATTTAAATGTAACATTTTCGTTGAAGCTTGAATGATTAGAAAGTTAATTGATCGCATCTGGACAAGATAAAAGAAAAAAATTGAACCGAATTAGGTTATTAGTTCGGGTTTGCTTCAGTAAACCTAATTTGATCTTTTTAGTTCAATTTCGGCTAGGCCGGGCTAAAGGGTTACATTTAGTGGTATCACAGCTAGGTTTATGAAAAATTGGGATGTTGTTGATGTTTGTATAATGTTGCTTGTTATGCATGGTGATTTTTTATATGTACGGTGTTTGAATTATGCTAAGTTGGGGTATTTTGGGGACACATTGCCTTATTACTAGTGATGTGAAATGATTTTGATTTGAAATGGAAGTCTTGGATCCTTGCTTGAAGATGGCCTAATTGTTTTTGTTTTTTGTGTAAATTATCATGCCTTAGATACATTTTTTGTGTAAATATCCTATGATATTGCTTGAAGCTGGCCTAACTGATTTTGATTTTGATTTTGTTTTTTGTGAGGAATCAACAAATCCTTCTAATTCCAACAAGCTCGATAATAAGGGAATTGCCATCCGGGAGCCTTGAAAGCTTCGAAAGTATTAGCGAGTGTAATCACATTCTAGGGATTGGCTAGGTGCCTTTCCCGAATTCATTGATATTGATTTATTGGATCATCATCATTGATCAAGGTATGAATATAAGAAAACATTGTTAAAGGTATCATTGGTAAGCTTTGGTAAGCTTATTACATTGTCATGTTAATTATTGAATCATTGCATCATTATTGATATCATTGAAACATTGAGAAAGGCAATATTGATTATGCTATAATTTTATTGTTATTGTTACTATTATTGTCATTGTTATTGCTATTGTTATTGATATTGATATTGGCCTAAGTGTTGAATCCTTGGATACGGATGGATATGGGATATACTTGGCATGCCATATAATTCATGAGCTCATTGGTACGGAGTGGACTACGGTCCTTGAGCTAAGGCTCTATTTGGCGATATTGGAGGGATGTGTTAGTGTTGGTCTTACTGGCGATGTTGGAGGATATTAACCATTTATTGTTGGTGATGTTGGTTGGGAATTCGTGTATCCACATTACATGTCGATCCAAGGAAAATAAACAAGTATTGCAAATATTGTTAAACATGATTTGAGATGCACTTACATTGTTATACATGTTCATGATATTATTGAAATACATGTTATTATTGACTAACTCACTAGGCTAATTAAGCCTAATGCATCTCATTTCCATGCATTTTTAGGTTAAAAGTTAGTCGGATCGAGGATCAGAGCAAGGACGTTTTTGAAGCAAGTCACCAAGTTACATGTAAAGTAAACTTTGTCCTTAAACTCCTAGCAAGGTGGCATAGGGTCTAGATATGTTAGTTTAGCCCCATTTTGTTTGTACATATGGTCTACTATGTTGAATGGGTTAAAACATGAAATACAGTATGTTGTTATTTTGATAAGATTGATAAAATGGCCCTAAATGCACTTACAAGGGAAAACTTAGTAAATGGATTAGTATTTACACGAAATTTGATATGCATATAAAAATGGTGTTTATAAGCTTGCTGGAAAAATTTGGTAAACTTTGGACATGATTAAAGCCCTTAATTTGGATAAAAATCAGATAAAATATGACTTTACGGGCACATGCGTACTGGTACGGGTGGTGTCATATCGGTACTACAAGGCATCTTTAGTGCAATATTAACCCAAGTGTAGGGGTACCGATACGGGTGGTGTCATATCGGTATAGACATGCAAAATTGGTATAACGCATTAAGGCATATCGAGACTAATATAGGGGTACCGATACGCCAAATCAACACTGGAATTTTTCTGTAGCACGGTACCGGTATAGGTGGTGTCGTACCAATACCCATTAATAAGTTAATTTGGGAATTAGGGATTACGTACCAGTATAGTAGTGATCCCGTACCGATTTGAAGACACTGAATCCCCGTACTGGTACTGTGTGATCGTACCTATAAGGAATTTAGGTTCTAAAGAAAATATTCTTAAGGGCGTACCAGTACGGCCTCTTGAGTACTGGTACCGATACAGGTAAGTTAGTTATTGGTTTTGGAAATTTTACAAAATGGTCAATGATTCAAATATGGGTTAATTGAAAGTACAAATAGTCTCCAAAACATTTGAAAGTTTGCATACAATATTATTAGGTATGGAATTTCACATTGGAAATCCTAATTACTGATAAGTCCTTAAAACTCACAAGATTTACAATTTATTCCTTAAACTTGTATAACTTATTAATTGGTCCCTAACCATAAATTGAATGAGTTTGCATTGACCATAGTCAAACATTGCATCGAAACATTGATATTAATTCACTGTTCATAGTCCAAGTCATCGATTTCTGTAAATTGATCACCATATTGTTACCGGTAACGCTTTCCGACCCAGAATCCTACCAGACCGGGAAGGGGGTGTTACATGAAAGTGCCTCAAGTTCCAACTTTCCAGCTGCTCTAGTCTCAGCTTCCAATCTGGTGGTAGGGTATTAAAGATCATTGGTGACAATTCTTTCAAGGATGGCATGCACATCATTATAAATTTTATCCATCAATGAACCATTTGTCGATGCGTCTACAATGGTCCTAGCATGAGCATTGAGTCCGGTGTAAAAAGTCTCCATCTGGATCCAAGTAGGGAATCCATGCATGGGACATCTTCTCAATAGCTCCTTAAATTGCTCCCAAGTATCATAGAAAGTTTCATCATCAGCTTGCCTGAAAGTAGTGATTTCAATCTACAGCTTGGCATTAAGTTTAGGTGGCTGGAATCTCAGAAGGAACTTCTGGCATAATTCTGCCCATGAAGTAACTAAACCTGGTGGCAAGGAATTTTGCCACAATTTTGCAGGGAAAATGAAAAGAGCTTCAGTCTTACTGTCTCTTCAGTCACACCAGGTTGGTGAAATAGTTGGCAAACCTCTATGAATTGCTTTAAAAGTTGTCTTGGGTCTCCATTAGGTGATCCATCAAATTGACCTACATTCATTAGCAATTGAATCATTATTGCTTTAAGCTCAAAGTTAGCCACATTTACCTCTGGACTAATCAGTTCTGCATCAAATCATCTATGGTGGGTGTTAGGTGTTCTCTGATAGATCGTTCTTTAGGAATTTGAGCAGCAATAGCATGAGCGGTATAACTGCAGGTACTGTCGATTTCTTCTGGTTATTGGCATCATTTAGTATACTTCCTAACTCACCATTCCCGTTATGACCTTTTCTCGACGTTCTCTTCTTAACCTGTACATATGCCAAATGAAGTAAAATAAACAAAAAATGAAAAAAAATAAAAGTCAAAACAATTAATCCCGTTGCAATACCCAGCAATGATGCCAAAAACTTGTCGATAAAATATCGCATGGAAAAAGATTAAGGATTCAGTGTAAATATAAAAGTAAATAATGCCACGAATACATCTTTTGCATGCAAGTATACATGGTCAGCATATAATATAGTAGTGAGTTGAGTATCGTCTCCACAGGGATTGTCCAGGAATTAATTGAACAATTAATACTTATGAACTGGAAAATAAAAGATGATGGCAATAGATTGAGGATGGCAATATATTGAGGTAACGAATAAAGTAAGAGAACTAAAAGTAAAATAAACTAGAGTAAAATAAAGTAAGTGAAGTTTTTCATTAATTAACTCGATTAAGTTTCAATCTGTCCTCCTAAGGGTAGATTCACTTCAGGTGTAAGATCATCTACTTGAACATCTTCTGTCAAAGTTTATCTCCTTAGTACTTGGCAACTAATCGTTGCCCCTTAAGTCTGTTAAGATATTAAGGTGCAATAAACACACTATGCCAATTGCCATATGGCAAAGGATTTAGGAAAATTCAATACTAGCATATAGAAAATAATGCCAAGGAATTCAGATTATTAAAAAACAAACATAAAACCGGCGTTAATCGCAAACATCCCCCAACCAATCAAGAGTTAGTTCATGGCTGGGGTAAATTGCAGCAAGTATAAGTTTGAAATCATTCTTTAACACGGGAAAGAAATACAAAAGACCAGCAAGGAACTAAGGCAAGGAATGAGGTCTTTCGATGCAGCCCTTCAATAGATTCCAGATGTCTCATAGAATATTCAAGCCATTGATCTTGTTGTCTTCGATTCCTTCTTCTCCATTGTTGCAGACCGCTTCTCAAGTTCAAGCCTTCATTTTCTTTAGCACAACACATCTTTTTTCTCATATTTGGCTTATCAATCAAACTATCTTTAAATTGGCATGTGTGGAAACCCTAGATTAGGTTTGAATTTGAAAAGTGGTTGCGTGATAGGATAAGAGCTTTATCTCTTTATCCTCTCTTTCAATTCAAGCTTATCTGGTTCTAACTAGGGCTGACATTGTCGGCCTCCAATATTTTGCCAACCAAGCTTGGCATTATTTTTTTTCCATCTTATCTAGTACTATTTTTCAAAGTTTGATCCAATGTTATTGTCTCGTAGTTTAATCTAGTCATATTTTCTTAGGCTGGTATTGCCAATGGTTCTTGGCAAAACTCTTCTTGCAACTTATTGTCAAGGGTGCTTGGTATTTTTCTTCTGGTCATTTTGCTTTGCTCTTCCAACTGCTACTACCCTGCTCTGCCAAACCTGCCCTGCTCACCGCAACAAAGAAATACACATTTACTCTGGCACAGGAAACGTTCCTTAACTCCTTAATAAAAATGCATGATTCTACTAGCTAAATGTACAAATATATACTCAAAGTCAAGCAAAAGAATGGCAATATGTATATGAAAAGTAGTACTTTTGAGGAGTTAAAAAACACCAACCGCAACAACAATCCCTACTCCAACACCTATAATCCAGGGTGGCAGCAGTATCCAAATTTTGGCTGGGGAGGCAACAAAGGCAATTCAGGAGTGCAACATAATGCCACTAATGAACCTCCTAGATTCCAACAAAAGACTCTGAGGTAGAACCAAGTAGCTTCTAACTCCAACTCTAATTCTTTTGATAATTTTTATCAAAATTTTATGGAAACTACCAATGTCATTATACAGGATCAAGTAGCCCACCTAAATAATCATAGTGACATGCTCACAACGTAGGCTGCCATGCTGCAAAACCAGCAACTGATCATGCAAAACAACTCTGCCTCTATACGATCTTTGGAGACACAAGTTGGGCAGATTGCTCAGATGTTGAAGACGAGACCACCCGACGGATTACCTAGTGATACTGAATTCCCTAAGGCCTTTAATGTAGATCAATGTAATGTCACCACTCTACGTAGTGGCACACAACTAAGGACAAAAGTCAAGTTTGGGGGAGGCTCTCCAGTAGATTCAACTCTAAGCAAGCCATCCACCGATGCTCTTGCACCAAAGGAACCAGCTCATGTGTCTAATACAGTGAGTAACCTTGCTACTAAAGGCAACGAAGACAGAGAAAAGAATGCCCATGTATCCTGTAAACCACACGACGAGCCAGACCACCACCTTTATTCCCACAATAATTGAAAGCTCAGAAATAAGATGTCTAGTATTAAAAATTCCTGGAGATGCTCAAACAGATGCACATCAATGTTCCACTTTTAAAGGCCATTGATCAGATGCTTATCTACGTAAAGTTTCTAAAGGAGATCATGACAAATAAGAGGAAGGTAGGTGATGTTGAAACTGTCACTACTATGGACGAGTGTGTGGCTATGCTGAGTGTTTTGGCACCTAAGATGAAGGACCCTGGCAGCTTCACCATTCCATGCTCGATAAGCCACAACTACTCTGTTCGTACATTATATGATCTCGGTGCAAGTGTAAATTTGATGCCAAAATCTATGTTTAAAAGACTAAGGGTGGGACAAGCAAGGCTGACATCAATGATTCTTCAATTAGCTAATCGATCTCAAATTTGACCCGATGGTAGAATTAAAGACGTGCTAGTTAAGGTAGATAAGTTTGTCTTTTTGACAGACTTTATCATCCTTGATTACGAGACTGATGAGAATGCTTCCATCATTCTGGGGAGACCATTCCTGGCCACCGGGCATATCATGATCGATTGTGAAAAAGGTGAATTCACCATGAAGATGAACGACCAAAAAATCACATTTAACGTCTTCAGCACACTCAAGTACGTGGATGATCATGAAGAATGCTAGCTTGTGGACACTAGAGAAGCCTTAATAAAATAAAGTTTACCCGAGATGTGTTGCAGCAGCATACTCACTACTGAAGAGCAAGCTGACTTTGATAACTCCATGCATACAGCTAAAGAAGAAGAATAGAACTCAATATGTTGGCATTCGGTTAATTCAAAAAGTGCTAGCTCACAATTGTACAGATACAAAGCTTTTCTTGCTGATAAATTAAACAACTCGATCGAACCAAGACTAAATCCAACCATGAAGACCATGCTGATGAAGGAGCTTATTAAATGGTGTGCAGCTGTGACTTTCACTTTTAACCCAGATTGGCCTATTGCTATTCCTAACCTAAGAAATTCGCGAAGACATGATTGCATCAGAATTTCAAACAATGCCGATAAACTTCTCTCAACCTAACCTATAAGTATGGCATTAACCTTAGATCGACATCTTATCCACACTAGAATGGTGCTACAATGGTTACTGATGTATAATAGAGCGCCAATCCTTCGCGATAAATTTCTTGCGCCTCCATTAGAGGATTAGAATACTTAATTTCTATAGATTTTTAATTTTTTGCATTTTTTTCTTTTTGCACTTGACTTTACGCAAGTTTGATATTTTTAGGTTTTATGTTTAAATTTGGCAGATATCAAGACAACAAAGCAACAGGGAAGGGTCTTTCCATCTTTTAGAGAAACAACGATCGACAAAAAGAGGTCTACGTTTATAAGAACACGTTTGTGGTTAGTGCGGGGACATGAGGAGATTTAGGCTTAAATTTCTCTTTTCATTCTGACCGTTACACTTCCCAAGCGCACCCTTGCGTGTTCCTCACACGGCATCCTAATCATGCCTTTATTCGCTACATCAAAGATCCTCTCATTGCCTACAAAATAGACTAGCTCTTTGACTTTCAACAACTATTTTCAATCATGGCAGCAAAAGAAGTGTTTCACTACTCTTTCTGTATTCAATAACTCAAGAACCTTCTGCTACTTTCAATGGCAACCAGTTTCTCAGATTCTAACTCTATCTCAAATCAGTCTCACTCTAACAACCCATCCACCCTCCAATAACCTTCAACTATTCCATTTGATAATACCGCTCATTTTTTTTCCAAACCACTGCAACTAAGGTATGAATTAGTCTACAAACAGGGGATCCTTAAAAAGTAAGGACTGGAACTCACTGCCACATACAAGCATCGATTCGATCCTCATATGCTCTATGTCATTCGAAAGCATAAGTAAGACACATTCATTCAACAGCCAAGTTACATCAATGTCTCTTGGGTTCAAGAATTTTACACCCACATGGGGAACGAAGGAGAAAAACAGGTGTCGGTTCGTGGAAAGTGTGTGAATTTCTCTTATGAAAGCATAGAGCAACAATATCAATTTTTTGATCATCATGAGGAACTCCACACAACAAGCTAGGCCACCATAGACTACACTGTAATTTTCTGGGATCTTTGTGTCCCTAGAACAAAATGGATTGGCAAGGGACACGATAGAAGGGTGCAATGGCGACAATTGAAGCCTGACTCAAGATTTTGGGCCAACATAATCAACAACCGTATCTTGCCCACTCACAATCGAGAAATTTTATCCCTCCAACGGATGCTGCTATTAGACTCCCTTGTTCAAGGGCGCAACTTATTTTTGACGCAATTGATTCGAGCTGCTGTAATAGAGGGAGCCATAACAATTAGTAAATCCAATGGGCTACCCTTTCTAAACTTTATCACTAATATATGAGCCCAGGTAGGAGTCCCAACTCGGGAAGGGGACATGATTGTAGAAGCCATCCACGGTCTGCTTCCATCACAAGTAGAGAAATTGAAAAGCTATGCCCACATTGCACCATCAACTATTCCCGCTACCACTTCTCTATCTATCCATGATATTATGACAGACACTCTCCGTACCTCTCTCTAATCGCATTCTTAACTGCACAACAAAGGAAGCCAGGCTTCAAACTTTATTTTAGAGGCTATTGCCCGACGAGCCAATAGAATTTTTGTTATTTCCCCAACATCTTTTACAGACACCTGCCACCACCACCACAAGGAGGAGACAATGGCCAGATACTGATGCTAGCGTATCTTCCCACCCTGCCAAGAAATAAGCATCCACCCGGGACAAAGGCAAGGGCAACATAATCTGAGAACCACCGTCTTAGCAACTCTCTGGGTTAGTTTTTATTTTCTTTTTTTATTTTTTATTTTATTTTTAGTTTAGTTTAGTTTAGTTTTTCATATTTTGTATTTGCATATTTTGCTTTTCCTTGATTTGTTTTGCTTTCTCCTTCTTTTATTTTTGCATTAGGGACAATGCTCTTCTCAAGTTTGGGGGAATACATACCCATATATATTAGGTAAAATTTAAAAATTAAAATTTTTAAAACTTGTAAATAGCCTAATATGTCCAATAGGTTCCCTTTGCTATGATTCTTTTGATTCTAAAACTGTTGTTGTATTGATTATGACTTCCTATGATGAATCTATGTTGATGTCTTGCAATGTGTTAAGAGCTTTAGGTTTTGAACTTAATGATGAGTCTGTTGTAGCCCTTAAAAACACATGTCGCATGCACTCTAACAAGTTAAGAAACTTTAGTACACTAGGTGAGTTCTGTTTGCTCCATTTAACTTTCCTTAGTAGGAATGATAGTACTGGAAAAGAGTGAATGAAAGTCTTCACGGGATGACACTACTCGTAGGGCTTGGGGATGGGCTGTTTGCTCCACTCTATTTTCAAGTACTGAAGAGTTAGTGTGATGAGCTGAAGCCCTAGGGATATAGTTTTTCAAGCTTAAAAATAAAATGGAGTAAAATAATATGCTAAAAAGGAAAAAAAATATGCCGAGGCAGAAAAAGAAAGCAACCCTTAAGCTATTCTAAGGCCATTAAGTTATGAATGCATGTAACTTAGCAAACACTGCACCTACAGTAGATTTGATCTTTTGAACAAAAATTGTAAGCTCTAACGCATTGCTTCTCATTGACATAGCTGAGGAATGAATTACTGCTGCAACATAACTTTGAATCACTGTAATCATAGCTTAGTGGAACCTTAAGACTTAGGGGCTGCTTACTATTTTTCTTTTCTATTTTTATTTTTCCTGCTTCTGTTTTGCATCACTTAAGGACAAACAATAATTCAAGTTTGGGGGTATTTGACGAGTGCGTAATTAATCTATTTTATATCCCTTATTCCTTGTCTTTTGCATGTTTTCAAGCTCATATAGTTTGCATTTAGGTTGGTTTGTACATACTTGTATGTAGATAGGGAGTTACACCGCATGTGCTTTAAATGTCATATATATATTGGTGCTTTTCACGAGAAATGTGGTGTTTTGTGGTGTATATGCAGGATGTTGGAGGACTGCTAAAGCGGAAGAGGAGCAGATCTCATGGTTGGAGCTGATGAGGCGTAAAGAGTTAGAGATGAATCTACTTTTGCCCACGTGGACTTTCTCTCAGATACGCAACATTAAATGAAGCGGGAAACCATTGAAACCAATAGCTTTCTTTAATGAAGCCGCGTGCACTTTAGGGTACTGAAACCTTAGTTTCACCGCCTATATAAGAGAGACTTGGATGCTACTTCAAAGAAATGTGTGATTACAGACAACAGCCATAGTCTAAAGCTTGCGGAGAACCACCAAAGTGGAAGCTAGAGAAATCTTTTCAAGACAAAAGCCATCGAGAGAGGCTGACGGAGTGGGAGACATGTAGCACAGTTGGACGGCTTAGAGGGAGTTTGTCGAGGACGCTAGACTCGTTTCTTTTCCTTGCTCGATAAACTTTTGTACTTTAATCATTTTGTTATAGATGTTTTACGCTCAGACATGAGCTAAATACTTTAGTTAGGATTATTGCGTACTAGGATTTTATGTTTTGATTGTCTTTTTTATAATACTATATTTATTTCTTCCTTTATCTATTCTATTCATCGTACTTCATACATAGTTATTATAAGAGCTATCGAGAGATACCTTTTAACTATTGATATGTGTCTTAATATTGAGAGAGTTAGGTTATACAAATGTGAACAGTGGGGCTAAGCTATTAACTTAGTTCTAATATGGCTTAGACATAAGTTTAGGGTTTTAACGACTAAAAGGGAGATCTTGAAAAAATAATAGGGTTGTTAGGGTTCACACAGACATGTATTACCTTAACCTCAATGTTATTAACTTCTAGGCATCGAGATATTCAGAAGTTCATTAGAAAATCCTATCAAGTAGATAAAGAACTTAATGGTTTACGCGAACATGTATTGTTGGTTGCTATGGCGTTATAATAGCCAATCAAGCATATATCCTTAGAAATAATCCTAATTTCCATAATTATTTGTTATTTGCCATAGCTGTTAGTTTTAATCATAACCATCTTTAGTTTAATTGTTTTAGTTTCAATTAAAACCTTTAACACCATTACTTGCAAGCACTTACTTAAGCATAGTAACTTTATACTTATTGTTCCAATCCCCGTGGGTTTGACACTCTACTCATCACTTTATTACTTGATACGACGAGTATACTTGCTCTAAAGTACATCACTATTCGACAAGCATCATATTGTAAATCACTATTTTACCGTTATTGGGTTGAATTACAAAATTTTCCCTGGAAGTCAAAAATGACTAAATGCCCTTGTTGACCAAAATGATTGGAACATTCCTGATATATCTAATATCCTGAATGATCCTAATGTATCAATTCCTAAATGCTTGGTTGGATACGTTGGTTACCACGCCCGTTTTAATAGGGACCTCGTTTCTTAAATCAGTTCAAAATTATCAAAAGTTTAGTGTTTCCCCTTTTCTCATAAATACCTTGTACCTCCGAGAAATATTTGGCTATCTAGTGTATTCCATGTGCACATGAATATTCTTCATGATTAAAAATTCAAGTTGTCTCTATGATTCGAAGCAAGGCTTATATCTGTTGAGATATTTGATTTTTGACATAACTTAAAGAAAATTGTTTTTAGACTTAAACTAATTTGCAAAAATATTTCAAAAGTCTATAAACTTGAAAAGTATGTTTGAAAGTTTTTCAAAGGGCTTTTGACATGTTTTAAATGATTTTAAATAGTCAAAGTGTCAAAAACAAACCTAGAGTACCGGTACAGTTGGACCCATACCGATACCCAGAGTGCCCGTACTGGTACAGACTTTCAAGTACCAATACGCCCCTTTGTCCCCAAGTTTTGGCAAATTCTCGTAGCCAAATTGAGTACCGGTACGGTTCAATCGTACTAATATCTTAGGGTGTGTATCGATACAACTGTATCATGTACTTATACCCTGTGTATTAAATGCCCAACGACACTTTCTTCTTTGAGGCAAGTACCGATATGCCCTACTCTAAAACTGTATTTATGGCTAGAATTAAAGACCCCAACGGCTCCAAATTAACCCCAACGGCTAGTAACGACCATAAACTCCTTAGAGGGTTTAAAACACTCAATCAAGCAGCCATGCAACAACAAGAAACCAACTAGTGAGCCAAATGGTCACATTTGCTCAAGTGTTTAGGTTTTGGGTGTGAGCTTGGAATTGCAAACAATCAGCCTTGTAAGGTTTTCCCTAGTTTTCTTATTTGTTTCTCTTGTAAAAGAGGGTTTAACAAGACTTTGGGGTATAAGTCTTGTGTTGTAAGGGTTATCTATTTGAGCCTAAAAAAAAGGAAAGATATTCAAGAGTGAATTTAGAGAAATCCTTAGTGGGAAGCTAAGGTAGTGGATGTAGACTTTGGTTAGAAAGTTGAACCATTATAAATCCTTGTGTCTAATTTTTAAATTTAATTGCTTCCACCACTATCACTCAAAATCTAATTCTCCCCCTCTTGGCTATCTCAGTTGATCATACGAACCTCCTAAAAATTGGTATCAGAGCTTTATCTCTACATTGGATTAACATCCTATAGTCGATCCTTGAAGTTCTCAACCATTCTACATCAATCGAAGATCATGGCGCAATCCATCGACAAGCCTCCTTATTTTAATAGCGCCAACTACTCCTATTCGATGAATAGGATAATATTCTTCATGAGAGCCAAATATTATCATCTTTTGGATATCATTCTTGATGGCCCATTCGTTCCATAAAGAAGCAAGGCAGAATAGAATACGAAATATCGCTAAAAGATAGAGCTAAATGCAAAGGCTTTGCACATTCTCTTTTGTGCACTTGGTGCGAAAGAATACTCTAAAGTCACTTCTTGCAAAAATGCCAAGGAAGTATGGGACAAACTTGAAGTCACATGTGAAGTTACAAATGAAGTGAAAGAAACCAAGATTGGACTTCTCAACCTTAAATATAAGAACTTCAAGATGGACCCGGAAGAAGACATCAAAGCTATGTTCGACCGGTTCTCCACCATAGTCAATGAGCTTAAAGGATTTGGAAAGATGATCCCCGAGGACAAGCTAGTGAAGAAGTTGATTTACTCACTTTCTGATTCATGTGACTCCAAAAAGACCACAATCATAGAAGCAAAGAATTTGAAGGAACTCAAGCTTGACGAGCTTATGGGATCTTTGCTCACCCATGATATGATGATGTCAAAGGGGAAGAATAAGAAGATAGAAGAGGAAGGCATTGAATTGAATGTTGCTCTTAAATCCTCTTCAAGAATTTAAAAAAAGAAGAGAGTGAAGAAGAGAGTGGAGATGAAGATGAGAATCGAGGATGAAGATGAATGATCCCATCATATGCTTCGGATACAAGAAGCCTGGGCATACCAAGTACAATTGCCCTTGTTTCAAGAATAAGGGATCAAGCCATAAGAAGAAGGCATTTGTGGCTACATGGAGTAATGAAGAGGAATCCATCGATGATGAGTTAGCCAACCTATGTCTCATGGCCATCCAAGATGAAGAGGTAACTTCTAACTCATCTAATTTAAATTCCTATACTTTTGATAAGTTACAAGAAGCTTTTGATGATTTGGTTTTGGAATTCAATGCTTCATTTTCTAAAAACAAAAGGTTGATTTCAAAGGTGAAAATTGAAAATGAATTACTTTCTAAAACCAATCTTGAACTTGAAGAAAAGTGTGAAACTTTTGAGAAAAAAGAATTTGGATTTACAAATCTTGCTTCTAAAAGTTCAAGAGGAACATCAAAAGGAAATTGATGATCTCAAAAAGGATTTGTTTAACAAAAATGTTCAAAAGTGTGAAGTTGGAGGTAGCTCCAAATCAAATTTTGTTAAAACAAATTTTTATCAAAGACAATCAAGTTCCCCTAGATTTATAAATGGAAAATGTGTTAAAAACATTTGGGTCCCAAAAGAACTCATTATTTCAAATAAAAAGGAATATATTGAAAATGGATTCCTAAGGGGAATAAATTATTTAGGACTAACACCATTGGATCCAAAGCAAATTGGATACCAAAAATTACTTGATTGTCTTTTGTAGGTGTGCTTGAGCCATTGATAATCAAAATTGAAATTTTGGAAGCTCGTGACACACAAAGGAGGAAGTGCACTTGAAGAAGGCAGGCTTAACATCCTACCTTGGTTCAAGTGGTACATTTAATTTTCATGCATTTTCTTGATCATGCATATATTGTTTATTTTTTGATGATGATCTAAGCATGTTGTATGACTCCATATTATGCATACATATAGTTAAGGGGAGTCTCAAATTGCATGAGTTACATGTTTTTGGCCTATTGTGTCTATCTTTGTGTTGTTGGCCTTAAACTTGTAATATTTGGTTGAATTTGGTGAAATTCATGCTTTGTTTGACTTAAATGTTGTGTTTTGAGAAGCATGTGTAGAAAAATGTGCAAAATGTATATCTAGGACTTAATAGAGCCTTTGTATGAACTTAAAACTAAGATGTAAGGCTTTTAAAGTTGTTTTTGCTGCAATTTTCACCATTTTCGTGCCTTCGGTACCGGTACAGCCCATACCGTACCGATTCGGCTTTTAACCAAGTACTGATACACATAGACAAAAAGAGACTATTTTGTCTCTTTTTTGCTATGTCTTGTTTGCTTATATGATTATTTCTTATATGCAATGTTTAATTAAATTTCATGTATCTATTTGAAATTCAATTTATTTCTCTTGAATTGTTGGACTAACAATCTACTTGTTGTTTGAGTAAGGGGGAGCCATTTTTTTAATTCTTTCATGTAAAATCTTTTGTCTATTTTCTCCATTGTCTTTTACACCGGCAATTGATGTTTTCCATCAATTGGTACTTAATTTCCAATTATTGGTTTTTAAACCTTTCAACGTTTGTTGTTTTCAAACTTAATTAATCTGATTTTAAACTTAGTTTTAAAATTATTTTTTATATAACAAAAAGGAGGAGAGATATGTTTCAAAAATTCAATTTCAAAAAGAAAAAGGGGGAGCTTTAAATATTTTAAGAAATATTTTATTTTTCTAAAAATATTTTCCTAAGATGGAGTTTTCACAAAAATAATTTTTCAAGTGGTTTCGTTATATCAAAAAGTGGGAGATTGTTGAGATATTTGATTTTGATATAACTTAAAGAAAAATGTTTTTGGAGTTAAACTAATTTGGAAAAATATTTTAAAAGTCCATAAACTTGAAAAATATGTTTGAAAGTTTTTCAAAGGGTTTTTGACATGTTTTAAATGATTTTAATTAGTCAAAGTGTCAAAAACAAGTACTGAGTACTGGTACAGTTGGACCCATATCGATACCCAGAGTGCTCGTACCGGTACGAACTTTCGAGTACTGATATGTCCCTTTGTCCCCAAGTTTTGGAAAATTCCAATAGCCAAATTAAGTACTGGTACGACTTTAAACGTACCGATACCCTAGGGTGCATGCCGATACACATGTATCGTGTACCGATACCCTGTGTATTAAATGCCCAATGGCTCTTTGTTCTTTGAGGCAGGCACCGATATCCAATCTTGTGTACCAATACACCCTGCTCTAGAAGTGCATTTTTGGATGGAATTAAAGACCTCAACGGCTCCAAATCAACCCCAACGGCTAGTAACGACCAGAAACTCCTTAAAGGGTTTAAAAGACTCAATCAAGCAGCCATGCAACAACAAGAAACCAACTACCAACATTCATGTATTGAGAAATCTAGCTTTGTGCTAAAAGTGTCATATTTCTTATAGAAAACACTAGTGAGCCAAATTGTCACATTTGCTCAAGTGTTTAGGTTTTGGGTGTGAGCTTAGAATTGCAATCAATCAGCCTTGTGAGGTTTTCCCTAGTTTTCTTATTTGTTTCTCTTGTAAGAGAGGGTTTAACAAGACTTTGGGGTATAATTCTTGTGTTGTAAGGCTTATCTCTTTGAGTCCGGGAAAAGAAAAGAAATTCAAGAGTGAATTTGGGAAAATCCTTAGTGGGAAGCTAAGGTAGTGGATGTAGACTTTGGTTAGAAAGTCAAACCGTTATAAATCCTTGTGTCTAATTTTTAAATTCCATTGCTTCCACCACTATCACTCAAAATCCAATTCACCCCCTCTTGACTATCTCGGTTGACCGTACGAGCCTCCCAACAATATATGTCTGAAAGTATACCTTATTATCTGATTTGGTAGCATGTCATCTAGTTTCTGTTATATTGATAAACACATGTATGATTCTTGTTTTACTCATAAATACATGTATGATTCCTATTTTACACCAGTACTACTGACTACACTAAATTGATTTTTCATGGGGTACTATCTAGGATATGATAAGAAGTATCTGCAGGTTCAACCCTGATCAAGCTGGTAATCCCTTATGGGCCTGAGGTATCCCTTGGGTAGTTTCCTACGCTACGACTAGGGTAATTTCTTATGGACCTAAGGTAACCCCTTAGGTTGGCACCTACGTCCAATGGACCTAGGGTAAGACCTTATGGACCTAAGGTAACCCCTTAGGTTGGCTTCTACGCCCTACGAGCCTAGGGTAAGTCCTTATGGATGTAGTTTTTGGGTATTGTATATCTTTGTACGGTTGGAGGGTAGTTAGGTGCTTCAACTAAAACTTTCATTCCTCTTTTATATCTACCATACTGAATAAATTATCAACGTCTAAAACTCTCTGTATGGTTCCTATCTGCACTCAATGGAACACACTAAACTCCTAGCTCAACTTCCATAATCTATCTCTCTTTGGATTCTTTGGACTATAGGTATTTTGTCTGGTACGCGGGTGATCAGTTAAAGAACAACCCTATCACCTTCACGTATCTCGTTATTACGAATATCAATTCATAATTAGAACCTGTTGTTGCCTGGATCTTCATATCAGTACTATTGCTTTGTCATATACCTGCTTGTGCCTACTGCATCTTTTGATAGTTTTGTATTACTGAGTTTTTTCAAGCTCATGCTATTTTTACCATCGCAAGTTATAAAGGATTGAACATGGTGCAGTTATTGACATCAGTATGAGAGTTCTTCCGGCACTACTTGCGGAGCACTGTACCTGTGTAATTAGGGGGCATGCATGTCATGTCTTATTTTTTATATCAAAGTCTGAAACTTGTATTTGTAACTTGTATCATGATTTCTGAATGATTTCTAAACTTATATTTTAATCAGAACTTGTTTTATGGTTTTAAAGGGTTTGACCATTCGTTTTACCTAAAATTTTACTGTGGGTCGCTCCGGTGACCCGAATGTGACACCTCGGATTGGATCGGGCAACCCGTATTGGTCTGGGTGTTACATTGGGTCTTGAAGGCCCATATGAAAATGTGTATCTGCAATAAATATTATCTTTGAATTAAGTTTTATTTACTTAATTAATAAATTTAAATTTTTATATTTGTATAATATATTTCTACATATATAATTGAAGTATATTTTATTCATTGGTTAAAACTAACATTTACTTCATTTTTCAAATTTTTATTTATATACATTTTAAATTTTTAATAGAAAGTATATTATATTTCAATTACATATGTAGAAGTATATTTATATACAAATATAAAATTTTAAATTTATTAATTAAGTCAAAAAACTTAATACAATTATTATATATATGTAATTATAAAAATAAAAATTGAAAAGAAAAATATTGAAGCTAGTTTAAAAAATAAAAATTATAAAATCATTTTTATTATAAATCTTACATTAGTTATAGTTTATAATTTATAAAAGAAACTGTCAATTATAAATCAATTGTTGGATTTGATTTAGTGGTCTAGACTCATTTTTTTTATTAATTAGAGATGTATTACATTCTCATACCAAGATTTGAACCCATACAAGATGGGATAATATAAGCATCCTTAGTCAGTAGGCTAATTAATGGATCTCGTCTAAACTCGTCTTTATATCCCAAGAAGCGCAGGTTTAAGTCTCCTCTTAGTCACTTTTATTTCTTCTATTTTTCTTATGTTAACTATAATTTAATTTTATTGAACTGTCACGTTATCAATTATGTGAAAAGTTAACGATCAGTTACTTGATTGAAACCAATTTAATAATTTAATAAATTAATTGATAAAATTTATATTTTTATGGTCAAAATAGAATCATATCTATAGTTTAAATGGTTTTGGAGATATTTTACCCAAAATCATAATAAAAAAATGAATTGCTTATTAATATCAACCATCAAACCCACAATTTATTTTTCTTGACCACTTACAAATCAATTAATATAGATTTTTATACAAGTTCTAAACTTCTAATTAAAAATGTGAACTTGAAAATGGAAATAAAAATGCTAATACAAGGACACGATGACAATAAAAGTAAAAAAAAAAAATTGTTTTAGTTTTTAAACATTATTAATTGACGATTGAAGTGAGAAATTTTTTAGTATAATCATCAATATTTGATTCATTAGTCGATTAATTCAAATAGGGTACTACAAATGTTTATTATTGGAGACAATTCTCTCAATCTAGTTTACTTCATTCTCAACGATATGACTCAAACTCCTAACCATTTTAAAGGACTCAAGCTTCGTTCACAACATCATGATTTAAGCCTCCGATCTTATTTAAATAATCTAATGTTTCGTTTTACAAGACCAATTGATAATTAGTGATTGAAGTGGAAAAAATGTAATAAAATTTGTTTAAGTTTAAATGATTACTTCATTTATCACTTATAGTAAATCAAATAATTTGAAGAGCTTGTAAACAATGGTAATAAAATGAAAAGTAAAATTTCGTTTACAACATGCAAACAAGATTACTCAAATCAATTTTTTTGGGTAAAGTTTACAAGTGGTTACCAAATTAAAGCAAAACTAAAAGTTTAATGGTAATATTAAAATAATTAAAAATTTACTTACCAAATTGAATAATTAATTAAAGTTTAGTGATATTTTGTGAACTTTACTTTTTTTTTACAGAAAACATTATTTTTTTTTATTAGAATCACTCTTTCTATTATAAAATAATGTATTTTTGACTTGTCCCATTATATACAGCCTTTGATGTGGAACATAGTTTAGGCATGTACATTACAATTTTTCTTTAGGAAATATAGTATGCCGACCCATTAACCGTTATTTTCCACCCCCTTCCATTACATTGCGTCCTTGCCAGGGACTGAGCATGCTTTGTCCCGGGGCCACTGAATGGCCCCTCCCTTTTTTTAAAGTATATATGGATATTTATTTATTTAGACCTTTTAATTTTAATTTATTTTAATTTTTTCCTTTAATTTTCCTTTATTTTTTTATTTTGCTCCCTTCCATTACATTGGGTCCTGGCCAGGGATGGACCTGTGTGAATTGCATTGATTTAAGCAGGTGGGACGACTTTACACACTACACGTTATACAACGTAAGAGCCTTGTACCAAGTTAAGGTCAGGTTGAGACATAACATGGCCCAACAATGATGCCAATTTTGAAATTCATTCCCCCAAAAAATTGTTCTTTTCATAAATTAACAAAAAATAATGCAACTCCTGCCTATACTCTTCAATGCAAAAGAACAAGGATTTCATATGAGGTCAAATATGTATTAACAAAAAAAAGTCTTTATTGGTGATGTTTGTAGCGACTATTTTTTCCAAGCCGCTACTAAAAATTAAAAAAAAAATCATATTTGGGGGATTCCCGCTTTTATTGAAAAAATTATTTAAAAGGGGAGAATTTAAAAAAAAACTTGTATTTTAAAAAATGGAGTCACCATCGGCCACTTTGGTAGGCCGAGCACCATAAAAATAAAAACCAGAGATTTTGAAAACTTGGGTTCGGGATTTAGTTACGGATGGGGAAGGGTTAGCACCCCACACCGCCCAAAATTGGTACCTAATAGGTTCGTATCGTATTTATTAAGAAAAATAAAAAAATTCAATTTTATTTAATAATTAATTCCTAAAATGCAAAATTTGAATATTAATTTTGCCTATATCCACGGTACCAAAGGAGATGACACTCAGAGACCGGAATGACACTCACATTAGAATACCGGGATAAAGGCTTAATACTAAATGTGAGAAATATAAACATGATAAATTAAAATGCGATGAATATGTAAAGGGTAAACAAATATTAAATAACCAAATATCCATATACAAATATCGATATGTAAATATATGATTAAAATAAAACATCCATACGTGTACAAACATAATATATACAACATATAATATTTACTATACACTAATATTCCAAAATAATATAATATGTATAACATATACACATAATATATATTACATGAATAATATAATACGTAACATATAATATAATACCTATATAAAATTACTTGGTATATACATAACATAATACATATACATATGCTAATATATTAAAATACATGTATGGACATATTTTCCCAAATATACAGATACATATACAAAAATTAAACTAATGATCAAATAAAAACAATATTAGTAACATGTATTAAATATAATGCAACATAAAAAATTAAAATAAATATTTACATATAAGTAAACACAAATTATAAAATAACCACAAATAGCATGTATCGAACAAATAAATAAATATACGAACAGAAAAAAAACATAAATAATAAAAAATAAATATATAAACAATTAAATAGAGTATAAATTAAAGACCGAAATTAAATGAAATTAAAAGAAAATGGACCAAAAAAGAAAATAACAAAAAAAAACAGTTTTAAATTGATAGAGAAGGGCTTGATTGAAAGACTATATAAAGAAAGGGGGACTAAAACCACAAATTTCCCTTTTAAATAGTAATTAAAACACAATTAAGGGTTAAATAAAAACGAACAAAACATACGGGGACCACTAGTATAATTAAACCATGCAGCAGGCCAGGAACGTGAAGAAAAGTAGGGCGGAGGGACCAAAGAGGCGATTTACCCTTTTAAAAATCAGATTTAATTAGATTTGAGGACTAAATTAAAAATTGCTAAAAACATATGAGGACCGGGGACCAATTTAAAAGTGCGGAAGAGTTACGGGCATAATTTACTAGGGACAAAGTGACTAAAAGATAATTAAGCCATTTTATTTTTTTTTAAACGTGTATATAGCACACCTTTCAGTCTCAAAATTATTCTTTCTCCATTTTTAAACCGTTTAAAAGAAATTCATTTTTTCTCTGGAAAATGGATGAACACCGCCGTGCGTTCATCCTGACCTGGGGATGAACCCAGATTTCGGCGACCGATCACCGTCCCCTCTGTCGTCGGCGCCATTAGTCGACGCCGGCAAAACCTAAAACTGCCCCAAAACAACCTTTTCTTTTCAACCAAACTCAAATCCGGCCCTAGTTTTTAGAAGAAAAAAAACTTCATTTTTCTTAGATCTAAGAAAACCCAAAGCCAAAATTATTTAAAAAAAAAAAACCTTTCTGAAAAAACATTATATCGACCTTTCCTAATTGTTCACCTTTCGACAGGCTTGTCACCGACGAAGGAATACCGACAGCCAAGGGTCCTGGTCAGAAACGGAGCTATACTTTGTCTGGGGGCCACTGAATGGCCCCTCCCATTTTTTATTTTTTAAAAATATATATGGATATTTACTTATTTAGACCTTCTAATTTTAGTTTTTTTTTTATTTTTCCTCCCTTAATTTTAGTTTATTTTGATTTTGCCCCCTATTTTCTATTGTTAGTTATACTTTACTCTTTCGACTTAATATCCTGGCTCCGTCTTTGGAGCTTACAGCTGACCAAAATTATATTTTTGGGTGGTTAAAAATGGCAAGGGAATTGTCTGTGTGAATTGCATTGAATTAAGCAGGTGGGACGACGTTACACACTACACGTTATACAACTTAAGAGCCTTGTTCTAAGTTAAAGTTTGGTTGAGACATAACATGGCCCAACATTGATGCCAATTTTGAAATTCCTTCCCCAAAAAAATTTGTTCTTCTCGTAAATTAACAAAAAAATAATGCAACTCGTACCTATACTCTTCAATGCAGAAGAAAAAGGATTTCATATGAGCTCAAATATGTATTGTACAAAAAAAAGTCTTTATTGGTGATGTTTGTCAGAGTTATTGGATATTTAACATACACGGAATTAGAATCGGTTATCGAAAGAAATCAAATTATTTAACTTAAAAAATTAAAGATTTATATTTAAATTAGTATGGACTAAAATTATTATTGTACTAAAAAATTTAGAAGAGAAGGCATCCACAAAGAGGATGGAAAAAAAGACATAAGTAAAGACCAAGCACATTTGGCCGGTTGGCCAAGCTGCTCATCTTTGTTTCCACACATTCACTTAGGTCATGGGTTCTAGACCTGGTAGGAATACCCTCTTTCTTCTCCTAAAGTTACTCCTTCCCCTCCCCTCTATGTAGGATTATGATTAGAATTTGTCAAAAAAACATAAGTAAAAAAAATGAATAATGATATTTGATGGTTCTTAAGATAAAAATAATAGTTTTATATTTTTCAAAAGGATTATTTTCTTATATATTGGCGGTGGAAAAAAGTTTACAAAAACGGGATTAATAAGGTTTTAGTTTAGGTTGTAGTGTTTAGGATTTATGGTTCAAGAGTTTTAAAATTTAGGTTTATGACTTTATATTTAAAATTTTAACTTGAAAATAAACATGCTCGTGTAAAAAAAATTCACGCTGCCAGTGTATCGAATATTCACCCTTTTCAAAAAAATCGAAATGAAATATTTTCCATATATGTTATATCAATAATGTGCATGATAAATTTTCATCAATGCTTTTATTTCGTGTTCATAAATAACGATGGCTAAACCAGAGATGCTCCACCATTTTTGTGTCGATATATTCTAAATGAAGACGTTTTCTGAGAAAGGATTAATGCGTGTGGTGAAGCGTCGCAATTTCAGTTTTATGTTTTTTTTATACATCAATTTTATGTTTCTTATACGTATATCGCATTATACAATAAACATATATAAATATATATATTTAGTTAAATCTATTAGTCCTATATTATACTTGTAAATTTAGTTCAAACTCTCTAATTTAAATTTAGTCATATTGTATTTATATTTTTGGAGTTAAAATTTATATTCTAAAATTCAAAAAGTACAATATTAGAATTGGCAATTTAGAGTATAATGACCAAATGCATAATTTATACATAGTATAGTAATATAATTTGACTGTGCTACCAACTATTAGTTAGTTTAGTGTGATGAGTTGTTAAATCCTTTAAGCAACGTTAGAGATTCGAATTATGTCATTGTAAATGAAATAAACTGAATTAGTAGAATCGCCTTATAATGAACTTTTGTAGTGTCTTATTCAAATTAGTCGGTTAATTTATCAAATATTGGGTCGAAAAAAATCATTACTTGTACATTAAAAGAAGAAGTAAGTTAGTGTGTGATCATTAGTTAAGCATTAAGCATGCGCGTTTACTATTACCAGCTGCATTCTCCATCTATACAGCTCACTCTGAATTGTGGCAAAAATAACGAGTTTGCTCATCAATTAAGTACGTATAAAAATATTAAAATAATTGTGGAGGTCATTGTTCAATAGTAAGGTTGGAGTTAATTGCACTTTACATTTTCAAATTCTTATTCTTATTTTAAATTAGTCTCTGACTTTTAAAATACTTTAATTTCCCCCCTAAATCGTAGGTTCATTTTAAATTGATCTTTAAGCTTTTGAATATTCAAATTTCATCATCAAACTATCAATGTATGCTAATAACATTCATTGTTAATAAAATCATTAAAATTTGTTAATTATTATTTAAACATTGATATGCATTATGTAATAATATAATGTGACATAAACGATAATTAATTTTATATTACGCCCCGTAAAATACTTTATTTGGATGAAATCGGAAGGTTCTTTGTTTTTATTTTTGTTCTCCCAATTTGTTTATAATTATTTATAAAATTTCAAAATTATATCATTATTTTATTTAAACTCAAGACTAATTATCGTTTATATCACATCATATTAATACATAATGCACATCAGTCTTTACATGACATTTAACATTTTTATAACGGTTTAATTAACAAGGGACATGATTAGCATATACTGATAATTTGGGATGAAATTGAAATGTTGAAATGTTTAAGGACCAATTTAGAATGAGAGATATAATTTGCGGATAAAATTGAAATGTTCAAAAGTTTGAGGACTAATGTAAAAGGAGAGATTATTTGGGGAAACGTACTGCAATTAACTTGTAAGTTTGAGATTATAAGTAAAGATAAAGTCAGAAAAATTTGATTATGGAATCAAAATTTGAGAAATCAAAACATTTAAAAAGCTCATATAAACTAATGACTAATATTAACATTTGATGAATGAATGTATAATATAATTATATCCAAGACTATTATGAATATATAATATAATTATATCCAAGACTATTATGAATGTATAATATGATTATATCCACAGCTATTACAAAATAATTACAATAGTAATTGAACCTAATGAGTGGTCCCATTAGAAAATAGAATGATGTTCATCGAGACTCGAATTCTAGCAGTTTTGTCTGGTGGATATGTGTTATAAAAGGGTTAAAAAAAAGAATGAACATGTGCTACCTTATAATCACCTTAAGACCATACAAAAAGGTCACTAAATTATCTCAAAAATACAAAATGGTCACCAAACTTTCAAAAGTTATATAATGAGCAATACACTTTATTTTTTGTTACAAAATGGTCATTGAGCCGTTAAATGGATGACGTAGCGGTTACAGAATTTTGTATAATAGCACATTTAACTCTTCATATTAACACATTCAATCAATTTAGTCCTAATTTGAAAATTTTCATTAATTTTAACACTCATTATTTATAATTCTTTCAATTTGGTCATATTTTTAATTAGAAATAATTTAATATATTAAAAATTCATTAATATATTTCTAGTTAAAAATATCACCAAATTGAAAGAATGTCTAAATAATGAGGGTTAAATTAACAAATTTTTTAATTAAGGATTAAATTGATTGAATGTGTAAATATGGAGAGTTAAATGTGGTATTATACAAAATTTTGCAACTGCCTTGTCAACCATTTAATGACGGTTAACGGCTTAGTGGCCATTTATAGCAAAAACTAAAGTTTAATGCCTATTATGTATTTTTAGTATAGTTCAGTGGCCATTTATGTACTTTACCCTAAATTTTAATAATTACTATCTCATTTTTTTTCAAAATTATCCACGATGCTTTTAAATGGGTTTAAGATTTATAAACTTTAAACACAAAAATTTCATGAAGCTAGAATATAACTAGTATTTCATTTTACAAAAATAAAAAGCCTCGAGTATATTTTGTTATTTTGAAAATGCAACATGTAATAATTTCTAATTATAAAGATAACTGTTCATGACTTTTTTCAAGGAATTGTATAAAAATATTCTAGAAAATATTACTCAATCAAGAATCTACTGCAAAATTAATTTTCAAAATCATTCGATCAATCAAAATTTAATATTGTAAAAAAATCTTAAATTATCACAAGCAAAACCAGAATCTTAATTTTATAAAGATAAATCAATAGAACTTGAAAAAAAAAAGAAAAAGAAAAGAAATGTGACCAAATTAGGGAAAGCCACGTAGAATTGTTGAAGATTTGTTACAAAAGTGATAATGTCGAAAGAAATAAAACGATTTGTATTTTTTTTTTTGGATGTTTAGCGGATGGGGAGAGATTAATTTACTAGTCAAAATTTTATAAAGTTGTTATTTTTTTTTTGGGGTAAATGTCTAAACTTTATATAAATTATTATTGATATAGAATATTTGTTTTTCTATTTTTTATGGTATCCATTGACTCACAACCCTCCGTGTGGCATTCACATTGCCATTGGTTATAAGAAATAAAAAACTTATGTAATTTTTGGTGTCCCTATTTATGCCTCACACTAAAAGATTAAGTTTAGAATTTAGGATTAAAGTTTAAGATTAGGAGTTTATGTTAGGGTTTAGGGAATTAGGGGTAAGGTATATTTTTAAGGTTTATGGTTTATGATTTAAAATTTAGGGTCATGACTTAGAATTTAAATTTTTAGTATTGAGACATAGAATGGATAAAAATCTTCTCTCCTTTTCGGTGTCCCTTTCTATGCTCGACGCTAAAAAATTAAATTAGAAGCCATAATCCTAAATTCTAAATCATAAACCTTAAACCTTACAAAATGCACCATACCTCTAATTCCCTAAACACTAACCTTAAATCATAATCTTAAACCTTAACCCTAAAATTTGAACCTAATTTTTTAATTTTTGGCATAAAAAGGACACCACAAAGGGACCGAAGATATTTGTACGGAACATTTAGATTTCAAATTTAAAGTATTTTCTACATTTATTCTGATATATATTTAAATATATATATATATATATATATATCATGATTTGATTTTATTGAAAACTTAAAAAAACAATAAATAATCATATGTAACATTACCAATAAATAATTCGCATAAAATTTGTTTGGTTTCAACAGCGAGCCACGTCTATAAGTATTTGTATACTAATTCTAGTGAAAAAATATTGTTATTCTTAGGTAATTAAGTTTCGAGCAGTTTGTTTACGTAATATGTACACGTTATTAAAGGCTAGAATTAATGAACAAATACTATCTTCTAATCATACTAGACAATTCAAAAAATAAGCATAATTGTTTTAAAATCCAAATTTTACTTAGATCGAATTTGATTATTGCTATTTAAATTAAATTAACACCACGCAGTTCAAAAAAATAAACATACTTATTTTAAAGTCTAAATTTAACCTAGATGAAATTTAATTATTGCTATTTAAATTAAATTCAACTACACTATCATCTATTCAAAATTTTAAATTCTAAATTCACTAGATATTTAAATTTAATAAAATAAAAATCTTTCAAAAATTTTCAATATCTAAATTTGAATCCATTTTTATGATGGTAACATATATTTAAATAGTGACTTTCGAATCAAAATACAATATTTGTAAAATAAAGAAATGGTCATGGTAAGAAATGAATGTTATTATCTCCAGAATATTTATGTTCGAGCAGCTTTGTATGCACAATATGTGTGAGTTATATTGTTTAAAAAATAGCGTATATTGTTACCATCAGACCACACTAAAAATGTTAAGAAATAAAAAACAAATTAAATCTTAAACATTTGAGAATAATCATCTATATTTATTTCAATTTGATTGCAAATAAGGGTTAAAATATTGAGAAATATGGCGTTTTTACCCGAATATACCAATTTAAAAGACTAATTTTTAAAAAAACATCCACCAAAATTTAATTCTCTACATAGCACTCTTATGTACCGTGGAAAACAAAGGCGTGACCAATCAGTAATACTTTATGGAAAGCGCGTTTGACAGGGTGCGCCTTCCGATTGCATGGTAAAGTTAATGGAAAGCACTTTTCAACAAATTTGAGAGCTTAAGATTTTGGCTTATGTAAGGTTTATGGTCAAAGGAAACATGATCCACCAAAAGTATAATTCATTACTTTAGAACGGAAACATACATTAAAGAATTATGATGATAAAATTAGAATGAAAAAATCATAAAATTTCATAAGAAAATTGAATGCATCGCACATTTACAAAATACTTTTGCAAATGACAAAAAACGTAAATATACATTGAAGAAATTCAACCTAATATTATTTTAAACATAGAAAAATAAAAGTTTCTATAAAAATTGCGCATCACCTACGACAATCAAGCAGTCCGCTGAGATCCACTGGTTGGTTTATCCATAAATTCATGAGCATTTGTTGGATGGCAACTAACAACACAATATCAAATTAGAGTTGACCTCTTCATACCAGCTTATTTGGAAGGAGGAAAAGATTTGATTGCCATAAAATTTCCGTTCCTTTATAACCAACAACCACATGCCCAAGCAAAGAGGGCCTCCACGATCCCTGGGTCAAAAAACTTGATGCAACAATTGCAAACTACCTTCTACGTATGATAGTATCGTAGGAAAACATTTTTGAAACCCCTTTAGATACAATGCATCTGAATTATTTACAACCATCACATGTTACATGAAATATGTCGTGTTCGAAGACTATGACTGACAACCATAGTTATGCAATGAAGTAATCGCAAATACGAAATCAATATCACAAGCCTTCCAAAATGGAATATATATTCTAAAAATTGCAGCAGTCAAGCCTCCAAGTCCAACTCTATCTGTGGACGTAGCTGGGTGGAGTTCAAGTTAGGACCGACGCTTCAGTGTGAAATCCGCGTATGTTCTGCGAATGAACTCTAGTGACGAGGAACCTCATGAGGTCTGGAGAGTAATCCATAGTTATAGGCGACTTCAACGGATCAAAATCTTCATGTGCGTGTAATAATAAGCTTATGACTAATGTGGAACATGTACGTCGCCACTTTACTTTGGATAGTCGACGTCCAATATGTAACGCCGCCTCAGAGGATGTTAACCATGTGCTACGACGTTGCTCGATGGATGTTTCAGTTTGGGGGTACTCTTATTAAACCAGATAAATTGGTTGATTTCCTCGATCTTGATTTTATGGAATGGCTGCGTACCAACGTCTCTTCAACTTCGTTGCATGCCAAAAAACCCTGTTAGGAATTTGGTATGCGGCAAAATAACCAAAGCGATAACGACATAGACAAAGACATGCACAAGAGACAAGATTTAACGTGGTTCAGCATAGCCTACCTCCACGGACGAGAGAAACGAACAATCCACTAATAACGTAGAGAACCCGAAGAGTACAAATACATGATAACCCATGTAATCTCAAAATCCGGTGTACAAATCCCATGACCCGTTGGAACCAAAACACTCTTCCCAACATCCCTACAATACCCATCTCTACAACGTACGCACAATAGTTGTAGAGATCCTAAAAGTGGTTATATCTTTCAAGAGTAATTCCCCCTCTCTCATTCTCTTGTTCTCTTATAATTCAAAAGGTTAAACCTAGTCTATATTTATAGACTCAAATACTTGGTCACCAAGAAACTTTATTCAATAAGATCTCTACCTAAATAGATATTTACTCATTAAAGTAAATCCTAATTACCAAGTAATCTTCAACCACTAGAATTACAATAAAACTCAACTTAATTACCAATTAGAATTTGAGTTAAAATAGAACAAATCTCCCCCTTGACACAAATTCTATTCGAGCATTGGTCTTCAAGTCTTCAACAACTTCAATTTTTACGTAAGCCAAATATCCGCTGAAGTAGTGCCACCAAGTTTTCAACAACTCCAATTCTTACGTAGTATCCGTTGAAGCAGCGTTGAATCGATTGAGAATTACTCCTCCTGCAACTGAAAGCTCGATGCAACAATACTCCACTAGCATGTCTCAAACATCGCACTACAAAATTCGCAGCAAAAATTCCTCCACAATCGCACAGCTCGAACCATAGCTCATGATACCATTTGTTAGGAATTTTGCATGCGGCAAAATAACCAAAGATATAACGACATAGACCAAGACATGCACATGAGACAAGATTTAACGTGGTTTAGCATAGCCTACCTCTACGGACGAGAGAAACGAACAATCCACTAATAACGCAGAGAACCCGAAGAGTACAAATACATGATAACCCGTGTAATCTCAAAACCCGGTGTACAAATCCCATGACCTGCTGGAACCAGAACACTCTTCCCAACATCCCTACAATACCCATCTCTACAACGTACGCACAATAGTTGTAGAGATCCTAAAAGTGGTTATATCTTTCGAGAGTAATTCCCCCTCTCTCATTCTCTTGTTCTCTTATAATTAAAAAGGTTAAACCTAGTCTATATTTATAGACCCAAATACTTGGTCACCAAGAAACCTTATTCAATAAGATCCCTACCTAAAATAGATATTTACTCATTAAAGTAAATCCTAATTACCAAGTAATCTTCAACCACTAGAATTACAATAAAACCCAACTTAATTACCAATTAGAATTTGAGACAAAATATAACAAATCTCCCCCTTGACACAAATTCTATTCGAGCATTGGTCTTCAAGTCTTCAACAGCTTTAATTTTTACGTAAGCCAAATATCCGTTGAAGCACCGCCGCCAAGTCTTCAACAACTCCAATTTTTACGTAGCATCAGTTGAATTTTGAAAATTACCCCCTGCAACTGAAAGCTCGTTGCAGCAGTACTCTTCTGGCATGACTCCAACATCGCACCGCAAAGCCCATAGCAAAAATTCCTCCACAATCACGCAGCTCGAACCATAGCTCTGATACTATTTGTTAGGAATTTGGTATGCGGCAAAATAACTAAAGTGATAACGACATAGACCAAGACATGCACATGAGACAAGATTTAACGTGGTTCAGCATAGCCTACCTCCACGGACGAGAGAAATGAACAATCTACTAATAACGTAGAGAACCCGAAGAGTACAAATACATGATAACCCATGTAATCCCAAAACTCGGTGTACAAATCCCATGACCCGGTGGAACCAAAATACTCTTCCCAACATCCCTACAATACCCATCTCTACAACGTAGGCACAATAGTTGTAGAGATTCTAAAAGTGGTTACATCTCTCAAGAATAATTCACTCTCTCTCTCATTCTCTTGTTCTCTCATAATTCAAAAGGTTAAACCTAGTCTATATTTACAGACCCAAATACAAGAAACCTTATTTAATAAGATCTCTACCTAAATAGATATTTACTCATTAAAGTAAATCTTTTTCTCCAACTAGGTTTAGGGAGGTTTTTAATGAGGCACATAATAGTATTTCCCCCTTTTTCAAAAAAAATATTTTTTTGAATATTTTATTTATTTTTATTAACTTTATGGATTTTTATAAAAAAATTGAAGAATATTTTGATTTTTTGTGAGAGTCCTCACTTTGCTTATTTTTAAAATTATCAAGGACCCAAAGGATATTTACACCAATTTGTTAATCGATTTTTAATATATTCTATTTGTAAAAGCTCATCTCGAAAAATCAAATTATTATCCAAATTTGTTCAAAAACTAAATAAAACGATTAAATTAACTTGAAATTTAAACAAAATATTTATCCATTTTTAATTTTTTAAAATTTTAATAATTTCCTAAATTATTATTTTTAACTTAAATATTAAATAAGTTGAACTTTTCATTAAAATCAATTATGCCCTTGAACTCGACAAAAAAAATTCAATTATGCCCTCGAATTTAGATAAAATAATCAATTCAGCCCCTCTACCACATCATCATCCCACGTGTACTGCCATGTTAGCATCATGGACCACCACATCATCGTCGTTAACCGCCACGTCAGCACCATAACGATCAACGTCGGTCAAAGGGTCAATTTGATTAAATTCGCGGCCTGGGGGGCACATTAGGTGCGTTTTCGTCGAGGGCGAAAATTGATTTTTTGGGTCGAACTCAAGAACAAAAGTACCCCTTTAGCGAAAATAAAACTATATATTTATAAGTTTTTTCGAACGATTTAGGTTCTTCTGTATTTCTAAGGAAATTAAAAGCAAATAAAAACTTAATGAAAACAAAGAGGAGCACGTTTTGATATAGTTTTCTTTTCTTAATTAGTTTGAGTAATAGTATATTTTTAAAAATAGTTGAATTAAAAGAAAATAATCTTCGGTAATATTTTTCTAGTTTGGGTTAGAAATTAGTTGAGTCTTAAAATTTTAAAGGGCATAGGCTAAAAATATATATGTAAATTTAATATATATTTAAATTTTTGGGTAATTTAGTTAATTAATTAATTTTGATCTGAATTAACCAATAACTGAAACTTGAAAATTTCTTTAACTGTTTCTTTTTTAAACAAACTTCGGCTACCAATCATTTAACTGAGCTAATTAGGTTCGGTCGGTTAATTTTGTTTTAACCGAACAATGTACACACCTAATTCATTTGTCCCAATAATTTTTTCACTTTTGTGGTTTTAAATTGTTCCATTCAAATTGACACCTTGAAAAATTCAACAACTTTTAGAAGTCACATTTTCTTTTTGCCAGTTTTCTGAATTTCCCAACGAAAACAAAATTTAGCTTTTCAAGGATTAAATTTTCATTTTTAATTATTTTGTATCACATGTTTTATGAAAATTTCGTATTTCTAAAACTACGTGAAAAGTAATTATGACAAAATAAACACGATAGATTAATTTTGTTCTAAACGAAGGAATTCCAACGGTTAGGAATTTGGTATGCGGCAAAATAACCAAAGCGATAACAACATAGATCAAGGAATGCACAAGAGACAAGATTTAACGTGGTTCAGCATAGCCTACATCCCCGGACGAGAGAAACAAACAATCCATTATCAACGTGGATAACACGAAGAGTACAAATACATGATAACACATGTAATCCCAAAACCCGGTGTACAAATCCCATGACCCGGTGGAACCAAAACACTCTTCCCAACATCCCTACAATACTCATCTCTACAATGTAGTCACAATAGTTGTAGAGAACCTAAAAGTGGTTATATCTCTCTAGAGAATAATTCTCTCCATCTCTCATTCTCTCATAATTCAAAAGGTTAAACCTAGTTTATATTTATAGACTCAAATACTTGGTCACCAAGAAACCTTATTAATACGACCTCCTACCTAAAATAGATATTTACTCATTAAAGTAAATCCTAATTAACAAGTAATCTTCAACTACTAGAATTATAATAAACCCAACTTAATTACCAATTAGAATTCGAGTCAAAATATAACAAATCTCCCCCTTAACACAAATTCCATCTGAGCATTGGTCTTCAAATCTTCAACAACTTTAATTCTTGCATAAGCCAAATATTTGTTGAAGCATCGTTCCATTAATTGAAAATTACTCCCCCTGCAACTGAAAACTCATTGCAACAATATTCCTTTTACATGTCTCCAATATCGCACCGTAAAATCTGTAGCAAAAAAAATTTCTTCAAAAATGTGCAGCTTGATACCATTTGTTCGGAATTTGATCTGTGGAAAAATAACCAAAGCGATAACAACATAGACCAAGACATGCACAAGAGACAAGATTTAACGTCGTTCAGCATAGCCTACCTCTACAGACGAGAGAAACGAACAATCCACTATCAACGTAGAGAACACGAAGAGTACAAATACGAGATAACACATGTGATCCCAAAACCCGGTGTACAAATCTTATGACCGGTGGAACCAAAACACTCTTTCCAACATTCCTACAATATTCATCTCTACATCGTAGTCACAATAATTGTAGAGAACCTAAAAGTGGTTATATCTCTCCAGAGAATAATTCTCTCTATCTCTCATTCTCTCATAATTCAAAAGGTTAAACCTAGCCTATATTTATAGACCCAAATTGTTCGGATGATCAATCAATGGAATATGGCCAAGAGGGGCTGAATTGGCAATTTTAAAAATTGGTGGAAGCAAACTGGAAAGATAGAAAATTTGGACACAAGAGATGTATAGTGGTTCAACCTTCTAACAAGGTTTACATCCACTACCTTAGCTTCCCACTAAGGATTTTCCCAAATCCACTAAGAATTTATTCCCTTTTTCTAGGCTCAAGAGAAAACCATTACACACTTAAAGCTTTTACCCCAAAGCTTTGAGAAAACTCTCTTTTAAAGAAGAAAGATGGCAAACTAAAAAAATCCTCTCAAAGGTGATATGTTTGCCCAATTATAAAGTTCACTCAAACCCTAAAACTTGAATCAAAAGATTACAAATTAGCTCTCTCAAGTGGGTTACAAGAATTTGACTCTAATAGCTCAAAGATTGTTGGATATATGCTTGAATGCTTTAAACTTGATGAATAGTTCTTGTAGCTTTAGAGACTTGATTATATATCCCTTCATTGATTTCCAACTGTTTGGGTAGCTGAGATCATAATTATTGCCATTGGACTTTATTTTTCCCGCAATAAATACAGTCTGCCAGCATAAGGTATCGGTACTCGGGCTTCAGTATCGGTACCTGCTATAAGAAGAAAGAGTCGTTGTACAAAGGGGTATCGATATGCAAAAATCTCTATCGACACGATGAGTCAATTTTACAAAGGTGTATTGTACCGTATCGGTACTAGTTTTGCTTACTGAAATCTGAGAAAGTTGTAAAGTGAAAATTGTATCGAAACGCCAAAGAGGGTATCGATATGTATTAACTGAATTTTAAAGCTTGTGATTCCAATAAACTGACAAGCAACGGTCAAATGTTAATTGCAAAAGATTTTCAATATCTTAACACCTCGTACCGGTACGCACAAGGGTCGTACCGACACTCGAAGGCAAAATTGGTATCCAGGTTGAATGGGTACCGATACGGATTCACGCGTATCGGTACTTATATCCATTAAGTATAGAAACATATTCTAGTAGCTTAAAACCGTATCGATACGACTAAGGGCGTATCAATACTCCTGGACCAATTTTGGATATTTGAGTACAAAAACACTTTAGAAAATATTTTGGGTTTAAGTTTTTTTGACTAAAAACTAATTTAAAGTTCGAATACTTGTCAATTTGTGAGTCTTTTGAGTACTTAAAAATTTATCCAATTTTACAAATTGGTCCTTGAAATTCCTTCTTATATCAAAATCAAATATTAGTTTTACAATCTCCCACTTTTTGATATAACAAAACCCAAAATAAATTTTTAAGTCTTTGAAATTAGTCCCCCTTTCTTTAAGGCTAAAAGATAGTATTTTTGAAAAAACTTTTTTCTAAAAAAAATTAATCTTATTCTTCTCCCCTTTTTATTAGATCAAAATCAATGGGTAAAGATAAAGACATGATTTAAAGTAATAAAGAACTCCAAGCATAAATAAACAACATAGATATTATAAATTCAAAGCAATGTTCAAAGCAACAAAATAAATCCAACTTAAAGCATAGAAACATAAACCAAGGCAAATAATATAATGTCATAGGAATTCAACTAAAAAATGGTGCATAAAACTCAAAACCTAAGATGATATGATATGTATGATATGCAAAAGCCTAAGGAGCGTCTTCATCCTCATCTTGCATGCCATCATCACCAATAGAGTGACCATGCCATTCACCATGAAAGGTAGTAAGAGTCATGTCCATCGAAGCTTGGCGAGTCTCAATTAAAGTCACTCGAGCATCCAAGGAATTGAAACGAGAATCAAGAGCATCAAACATTGTGTGCATCTCGGCAACTTTCCATCAAGGTAGGCCATAAGAGCATCAGGAGAAGGTTGAGCAACCGGAGCTTCCAAAAAAATTGGAGGATTCGCCATTGGATCGGGTTGAGCATCACCAGGAAGATCCATAATTCTAATCCATTCACCATTATAGATAGTAAACTTGACTCGACGGAGAGAATGATCATCAATGGGGTCGGTTAGGGGCAAACCAAGATCATAAGAGCAATCGATCCCTAACTTGTGGAAGATGTAACTCAAGGCGGTGCCATAGGTGAAGGATGTGACAAGAGAGGTATGGTAGTTTTGGACAAGGGAAACTAGCTCGACAAATATAATTTAGGCTAGGTTAGGACGCTTACCCTTACGGAAACAATAGAGCCAAAAGTCATCGACTTGGCGAATGGTAGACCACTTTCCACCGGATGGCCTAAACCACCAACTGATGAGGAGGTGAAGGAAATGCTCATGAGCATCAAGTACGGAAATGGAGCCACTATAGAGATGAGGATATGAAGTTTCATCATCTAGACCCACATCTTCCAAACCCAAAAGATATGCTATTTTAGTAGAATCAAGTAAAAACTTTTGACCTATAAGGTAGGATTCTAAAGCAACGACCTCATTTTTCTCTTGGTGTAAAATACAATGAGCATTAGTGTAAAAAATAAGGACAAGGTTTTTATAAAAAAATGTCGCGTATGCTTAAAAAGGTCATGAACTGCCATTGTCTCATTAACTCAAGATAGCGAAAGTGAAATTTATCGAAAGTCATAAAAGTTATGGGAACAATATGCTCACGACGAATTTTAAAATTTTGATATTGTTTAAAACGGTCCATGGCATGAGGATATTGAGACTCGTTAAAACAATGTTGAAAAATATGGTTTAAGTTTTTTTTTGTAACATTGTTTTTGGGATTGGGTTAGATAGGATTAGGATTGGAAGAGCTGGACCCGGTCTCCTTTCTTGCTCTTTTCTTAGGACCCATGATAAAATCCTAAAAAACAAAATTTAAACCACAAAAGCAATGTATGCATAAACATCAATATTCAATCCAATGATCATGGTAGTGTAAAAACCTATATTGTATAGTTTAAAACCATATAAAGAAAAAATTTGGTGAAAATAAAATTTTAAAACAGTAAAGAAAAATATACGAGTATACTTTTATATTCGAACCAAAATTTTTTAGTTTTGAAAAATATTTTGTAAAATTTTTGAAAACAATGTTATATATATACTAAAAATATAAATTTTAAACATAAACAATATACAAATATGCGAGAAATTGAAATATAAGAAAAATAGAGTTTATACCTTGAGTTATGGATGAATGAAAGATGATTTGCACTAAGCTTGGTGATGCTAACATGGGTTTGATGTTAAAACCAACCCCCCCCCAAAGAATTTTGATGATTTGTGAGAAAAACAAAAGGATTTGGAGGGTTTAAATATGAGAACTCGACCTAGGGTTTTTAGGAAAAGAGTTAAGTTTGATTCAAATTAGGAAAACCCATTTAATGACTCATTTAAAACCCAATGGCCAGCGTAATAATACGCTATATACACATACTAAAATCGTGTACCGGTACGATTTTTATCTGTACCGGTACAGGTTCACTTGTACCGAAATATTGCCCCTGATACACGTATCGATATGCGATACCCCATATCGATACCACTTAACCAAATATAACAGATTTGGCTGCAAGGGACCCAAAATTTTGATTTTACTCGAATTGATATGCATGTATATGATATGTGATCAACATGAGTAGAAAAAAATACATACTCCCCCTAACAACATGAATAGATACATATAGGAGCAAAATCACACAAGCATTGAAATCAACCAAATTCAAGCAAAATTAAGACCAAAAACAAGGCTCTAAGGTTCAAGAAAGGCTAGTAAGCCCTAACTCTCTCCTAAGAGGCCAAAAACGCTCTTTGTCTAAATGTTTGGTAAAGATATACGCTAATTGGTTCAAGGTGTCTACATACTCTAGAACAACATCATTTTTCAAGACATGATCTCTAATGAAATGATGTCTTATCTCTATGTGCTTGGTTCTAGAATGTTGGATAGGATTCTTAGTGAGACAAATGACACTAGTATTGTCACACTTTAAGGGGGATGGTACTTATATCAATTCCACAATCTAAGAGTTGTTGCTTCATCCAAAGGACTTGAGCACAACAACTTCCGGGAAAAATATTTTCCACCTCGGTGGTAGATAATGTTACACTATTTTGCTTCTTAGAAAACCACGATATAAGCATATTACCTAGGAATTGACAAGTACCGAAGGTACTCTTTCTATCTATTTTACAACCTCCATAATCTGCATCTGAATAAGCATGCAAACTAAATGATGAGTCTCTAGGATACCAAAGACCTAAACAAGGTACGTCCTTAAGGTATCTAAAGATTCTCTTAATGGCTTGTAGGTGTGAATCCCTAGGACTAGCTAGAAATCTAGCATACAAGAAAACATTAAACATGATATATGGTTTACTTGCGGTAAGATAAAGCAAAGATCCTATCATTGATCTATATAGCTTCAAATCAACACACTTACCTCATTCATCTTTGTCAAGCTTTTCAGAAGAGCTCCTTGGTGTTGCTTGAGGTTTCACATTCTCCAAGCCGAACTTCTTGAGCATATCCTTGATCTATATAGCTTCAAATCAACACACTTACCTCATTCATCTTTGTCAAGCTTTTCAGAAGAGCTCCTTGGTGTTGCTTGAGGTTTCACATTCTCCAAGCCGAACTTCTTGAGCATATCCTTGATGTATTTAGCTTGATTGATGAAGATGTCATCCTTCTTTTGTTTGATTTGGTGCCCTAAAAAGAATGAGAGCCCTCCCATCATGCTCATTTCAAACTCACCTTGCATCAACTTAGCAAAATCTTGGCAAAACAACTCATTAGTAGAACCAAAAATAATATCATCCACATATATTTGAACTACTAAAATGTCTTTGCCTTTTCTTTTAATAAAAAGTGTAGTATCCACATTTCATTTGTTTAAACCTTTTTCAATTAAAAAAATTTGACAATCGTTCATACCATGCTCTAGGAGCTTGTTTCAAACCATATAAATCTTTTGAAAGTTTGAAAACATGGTTTGGATATTTTGGATCTTCAAAACGGGTGGTTGTTCTACATACACTTCTTCATTTATAAACCTGTTTAGAAAGGCACTTTTAACATCCATTTGAAAAAGCTTGAACTCATGATAACATGCAAATGCAAGCAACATTCTAATAGCTTCCATTCTAGCTACGGGTGCATAGGTTTCATCAAAATCAATTCCTTCTTGATTGTAACCTCGAGCAACAAGTCTAGCCTTGTTTCTTACTATGTTACCACTCTCATTTAGTTTGTTTCTAAAAACCCATTTAGTTCCTATGGTAGATTTATTACTAGGCCTATCAACTAATGTCCATACTTTACTTCTCTCAAATTGATTTAACTCTTCTTGCATAACCAATATTCAATAATCATCATTTAATGCTTCTTTTATATTTTTAGGTTCTATGCATGAGATAAATGCAACAAAATTACAGGTATTTTTAAAAGAAGATCTAGTGGTTACGCCTTTAGATGGATCACCAAATATTTTACTACCTTTGACATAGTTAAACTCCCTTGGGTAGGTGACCTCCTTTTCCTCTATGGAAAAAAAGAGGAACACATTTTCATATAGTTTTATTTTCTTAATTAGTTTGAGTAATATATTTTTTAAAAAAATAGTTGAAGTAAAAGCAAATAATCTTGGGTAATATTTTTCTAGTTTGGGTTAGAAATTAGTTGAGTCTTAAAATTTTAAAAGGCATAGGCTAAAAATATATGTGTAAATTTAATATATATTTAACATTTTTGTGTAATTTGGTTAATTTAGTTAATTAATCAGTTTTGATATGAATTAACCAATAACTAAAACTTGAAAAATTCTTTAATTGTTTATTTTTTAAACAAACTTCGGTTGCCGATTATTTAACTGAGCTAATTAGGTTCGGTCGGTTAATTTTGTTTTAACCAAACAATGTACACACCTAATTCATTTGTCCCAATAATTTTTTCACTTTTGTGGTTTTAAATTGTTCCATTCAAATTGACACCTTGAAAAATTCAACAACTTTTAGAAGTCGCATTTCTTTTTATCAGTTTTCTTAATTTCCCAACAAAACAAAATTTATCTTTTCAATGATTAAATTATCATTTTTAATTATTTTATAGCGCATATTTTATGAAAATTTTGTATTCCTAAAACTATGTGAAAAGTAAATATGAAAAATAAACACGATGGATTAATTTTGTTCTAAACAAAGGAATTTCAACAGTTAGGAATTTGATATACGACAAAATAACCAAAGTGATAATAACATAGACCAAGACATGCATAGGAGACAAGATTTAATGTGGTTCAGCATAGCCTACCTCCAAGGACGAGAGAAACGAACAATCCACTATCAAAATAGATAACGTGAAGAGTATAAATAAATGATAACACATGTAATCCAAAAACCCGGTGTACAAATCCCATGACCCGGTGGAACCAAAACACTCTTCCCAACATCCCTACAATATCCATCTCTACAATGTAGTCACAATAGTTGTAGAGAACCTAAAAGTGGTTACATCTCTCCAGAGAATAATTTTCTCTATCTCCCATTCTCTCATAATTCAAAAGGTTAAACCTAGTCTATATTTATAGACCCAAATACTTGGTCACCAAGAAACCTTATTCAATAAGATCTTCTACCTAAAATAGATATTTACTCATTAAAGTAAATCATAATTACCAAGTACTCTTCAACCACTAGAATTATAATAAAACCCAACTTAATTACCAATTAGAATTTAAGTAAAATTATAACAAATCTCCCCTTTAACACAAATTCCATCAGAGCATTGGTCTTCAAATCTTCAACAACTTCAATTCTTGCATAAGCCAAATATTTGTTGAAGCACCGTTGCATTAATTGAAAATTACTCCCCCTGTAACTGAAAACTCGTTGCAGCAATATTCCTCTTACATGTCTCCAATATCGCACCGCAAAATCCGCAGCAACAAATTCCTTCAAAAATGCTCAGCTCGAACCATAGCTCATGATACCATTTGTTAGGAATTTGATCTGCGGCAATAACCAAAGGATAACAACATAGACCAAGACATGCACATGATACAAGATTTAATGTGGTTCAGCATAGCTTACTTCCATGGACGAGAGAAACGAACAATCCACTATCAACGTAGAGAACACGAAGAGTACAAATACATGATAACTCATGTAATCCCAAAACTCGGTGTATAAATCTTATGACCCGGTGAAACCAAAATACTTTTCCCAACATCCCTACAATATTCATCTCTACAACGCAATCACAATAGTTGTAGAGAACCTAAAAGTGGTTACACCTCTCCATAGAATAATTTTCTCTATCTCTCATTCTCTCATAATTCAAAAGGTTAAACTTAGTCTATATTTATAGACACAAATTGTTGGGATGATCAATCAATAGAATATGGCCAAAAGGGGATGAATTGGCAATTTCAGAAAATGGTGGAAGCAAATTGGAAAATTAGAAAAAATGGACACTAGAGATTTATAGTGGTTCAACCTTCTAACAAGGTTTACATCCACTACCTTAGCTTTCCACTAAGGATTTTTCCAAATTCACTGAGAATTTCTTCCCTTTTTCTAGGCTCAAGAGGAAACCTTTACACACTCAAAGCTTCTACCCCAAAGCTTTGAGAAAACTCTATTTTACAAGAAGAAAGATAGCAAACTAAAAACTCCTCTAAAAGGTGATATATTTGCCCAATTATAAAGTTCACTCAACATGAATCAAAAGATTACAAATCAGCTCTCTCAAGTGGGTAACAAGAATTTGACTATAATATCTCAATGATTGTTGGATGTGTGCTTGAATGCTTTAAACTTGACGAATAGTTGTTGTAGCTTTAGAGACTTGATTATATACCCCATTGATTTCCAACAGTTTGGGTAGCTGAGATCATAATTATAGACGTTGGACTTTATTTTTCCCGCAATAAATGCAGTGTGCCAGCATAGGGTATCAGTACTCGGGCTTCAGTATCGATACATGCTATAAGATGAAAGAGTCGTTGTACAAAGGGGTATCGATACGCGAAAATCTATATCGATACAATGAGTCAATTTTATAAAGGCATATTGGTACGGTCCGTACCGTTTCGGTACCAGTTTTTCTCACTGGAATATGAGAAAGTTGTAAACTAAAAATTGTATCGATATGCCAAAGAGGGTATCGATACGCATTAACTGAATTTTAAAGTTTGTGATTCCAATAAATTGGCAAGCATTGGTCGAATATTAATTGCAAAATATTTTCAATATCTTAGCCCCCGTAACGGTACGCACAAGGGTTGTACCGACACTCGAAGGCAAAATTGGTTTCCAGGTTGAATGTCGTACTGATACGGCTTCACGTGTATCGATACCCTATATCCATTAAGTATAAAAATGTATTCCAGTAGCTTAAACCCGTATCGATACGGCTAAGGGTGTATCGATACTCCTAGACCAATTTTGGCTATTTGAGTACAAAAACACTTGGAAAATATTTTGGGTTTAAGTTTTTTTTTACTAAGAACTAATTTTAAGTTTGAATACTTTTCAATTTGTGAGTCTTTTTTAGTACTTAAAAAATTATCCAATTTTACAAATTGGTCCTTGAAATTCCTTATTATATCAAAATCAAATATTAGTTTTACACAAATACTTGGTCACCAAGAAACCTTATTCAATAAGATCTCCTACCTAAAATAGATATTTACTCATTAAAGTAAATCCTAATTACTAAGTAATCTTCAACCACTAGAATTATAATAAAACCAACTTAATTACCAATTAGTATTTGAGTCAAAATATAACACCTACATATTTGAGAAATAAATTATTTTGGTTACCAAACTTTCAAATTAATACAAAAGTTTCATTAAACTATTGATTTTGTTACAAAATAATCATTGAGCCCTAACAACAATTAAGTTACTAAACTATTTATTTTCATTATTTATTTATTATTTTATTGTATATTATTGTTATTAGATTTTTATTTTATTATTATAAAACACCATTTTTATTTTTAGGTAGTTAATATATTTATTATTATTATCATTATAATTATTGTGTAATATATTTACCCCCTCTATTTTATTATTATTATTATCATCATCATCATCATCATTAATTGAAAGTTTGGTGACCAAAATAAATCCTAATTACCGAGTAATCTTTAACCACTAGAATTACAATAATATCCAACTTAATTACCAATTAGAATTTGAATCAAAAATATAACACACTTGGTATCTCCATGAACTGAGGTAGGAATTGCCTGAAGCTGATAAAGGCCATCTCTTTCAAACCTTTGGAACAACAATAGATGATCTTAAAATGGAATAGATAAATATTCTCTAAATATTCTTGAATTGATTTATCATTTTCTTCGTATTTTCAATAAATAGCGGTAAAACATTTTCTTTGTAAGAGAATGGGATGAAAAAAATATGAGTAAGAACAGTTTAGATAACAAAATCTGAATTATGAACAACAAGGTAGTTTTGAAGAGAATGACACATAGTCAGCATCAACTAAGAAGAAATCAAGATATCCTATTGTTGATGAGCCAAAAATGTTGGATTCTCAACTTGACTACCACAGTCATCAAGAATCATGCGTGACATAACACAGATTATAGTAACATGTTACTATTATAGTAACATGTTACTTCCAGGGGAGAAAACTACTCTCATCAATCTGCATTGCAATCTTATTCACAAAGAAAATTGTATTATCACCAATCAAATCCACCATCGTAAGCATCAATTTTGACCACAAAGTCATTCAATTGCATCAGTTTTTCTCTTTGACTGACATTGATTAGTAATATGTTGACGTGACAGTTAATGGTATTGACGTGATGGTCTACGATACTAATGTGATAGTACATGTGTGATGATAACGTAGCATAGGGGCTAAATTGATTTTTTACTGAGTTTAAAGGCATAATTGATTTCAATTGAAACTTCGAGGGTTTATTTAATCTTTAAGATAAAAAATAATAATTTTATTAAAATTTAAAAATAAAAACATCATAAAGAATTCAAAAAATTAAGTAAAAATTATAAAATTTAAAATATAAAAAGTTATAAAATGATAACTTATAAATATAAAATATCAAATTTAAAAAATATTTTCAAATCATTGACTGTTAGAGTAACAATAAAACTCAAATTTTCTTTCAATTTTCTACACCAAATATTGATGAGCATGCCATAAACTTTGTTGACTTTTGATTTTTTACTAATTTTGTTTAAGGCTGTAAATAGTCGAGATAAATCACGAGCTACTTGAGTTCAACTCGGTCAATGCTCGACTCGATTAGACTTGACTTGCTCTCAAATTCAACTTGAGTTCTTAACTCCGAGATGAACTACTTGATATCCAACTCAAAAAACTTACAAGCCACTCGAAATTATTATTATTATTATTAAATAATAATAACAATAATTTTAATAATAATAAAATCAACAACAACAACAATAATAATAATAATAATAATAATAATAATAAATACTTTATAAAGATTACCCACTAAAACACATAAAATAGTCTAATGGATGAGCCTAACGTCAAACCTGTCTCGGTATGATCGAGGCCAATCTGTGGCTGATGAGGATAGCGGTTAAGAGAGGATGGTTGGGTAGATTTATGGTTTAGGGGTGTTTGCAAGAGAATAGGTTAATTAGGGGGTTAATTTTGGGTTTAGGATTTGGTTTGAGATTTAGGGTTAGGTTAGGTTAGGTTAGCGAAGGCTAATAGCAAGTTTGGGTTTAGTTTGAGCTTTCTAAGTTCCAGTTTTAATTTTTGTTTTCGAGCTTGATAACTTTGAGCTCGTAATCTTTCGAGTGGAGCTCGAGCTTCAACCAATCTTGAGTTCGAGCTTGATGATTTTAAGCTCGTGATCTTTCAAGCCGAGTCGAGTTTAACCTTGATCATTCCGAGTTCAAATCGAGCTTAACGATACTCGAGCTCAAGTTAGCTCGTTTACACCCCTACTTTTGTTATATAAAAATCTATACTGGAACTAAATCTACATATGAGTTAGCTTAAAGATCAAATAAGCTCTCGAACTTTCAACATGCCCTCAAAGTCGGCTAAGAAATCAACCCAGCTCCTCTGCCACATCATTACACGTGTACTGTCATGTTAACACTTCAACGATTAACGTTAGTCAAAGGATAAAACTGATGCAATTGAATGACTTTGAGGGAAAAATTAATGCAAGTAAAAAGTAAGAATAACATTGTTTATTTGAGTTTACTTCATGGGCAAAATGACATTTTAAGCCAATATCTTTTACATAAATGTCTATTTTTCTTAAGATATTTTTTAAAAGTCCACACAAGAGTGTATCATATTTTTATTATGGGTAAACTTCACCGGTCCCTTTTGTTTGGGTTGTGTTCTATTTTGGTCACTCGATTTGAAAAAAATATTATAATGGCCACTTACGTTTTTGATCTGTTTTATTTTGGTCACTGTGCCGTTAACACCCGTTAGTGTGATGACGTGGCACGTTTGTCAAAAAGGTTAATTTCTAATTTGACCCTTGAACTTTAGAAAAAATATTAATTTAACCCCTAAACTCCCTCCACCTCACTTTTCGCCCACAACATCGCTGCTCTGGCCACCTTCTTTGGTCCGTGATGAATCGAACTTGAGTGGTTGGTGAGCGATTATGGATTTTTCTAATTGCAAATGGGATGTATCTAGAGGAGGTTGATCGTGTTCTTAGACCAGGAGGTTACTGGATACTTTTAGGTCAACCAATCAATTGGAGGATCAATTACAAAGCATGACAGCGTTACAAGGAGGAACTCGAGGCGGAACAACAAAATATTGAGGATGTCGGCAAACTCCTTTGTTGGGAAAAGAAGCACGAGCATGGTGAAATTGTCGGGTGGCCGGAGCATCAACGTTGTGGGCTAAAAGTGAGGTTGAGAGAATTTAGGGATTAAATTAATATTTTGTCTAAAGTTCAAGGGTCAAATTAGAAATTAACCTTTTTGACTAACATGTCACGTCATCACACTAACGGCCGTTAACGGCACAGTGACCAAACTAAAACAAACTGAAAACGTAAGTAACCATTATAATCTTTTTTTTCAAATCGAGTGACCAAATAAAATAGAATACAACCCAAACAAAGAGACATCCGGTAAAGTTTACCCATAATAAAAATATGATACACTCTTGTGTGGACTTTTAAAAAATATCTTAAGACAAATAGACATTTTAAGGATTGAATTAAAATAATTTTAATTTAAATAATACTAAAAGTCCTTTTATAACTACATTATCCATTTTAGGTTTTATTGGATGAATATTCCCTTTTTGGGATAAAAATTGGAAATCCACCCCCTTTGAACAACATTTGAAAAATACCTACCATTCAGCCCACGTAGGTCAAACTCGCGTTTAGTCAAACGCTAGTTTTAAACTCGAGTTTAGTCAAACGCGAGTTCTGTGTAATAAAAACTTGGTAAATTAATTTTTTTATCTGTCCACTAAATACGAAACTCGCGTTTGACTAAACGCGAATTTAACCTACGTAGACTGAATGAGAGGTATTTTTCAAATATTATTTAAAGGGGGTGAATTTCTAAATAATATCCCAAAAGGGAATATTCAAACAATAAAGCCTCCATTTTAAGATTTAGGTTTTGTAATTACATCCACTTAACTAAAACCTGTTAGTCTATGGTACTAGTGTCGGTCTGAAATTGACAGAAAAGGGCGTGACCCCAATGTCTCAGTATGCAGGACGCAGGAAGTAAGTAATATAAATTATTGCACATAAAATGTTAGTTGTTGAATTGACCCATTGGATGTTGAATCCTAGGTTTAAAAGTATTCGATCCGGTTGACTCGGCTTAATTATCTGATGTTCCGATATAAAATAGCATAGTATTTTTAGAATTTTTCTTCTTTGGGTCGGGTACCTGTTCCGATAATTTTTCCGGATACTCGGGTCGGGCTTGAGCATTAAAACTTGGTTCTGTTGGGTACCCGACTACCCGATAAAATATATATATATTAAAATATTTTATTTTATAATTAATTAAATAGATATATTTTAATTAAAAATAAAAATACCTATTACCTACCCGACTACTCATATTTTCCCCAAATCCCATTTGAAATCCCTAAGTAAAATACTAAAGACCGGGTTTGTGTATTATTATTTAATTTGAAATCCTAAATCCCATTTGTTTAAACTTTTAAGTTTTCTTTTCTAGGATTATAAAATTTGTATTTTTAAAATTGTTTGGATTTGATAATTCAGATCTTAAACTCTATCTTTAGATTATATAATTTGAACTTTTATTAAATATGTGTGTTATTATTTATATAATAAAGTGATTAAAAAAAGAAACAGATACTCGTTATCCGATTACTCGGGTACCTAGATTTTAAGGATACCCGAGTAGCAGGTACCCGGATGTAACGGGCCGAGACACTGGCCGACAAAAGAGATACCTGGATGAACCGAGTACCCGACAATGAACAGCCTATTTAAAAGTCATACACAAAATATAATATGATTTGGGATTTTCATTACCAGAACTGATTGAGCAACTTTCCTTTTGGGATGAGTATAAATAGATAGGGTTTGGGAACAAAGGGCAAAGCCGAACCCTCCCAATTGTTTGATGGATGAAGTTGGATGCGGAGGCAATGACTGTTGAATTTTGGTCGTCCATGCGCGACACGCACTGTATTTTATACATAAAAGTTATACATGTGTGTCACGCACGGACGATATAAATTAACAAGTTATTTTATCTCAGATAATACATCTCTATAAATAGGATATGATATATGTATATACATATTATTCGAGTTTATGAAGATGTAAGAGCTGCTAACTCATTTGTTGGTTATATATTGCTTTGTTTGCCAGATCACGACGTTTAAAAGGGAGGGGGTGCCTAGCTGCCACCGCGTTGGGAAACTCTGTTTGTAGAAGCGAAACTGGAAATTTTGGGGGCTAAAATGCAATTGTACCGTTGTCTTCATTTACGATATCTAGAGGATCCCAACTCAAGTTTTACCGAATTTGGGTGAACCTCGGCGCCGCCCCTGCACGCCAGAATCAGAGTAACACCGGAAGAAGTGTCCGGCCGAGCAGGTTGATTTCTGTTTCTTTCTTTAATCTTCTCACTCTCATCACAGTTCTCACCTCGAAGATCTCCCAAACCATTTTTTTCTGCCCCATTGCCGGAATCTTTCATTTTTCAAGTTTTTAAACCAGATTTGTTGCAATTTTCTCCCTTTACAAGAAGAAATTATTAGATAGTCCCGGCTCACCACGTAATAAAAAATGAGATGAAAAATAATTTTTCCTTTACAAGCTTCCATCGCTCACCCGTGTCCGCAATCGCCTTTGCCTCATCTCAACAAATTCAACAGATTTGTCAATGCTATTTTTTATTTTTTAACAATTTCTACTTAGGGGAGGGGGAATGAGAATTTTCCTCTTAATGGGTCTTGAACCCACAACCTAGAAGAAGAGGAGGGTGTTAACTGAGAGCTTTAATCACTTGCTCTAGAGGTTTGTTGACTTTTTGTTTAGGATAATAACACATTTAGTTCTTGTATCTTGAAAGAATGTTTAATATGACATATATATATATTATCGAATGTTTAATGTGTTATATGTACTTTGACATAATTTCTAATGCCGTACATATACTTTGACAACGTATCTAATATGGTATAAATACTTTTAAAATTTACAATGTTATATCTATACTTTAAGAAAATATCTAATATGATAATATGAAATATCATTCTATGTATGTGTTCGGATTAACACCGTTACTACTAAATTATCTAATGAAAGTTTGACATGTAATTTTTTTCTAATACATCCACATAGATATTGTAATATTATGGGAAAGTATAAGTGAAACAAAAAAGAAAATGATGTTTTTTTATCAGATTGTATATTTTGTCAAAGTACAATATGATATTAGACATTTAAAAATAAGTAGATTGGTCCCTAAACTTATATTCCATTACTCAATTTAGTCTAATTTTTTTATATCGGGGTTAAAAATATTAACATATGACACCTATTAACATTCGTCTCACGATACTTCAAATCAATTAGAACACAATTTATTAGAATTATATATATTGTAATACCGAATTTTATCTGAATATATGTATGTATATACGTACCATATTTTCACTTAGCAAATAAATAAATAAATATAATAAATAAATGTTGCTATTATAATAAATAAGTCTCAAATATATAGTCCAAAATTCCTTATCATTACATCATCCAAAGCCCAAATATAATATACAAGCCCAATTCTCAATTAAATATAGCTATTCCCGTCCAAATTCAATGGGTTACAGCCCAACAAACACAAAATGATCAGATAATTTAAATTTCTCACTCAAATATGCCACGTGGCAGACGTCATTGGTCCAGAAGCCTTCACACGGATAATAATTTTTCTCCCAACAGTTGGTCGCTGACGTCACCCATGTGACATCAGCATGATGTCATACCACACCATCTCCTATAAATATGAAGAGAGAAAATCATTACTTAAGGATGGTGCAATAATGACAAAAATTATTACGAATTAAAAAAGGGAAAGAGAAAATCATACTTCAGGAAAAGCTGAACACTGCTGGGAAGAGGAAAAATGCTGAGAAGCTGGTTCGTCACTGAAAAATAAAATCGGAGCAAAGGTCATGCTACTGTTGAAGGTACATCACTTTCATCTTTTCGAATCCAGCAAAAATAACTGAAAATATTAGTAAAAAGCCAATCGAAAAGAAAAGCAAACTAAAAATAAAATAAGTTGAGGAACTTATCTGTCGACCACTTTTGTTAAAAAAATGACGAAGTTGAAGAGGATTTGATTGCGGGTACAGTAGATCTAAGTGGAGAAGATGGGAGATCATGTCGTATCGGGATAGATCTAGGGGTTTAGGCTAAAAAAGAAAATTTTAGGGTTTTGGATATCGAAAATGGCGGCTTGAAATTATCGTACTGTGGTCAAAAATCACTGTCCGGAGGCCGAAGCTAGGTCGAGGTGGCCGGAGGTTTTTGGTGATGGCCGGCGAACAGTGTTGGATGGCCGAAACTATACCGAAATGGATCTGGACGAAGGAACACTCGGCGATGCTTGCCAGAGTTCATCGTGTTCTTCGTGTTTATTAAAAAACCTGAGGAACTCAATCAAAAACCACAATTTTTGATCTGTTTGAGGTTGTTTTTTAAGTTTAAAGATGTTTATGGGAGGGGGATGGCGAGGATTTAGGGAAAGTTTGGGCTAGTGAGAGAATGAAAATTAAAAAAAATAAAATGAAATGAAGAAACAGTAGCTGAATATGTGTTTATATACCTATGGCAAAACACAAACCCCGGGTCAGAGGAGGTTCGCGCGTCCTTAAACGGATCGGGTCTGATCCGTGCCCTTTTTTTGGGTTTTTATGCTTTGGGCTCAAATTTTGTAACCCATTTTAATTTAGTCTCCGATTTAAATAAAACTTGAATTGAAGTTTCAATTTGTGCATTTTAGTCATGTTCTTTAATTTTAATTAAATTATTTATTTTAATTGCAATTTAATTATTATTTGAATGATGCATGTTTTAATTAATTCATATAGCATAATTGTTAGATAACTAAAACACTTAGATTTAATTATTATGTTAAAGCCTTAGTCTTTTAGGTACTTTATTAGGCTTTAATAGTTCAAATTAGGTAGATAATTGTAGAAAATTAATGGGTATTGAATTGAAAACTTCGGATTTTAAATTTTAATGGTGTCCCAACGTAATGGGGTGTTGTTCAACATGAGCTCTTAGGTAGAATATTCAATATTCATTAAAACCCTATAAAATTGATAAATTATTTAGATTAATTAATTAGAGCCTTAATAAGATTAGAACTTCAAATAATTAGAATAATTAATTAGTAAGAGAATATTGTCTATAACTTTGGAGTTTAATATGGATGATGCTCAAAAGTAATTGAGTGTTATCTCATGCAAACTTTGAAGTTAAATCATATTCATAGGTTAAATAACACAAATTTAAATTAGAGCCTTTTTAGATTAGTACTTAAAATGAACTAAACCATAATGAATCATGCATAAAAGCCTTTTATGTGGGAGATATATTTTTGGAATATGAATAAAGGTGCCATGAGCGTGTAGGATGTTTCTAATTTGTATTCGAAGCAAAAATATATTTCCTTATAAAAGGAATATTTTCATTTGGAACATAAACCCAGTTAATAATTAATGATTAAATTAAATTTGAATTGTTATTCCAAAATGCCACACAAAATTTAAGGTACCGATATCGGGCGTTTGTGGGGGGTGTTAATCCTTCCCCACACGTAATCGACTTTCAAAACCCAATTTTTAAAAGAACGAATCTCTAGTTGTTTTTGCGGTGTCTGATCTACCAAAATGATCCGTGGTGACTCCAAATATTTTCAAAAAATCAAATTTAAACAAAAACCCTAGTTTCAAAAATTAATCGCCCAAGCTATTTTATCGGTTTAAAAATGGTTTCGATAGCTTGGCGACTCTGTTGGGAATCACTTTGTGAGTTCGGCCTAATTAATTTTATGTGGCATTTTGGCATTTCTAGAATGGTAATTTGAATTTAATTTCTTTATTAATTATTGGATGAGTTTGTAGGAAGAACGAAAATATGTTTTTTATTTGTGTGATATAATTTTCATTCATGCATAAGCCTTCTACCTGGGCTTTCACCTTTGGGTGAGAGTGAGACATGATCCTACATGGGGTTCGCCACCTCCGTGCGGGAATTTTGTCTTTCTTCTAGTACACCAACCTTATACACCGTGGGGTGTTCACCTCTGCTATAAGGGGTCGTATACTCCCGAATCGATGTCTTGTTGTCGTAGTAGACAATAACGATAGTTCGGGTACCTAGAGTCTAGAATATAATAGTATTTTATAAATTTAAGAGCCCACCCCACTAGAGCCAGGCAAAGACCTTAGAATTAGACAGCGTGCTATTAGGGTGCTACTATTTTAAATACATTTCTCTGGTTATTTCTTTGATTGATATAAACTGTTTTGTTGTAGCAATTTAATTTTTGGCTTATAATATTATTTTACCATATTGACACAATTTTTCTGTCTTGTTTTTTCCTTTTTGTTGTCTTCTTTTTATATATATGGCATCATATTGTATTCATTAGAGGTATCGATTCGAGGGTCAGTCAAGTAGGCAACGATCATAATGGCTGAAGGGTCTGATAAACAAGGAGAAGACAATACGTCGATATAGACTTGGTTTGAGGAAACTCAATACAAGGATGGGGATAGTATCTAGGGGAAACATGTGTCAGGATGCAAGTAGCTACAAGAAGTTGTATGAAGACACTAAGAGGGCAGGGAGGAAGAAGATTCAAGAGCTAAAGGATTCAAATAGCTAGACCAAACAAAAATTAGAGAAAGAGCAAGCTTTGAACTTAGAGTTGACATCCCAAGTTTTGTAACCCCCTCGACCCGGCCTAGTCGCAAGACTGAACTGAGCTAGCTACATTAGGTTTATCGAGGTAAACCGTGAAGAAGAAACTCAAAAAGCATCCATTTATTTTTCTTTTATCTTATCTAGATGCAAGTTATTATCCTATGTGTTCATATTGACCGCATGTGAAAACTCAACTCAATCGGGCATCGAATCGACATCCAATTGGGTACAACTACAATTTATGGACCAAATTGCAATTCCATAAAACTACAAGGACTTAACCCCTTTTTATGTTACCAACCTTTAATTAGTCCAGTTTCATGCATACATGTCGAAACTCGGTTCAAAACAATCATCCATACTTATTCAATTGCATCCACAATATTCAAGGACTAAAACATAAGAATACAGAACTTCAGAACATCCAAATAACTAAAATAACTGTTAGTCGTATCAGTAAACTAAAGCGATGTATCAATACGCTTTGCCTAATTAAAAATCCCCAATTTTAGTGGCTCACAACCGTATCGATACGCTTACGCGTACCAATACGCCTTGCCCAAAAACGTCATCCCGTATCAAAACGATCCCTTGCGTACCGGAATGCTGGCCTCAATTGGCCTAAGCCCGTATCAAAACGTTTACCCGTGTACCAAAACACTAAGCTTGAAATGGTCTATCCGTACCGGTATGAAGACACTCGTACCGATATGCCTGGACCTGAAATGTCCTTTTTTGATGGTTTAACATGCGTTCGAAGATACCAAAACATCCTAACATGCTTTTAACATGTATCCAACACATTCAAGGGTCGAACCCCAGCAAGACAACACAGATTCATCAACAATTCATGGCATCTTGCATCAAATTTAAAACTAGAGGCATGATTCCTAGAAACCAAGCCAAGCAAAGCCCAAATCTCAAAACCAATGCAACCAACAATCCAAAATAACCAATTAAAAACCAAGAACAACAAAACAACATTGTTCAAACAGGGAGTTTAGCAAACCCAAAACAACAACGGATAGTCTAATTCGAAACATACTTTTAGTACCAAGTCTTTAGCGATCCCTTACTTCCTTGCTGCCTTTAAATCTTTAATTCTCTGCATTGGCGGACAAGGAGAGCGTAAACACACTAGGCTTAGTGATGAGTGCTCAAAACAAAACACCATCAATGCATTTAAAACCATTTCCCAATAACACATTGAAATCTCATTTCAATCATCTTTTAGAAATCACTTAAAACATCATTTGAAATATCATGCTTTAAAAACCATGCACTTAACACTTTCAAAAACCAACGTATTAAACCATATGCAACATGTATCATTAACCATTAGCAAATTCCATTGCTAAACCTCAATTTATGCATTCTCATGCATAACAAACCATATGCAAAGCATAAAGAGTAAACATGTATAAATCACATTATACAACCTAAACCATTACATGACACATCCACAATTATATTGGCTTACAAGTGACCATAACCAAGCTCCGTTACCAAAATAGTTCATCGGATACACAGACTCAACAAGTGTCCTCTCAACACTTCAAGCCATCTCAACTAGAATAGCGATACCATCACAATCGCGGTACAATATCAATCGAGTACTATTACAACTCACGGGGACACAAACCCTAATCATCGGTTAAATACTTAACTCACTAACGGGAGTTTCGGTACCATCTAACCCCTCGACCGTTAGGGTACTTGGATGGAGTATTCGGTACACCGTATAAACCCATCGACATCCAATGCGACTTTTTATAGTGAACTATCAATCCTATGGTCGGCCAACTATATCCGATAACATTTTAAACCATATCACTTGCCAATATAATTCACAATTAACGATGTACCTCACTATCTTTTATATGCATTAAACCAAATCATTTCCAAAGCAACAAATCATGCTTTTCAACACGTATTTCCACATACTTACAAGGATCACTTACCATGTGCATCCTTCAACATTTCACAATCAAAACAGTATTAAACATATTTTAAAACGTACTTTAACAGTAGGTACCATGTAATTCAAAACAAGGGCATAAACCATTTCGTAAAAGCACAACCGAGAGAGAAAACCACTTTATACTTACTTCTAAGTTTAAACCAACGTTTCAAGCTAAGTTTAAACTCCCATAAACCACCTTTAAACCATTTCAAAGCTGAAACCCACTTTCTCACTCACTGATACGCGAAACCTCAATTCGCCAACGCGAATTCAAGGGTCCGAAGCCTCTAAAGCTTCACCGATAGCCTACAGACCAACCTTCACTGTTTTAACCACATAACGACAGAGGATTAATGAATCTCAATGCAATCAAACACTACCACAACATTCCTTACAAAAACCTCAACAATTCTTTTACAATTACCCAACCACAACAACCGAAATCATCATCTAACTCCTTCCAAACACAACCCAACCACAGACTATCAATCTAACACTTCCATTAGCATCAATCAACACTCAAAACAGGATTACATCATCCTTATATCTCCAGCAACTAAACAGCCAACACAACACTTCAAAAACACAAATCTAACAACCTAGATAATTAGGGATTCATGGAGTTTCGGGATTCCAATGTTAAAAACAACTTATCAACATTATAAAACATTCAATACATGTTTAAAATCAATCATCAACACTGAAAAATAGATCCAATACGGATCTTCTTCAATTTCATCAAATAAACCCAATTAAATTAATTAATCATCATGAAAACATAAAATCAGATTATAAATCATAAATCGAGGATCAAATACTTGAGAATATCAATAAAGAACCATTCAATAGAGGAGAAAAATGAACCTTAACTCTATTTTGTGATTCCTCCCTCAATTGATTGATTAAAGCTTGAAAACACAAGATTTCAATGAGATTTTGTAAATCAAAGATGAAGAATCATTTATAAATCAAAAGTTTAAGAAAATAAATCTCTCACCTCTGAAATTTGGTGAAAACAAGAGTGTTTGGTAGAGTATAAGTGAAGAGAAAAGTTGAGAGAAAGGTTTACATCAAATCTTTATAAAATCAATAACTACCTTTTAATACTAAAACCCCTTTTTTATTAATTAATAAAACACATATTAAAAATCCTTAATTGAGGGAAGAAACCACCAGCCAAAGTTTGGTAAAATAGCTCCTTAAGGATTCTAAGAATTTGACCCTTTTACAAACTAGTCACCATTTAAAACAGTTTTACAAATTTACATTTTGGTCACCAAACAAAATGTCACTCTTCCAATTTCAATTTTCTCAAATTGCTTTCACCAATATTATCTATATACTCCCTCTGTCCCACTCAATATGTCCCTTTTGTGTTTTAAAATTGTCCCACTTAAAATGTCTCATTGAAAAAATCAACAACTTTTAAAAGGCATATTTCCCTTTATACCCCTTTTTAGTTTCCTAACAAAACAACATTCAACTTTTTAAGGATAAAATTGTCGTTTCAATTATTTTACATCATCTTTCTTACACAAACGTTTCTTCTTAAAACTACGTGAAAAGTCAACAATAGACATTTTTAGTGGGACGTATGGAGTATTTAATAATAATTTTTAACCATTTTCTATATTTTTAACTTACTCAAAAATATATTTATTCCCGAACCTGACTCGAACCTCTAACCCGGTCTACCAGACCGTCTAACTAACCCTTAAATTGCTTGGCCCAAAACTGGGGCATTACAACTCTCCCCCACTTAAGAAATATCGTCCTCAAAATTTACCTGGAGAAAACAGATGCGAAAATTGTTTCAACATATCTGATTTTCTTTCCTACGTGGCCTCCTCAACACTGCGGTGCCTCCACAACACCTTAACAAGCTCAACCGTCTTGCCACACAGAACCTTACTACTAGTGTCAAGGATCTCCACCAGATCCTCATCATAAGATAAATCCGGCCTCAGCTTAATATCCTCCACCGACATAACATGCGATAGATCCGACCGATACTTTTGCAATATCAACACATGAAACACATCATGAATCCTCTCTAACTCAGGAGGTAACCTCAAATGATAAGAAACTGGACCCATACGCTCAACAATCTCATATGGTCCAATAAACCTCAGGCTAAGCTTCTCTTTCCGCCCAAAACGCATCACCTTTTTCCAAGATAACACCTTCAAAAACACCTGATCCCCAACAACATATTCTATATCCCTGCGCTTCAAATCCGCGTAGGATTTCTGACAATCTGAAGCCGCTCTCAAGCGCTCCATATCAGCTTCACTTTTTCATTGGTGTCTTTCAACACATCAGACATCAAAACGTATTTTTCCCCAACTTTAGCCCAACAAAATGGTGTACGACACTTCTTACCATACAAAGCCTCGTACGGTGCCATCTGAATACTAGCCTGATAACTGTTATTATAAGTAAACTCCACCAAAGGCAACTGATTTTCCCATGTTCCTTGGAACTCAATGATACAACACCTCAACATATCCTCCAAGATCTGAATCACACGCTCCGACTGACCATCCGTCTGAGGATAATACGAAGTACTAAAATTCAGTCATGTTCCTAGAGCAAGATGCAAACACTCCCAAAACTTTGCTGTAAAGCGCGGATCTCTATCTGAAACTATGGTTTTGGGAAACCCGTGCAAACGCACTATCTAAAAAATGTACAGATCGGCCAAACTATCTAAGGTATACGTCGTATGCACTGGCACAAAATGCGCACACTTCGTAAACCGATCAACAATCACCCAAATGTAATCCTTTTGGTCTGTTTCAAAGGTAACCCAGACACAAAATCCATGGTGATTCTTTTCCATTTCTATTCATGTATCCTTAACGGTTGTAACAACCCGGAAGGAAACTGGTGCTCAGCATTTACTCGCTGACATACCAAGCATCGAGCAACAAAATCAGCCACATCTTTCTTCAAACCAACCCAATAGTACTATTCCTTCAAACCTCAATACATATTAGTACTACCGGGATGCATAGCAAAAGGACTAGCATGCACTTCGGTCAAAATAATACACCTCAACTCTTCATCATCAAGCACTATAATTCGAACTTTATAACACAATACCCTACCATCATTAAAATGAAAATCTGTAAGACTTCCATCCATGATATCCTTCACATGCGGTACCAAACTCTCATCATACAGTTGTTTCTTTTTAATCCACTGTGACAAGGACGATTTTACTTGCAACACAGCTAACAACCAGCCGTCTCGCGTCACACTCAACCTAGCAAACATAGCCCTCAACTCAGCAACAACTTTTCTACTCAAAGCATCAGCCACAACGTTAGCTTTACCCGGATGATACTCAATGGACAGATCATAATCTTTAAGCAACTCTAACCATCTCTGTTGCCTAAGATTTAACTCCTTCTGTGACATCAGATACTTCAAACTCTTATGATACATATAAACTACACATTTCTCACCATAAAGGTAATGCCTCCAGATTTTCAAAGCAAAAACAATTGCGGCGAGTTCAAGGTCATGAGTAGGGTAATTACACTCATGCACATTCAACTATCTAGATGCATAGACAATTACCTTACCCTCTTGCATCAGCACGCAACCGAGTCCAACATAAGATGCATCACTATAGACAACAAACTCTTTCCCTGATTCTGGTTGAATCAAGATTGGAGCTCATGTTAAAGCTTCCTTCAACCTTTCAAAAGCCCGTTGCCTATCATCTGTCCACTCAGAATGAACTTTCTTTTGCAATAACTTGGTCAAAGGATAAGCTATACTGGAGAACCCATCAACAAACCTACGATAATAACCAGCCAACCCTAGGAAACTCTGAACCTCTAACACAGATTTAGGCACTTTCCAACTCATCACGACCTCAATTTTGTGCGGATCAACACGAATCCCCTCGGCCGACACCACATGCCCAAGGAAAATAACCTCCTTAAGCCAGAACTCACACTTGCTTAACTTGGCATAAAGCTGATTAGCCAACAACGTCTAAAGTACAATCCACAAATGCCTATCATGATCCTTCTTGGTATGAGGATACACAAGAATATCATCGCTGAACACAACCACAAATATATCCAAAAACTCATAGAACACCAGATTCATCATGTCCATGAAAGCAGCCGGTGTATTGGTCAAACCAAACAGCATCACCAAAAACTCATAATGCTCATACCTCGTACGAAAAGCTGCCTTGGGAACATCCACATCTTTCACCTTTAACTGGTAGTACTCAGACCTCAAATCTATCTTAGAGAACACAGAAGCACCCCTAAACTGGTCAAACAGATCGTTAATCTGGGACAAAGGATACTTATTCTTTATTGTCAACTTTTTTAGTTGCTGATAATCTATACACACCCATAATATACCATCCTTCTTTTACACAAACAACACCGATACACCCCACGGTAAAATACTTGGTCTAATAAACCCTCGATCAAACAACTCTTGCAGTTGTGTTTTTAACTCCTTCAACTCCTTTAGGGTCATGTGATACGGAGCAATTGACACTGGTGCCGTATCTGCATCAATATCAATGCCAAACTCCATCTCTCGATCCGGTGGCAACCCCAACAACTCTTTAGAAAAACACCCAGAAACTAGCATACCATACGGATATCCGGCACCCTCAGCTCCTTCGAACCAGGATTCATAACATAGGCTAAGAAAGCCTGACATCCAGAATCCATCATTCATCTCGCTTCTAAAGCCGAAACAACATTAGACAAGAACTTAGCATTCTCACCTATAACCACCACCTCAAAATCATCAGACAACTTCAGGGATATCCATTTGATCTCAAAATCTACCACATCCCTATGCTCGATCAACCAATCTATTCCCAGAATAACATCAAAACCATGGAATGGCAACTCCATCAAATCCACGACAAACACATGACCCTGAACCATCAACGGACATCTACGATACAACTTCCTAACCATGACTGTCTCTCTAAGAGAACTAGTCACTCTAACACCCACATTAAGAATTTCAACAGGTATATCAAGCAACTGTACATGCTCACTCAAGATATATGAATGGGTAGAACCATAATCAACCAATGAATACAACAACAAAGACTATAAAGTTAATGTACCTGCAACCACATCAGAGTCATTGCGACCCTCACGGTGCGCATGCACTCTAGCTGGTCCACCCCCTCATGCTGGATAACAACCGTATAAGCCACAGTCCTCTGTTCACCATTCCTGCGCTAAAACTGGCTACGTCCATGACCACGGCCTCTCTGTGGAGCAACAACAGGTGTAGCACCCTGCCCATCTCCAACTAAAAAAGGACAATCACGTCTCAGATGGTCGCCAGATCTACAACTCCAACAAGCATTAGCCACAATAGCCGCAGGTACCTGACCCTCTCTGGCTAAATGTGGGCAATCACGCCTCAGATGATCACGTGATTCTCAAGCCTAACAGGTATTATGCGGAGCTCTAACCTGGGTACCCTACCTCTACGCTCCATGCCCAACAACACCTCCACCGCGTCACTGATCAGGGCAACACCTCTTGTCACGGTGTCTCTTGGCCTGACCACCGCCAAAGCTAGAATCTGCCGCTCTCTTACCAGAGCTAAAGCCTCGAGACCTAGAAGCTAAACCAAGGTTCTTCTTGATATCCTTGGTGCGCATAACCAATATGTCAAAATTCGCATAATCAGTAGCAAGCATGTACGTCTCAACCTCTTGCACTAGCCCATAACGAAAACGATCACATCGCTAGCGCTCGTTAGGAACCAACTCAGGTGCATACCGGCTCAACCTCACAAATTGTAACTCATACTCAGAAACAAACATACCACCCTACACTAGAGCCATAAACTCTCTATCCCTTTCTTCTAAATACTAGACCCCCATGTACCATTTTCAAAAAGTAACATAAAAGAACTCCTAGGATATATCCTCAGGTTTTATCCCAGCTGTCATGGTAGTCCACCAGCTATAAGCATGTCCCTACAACAGGGACACATCACAACCTAACTTACGGGCATCCGTACAACCCATCTGGCCCAGTATCTTTTTTGTACTAGCCAACCAATCCTCAGAAGCCTCTGGTGCTAGACCACAGAACTCAACTCCGCCCAGACTGCAAAGACGCTATAATGGTAAACCCGTCTGCCCAACCACTGGTGTCGGCACATGAACACCCGCAACTACTGCCTAAAAAGCACCAGTCATGGCATGAATCAACAGTCCCATGTCACCCATTCTGGCCCAGCTGGAATGGGTGGTACTTGCTCCAATTTTGTAGGTAGATTAGGTAGAGGCGGAGGCAACCCTTTAGGAGGTATGACACCCTCCTCATTTCCCTACCCAACAACAATTGTACCAGATAATAACTCTCTCCTTGATCCCATCGTGCTAAAAATATATCTAAGACATAATATTTCACCAAAACAAAACAATCAGACCAGCTTAAAGAAATGATCCAAGACTTCCATTTCAAAACCAAAACATTTCATACTATAATAATAAGGCAATGGGTTTCCCAAACTTCCCCCCAACATAGCATAAAGCAATCAACGTGTATATTACAGTCACCGTGCATAGTAAACAATAGATTACAACCCACAACAACATTACAACAACCATACCAACTCCCAATTATCCGAAACTTGGCTCTGATACCACCAAATGTAACCCCCTCGACATGGCCTAGTCGCAAGACCAAACCGAGCGAGCTACATTAGGTTTACTGAGGTAAACCGTGAAGAAGAAACTTTTTATAGTGCACTATCAATCCTATGGCCGACCAACTATATATGATAACACTTTAGACCACATCACTTGCCAATATAATTCTCAATTAACCATGCACCTCACTGTTTTTTTATATGCATTAAACCAAATCTTTTCCAAAGCAACAAACCATGCTTTTCAACAAGTATTTCCACATACTTACAAGGATCACTTACCATGTGCATCCTTCAACACTTCATAATCAAAACAGTATTAAACATACTTTAAAACATGCTTTAACAGTAGGTACCATTTAATTCAAAACAAGTGTATAAACCATTCTGAAAAAGTACGATCGAGAGAGAAAATCACTTTACACTTACTTTTGAGTTTAAACCAACGTTTCAAGCTAAGTTTAAACTCCTATAAACCACCTTTAAACCATTTCAAAGCTGTTCTCACTCACCGATACGCGAAACTTCAATTCACCAACGCGAATTCAAGCGTTTGAAGCCTCCAAAGCTTCACTGATAGCCTCCGAACCAGCATCCCCTATTTTAACCACATAACAATAGAGGATTAATGCATCTCAATACATTCAAACACTGTCACAACATTACTTACAAACCTCAACAATTCTTTCACAATTACCCAACCACAGCAACCAAAATCATCATCTAACTCCTTCCAAACACAACCATGCCACAAAATATCAATCTAACACTTCTATTAACATCAATCAACACTCAAAATAGGATTAAATAATCCTTATATCTCCAGCAACTAAACAGCCAACACAACACTTCAAAAATACAAATCTAACAACCTAAATAATTAGGGATTCATGGAGTTTCGACATTCCAATGTTAAAAACAACTTATCAACATTATAAAACATCAAATACATGTTTAAAATCAATCCTCAACACTAAAAAATAGACCCAATACGGATCTTCTTCAATTTCATCAAATAAACCCAATTAAATTAATTAATCAGCATGAAAACATAAAATCAGATTATAAATCATTAATCAAGGATAAAATACTTGGGAATATTAATAAATAACCATTCAATACAGGATAAAAACGAATCTTACCTATATTGTGTGTTTCCCCCCTCAATTGATTGATTAAAGCTTGAAAAACACAAGATTTCAATAAGATTTTGTAAATCAAAGATGAAAAATCATTTATAAATCAAGATTTCAAGAAAATAAATCTCTCACCTCTGAAATTTAATGAAAACTAGAGTATTTGACAGAGTAGAATTGAAGAGAAAAGTTGAGAGAAAAGTTTACGTCAAATCTTTATAAAATCAATAACTACCTTTTAATACAAAAACCCTTTTTTATTAACTAATAAAACACATGTTAAAAATCCTTAATTGAGGGAAGAAACCACCAGCCAAAGTTTGGTAAATTGCTCCTTAAGGATTCTAATAATTTGACCCTTTTACAAACTAGTTACCATTTAAAATAGTTTTAAAAATTTACATTTTGGTCACCAACCAAAATGTCACTCTTCCAATTTCAATTTTCTCAAATTGATTTCACCAATATTATCTATATATTAAATAATAATTTTTAACCATTTTCCATATTTTTAACTTACTCAAAAATATATTTATTCTTTATTTCCGACTTGAACCTCTAACCAGTCCACCTAACCGTCTAACTAAACCTTAAATCACTAGGCCCAAAACCGGGGCGTTACAAGTTTCACAGATGAAAAAAGTTATAGAAGGCTGCTATAATGAGGGAAAAGCTTATCTATAGTAAGAAAATGAAGAGCTGAAAAAGAAGGTGACAAAATTGGAAAGTGGCGTACATCATCTTAAAAACTAGCTTGTAAGTTTCGAAGGGGCACTACAAATGGAGGACAAGGCACTGAAAGGCAAGCTTGAAGCAGTCACCCAAACTATCCAAAGGCATAATCATGAAATGATCAACTTTAGAGCACAAGTGCGGGAAATTGCTCAGTATGTGCAGATTTTGTCCAATAAAGCCATGAACCTACAATAACACCCTGGCGTCGACACCGAGCTAGGACATGCGCTGACTCGGATGCTAAACGAAGTGATTAACCTAGGATCTATGGCTAGCTACTTTTTGTAATTAGATTGTCTATTTCTTGTATTCGACCTTTTGGCTAATAAATGTTGCTCTAAAGACTAGTTCTTGAAATCGATACCTTCTGCATTCATGCATTGAATATTTAATAACATAACATTATCATTTAATAACATTGCATTAACATTCATAATCTAAAGTGCTCGGGGGTTTGGATGGTAGCAACTAGTGAATTAGTGAAAGTTTGGAAATATGTTATCATGGATGAAGATATGGGAAGAATTGAACAAACTCAAGAGGGGTTACAAGAATAGATGACCAAGCATCAGCAAAATGCGAAGAACCACACTGTTACACCATGTTTGATAGTTCACCCTGAGGTATCTAACCTGAATGCAGGGATAGGTTCTGTTAAACCTATCATCTCAGAAGCATGTGACTCTATGGAAACAGAAGAATTAAGACTTGAGCAGTTGGAAGATAGATATACAAGACTTGAAAAAGTGATCAAGGTAGGAGAAGGTATCGATAATTTCATCAAATTTGATGCAAGTAATTTTTATTTAGTCCTTATTTGGTTATTTCTATTGAGTTCATGGTCCCTAATTTTGAGAAATATGACAGTTCTAGCTGTCTTAAAATCCACTTGGCAATGTTCTATAGAAAAATAGAAGGATATTTAGATGATGACAAATTGTTAATCCACTATTTTTATGATAGCCTGGTTGGACCTGCTGCAGTATGGTACAATAGATTAAGTCGATAACAGATTTGATCATGGGTTGATTTGTCCAAAGCATTTTTAGGGCAATACAAGTATGCTATAGACTGGCCCCAGATCACCAGCTCATTTAGAACATGAGCATGAAAGTTAGCGAAAGCTTTAAAGATTATGCATTGAGGTGGAAAGGATTAGTGACCCAAGTACAATCTTCAATGACAGATAAAGAAATGTCTCTCATGTTTCATCGAACTCTTCCATCTTCTTTCTACAAGAGAATGCTCGAGAGCTCAATGAGAGGTTTTAATGATCTTATGGTAATTAGATAAGCAATAGAAATAGGGATTCGAGCAAGAAAATTGGGAACTAAATTTTAAAACCATAATAATCAAGAAGTGGAGAAAGAGAAAGAAGTGAATGAATGTAATGTTCAAAGTTCCTGGAGCCGCAAAAGAAAAAGGCCAGTTGATTTATCAAAACTATCACGAAAAAATCCTCGAGCGAGTGTAAATATTGAGATATTTGGAGTACATATTTCAAACTTATTTCCTCACCTTTTTTAAGGTCGATATCTCACTCCTAGGCCAATGAAGATAATGCCAAACCCATCTGCCTATAGCTATGATCCAGACAATGTTTGCGACTTTTACATGGGGGCACCAAGAAATGCTACCAATAAGTGTAGGCCTTTAATGTAGGAAATCAAGATGCTAGTTAGTAATGGAATCCTGACACAAGAGCTAGTTCAGCAATGGGAGACAAAAGGAGTAGAACAAGTTGTTATACCAACCGAGGAATCGGAAGACCAGAATAAATGATTCCAAGACTGTCTGGAATTTTGAGGAGTCTGTCTTACTCATGTTTTTGCATCTTATGTGTACAAAATATTGGGACCATTTCTGAAGTAGTGCATGAAATCAACTTTTCTACTTCTGGCCTGAAAGTAGTAGAGATCTTTTTCTAAGGGCATATGTTATGTTTGTTGGGTTTCCAGTTCAATAGAGGGATGTTTTTGAAATCCACAAATATATGTATATCTTTTCTTACCCTCGTAGGTCCCTGGATGCTAATTGCAAGATGCGACATCAATCCTAGTACAAAGATCAATCGAATATTGTGAAAACTATGAAGTGAAATTTATTTCTTAGTCTACTCTGGTCGGCAAAGTTAGAAAAGGACAAATTACTACACCTTTGATGACGTTCGATGATAAATCTTTGAAATTCATAAACAATGAAGTAGACTAGACAATTTTAACCAAATAGAGTTTCTTGAAATTGAAGTTCTAAGCGTAGTCTTCTATACCCTAAAAAGAACACAATTTGTAAAAAAAAAAGAAAAAAAAGAGAGGAAAGAAGTAGAAAGAAGGAAAAAAAAGAAAAAAAAGAAGGAAAAAGATAGGGAAAAAGAGAAAAAGAGAAGCATAATTAAAATGAACTATTGAATAAATAAATCTCGAAGCACTCTAATGGAGCTGTGGGGGTGACAAACCTAATAAGGAGCTATGCTCTACCTATCCAATACCCTAACGTCAGAGATGTATCTTTGAAGATGATAATAATAATAATAATAATAATAATAATAACAATAATAATGGCTAGTTACAATCAGAAGCACACACATACATTTATAATATTTTATTCTTAGAATGATATTTCTGAACTCTACTAGTTAAACAAGTTTGGAAAGCTTGAACACATTTATGAATAAAAGGAATAAAGAGAACAAAAAGGAGTTGTTTCTGATTGGATAGAGCAACGCGGTAATTGTAGGGTGTGAACTGAGTGATTTGGAATAAATTTCATAATTTAAGATGCCGCCACAACATTCACAAGTTATTAGTCACATGAGGGTTGAATCTAAGACGCTCTTGCGCTCGATATCTAGGGCATCCTATTATGTTTTCTTTCTTTATATAAAGATTATGATTTTCTTGGTCTTGTAAGGTATCCTTCATTGAAATGTTGATCAACAAACTGACATTTTTACAAATAAAAAGATTTTATTGTATTGCTTTAGAGATGAATTTTAAAATATAAGGCTATGGTTGCAAATGATCAACCTGAGTATGGGAGGTTCATTTTTTATCGACAACTTTCTAATCAAAAGAGAAATAACCCATCAGGGGTCATATAGTGGGGATAATGAAAAGAATGCATATATTAGACAATTCAGGGACTTGATAAAAGCTTAAGGACTTGAAGCGTTTGCTTGCCTTAAATAATGAAAGAGGGGCAAATTCTACCTGACGGGACATGTAGCGACCCTTTTCGAACATCGCTAAAAAAAGAAAAAAAAGTGTTTTTGGTAGGTTTTAATTTTTTTTGTTGTTTTTGAAAATTTTTGAAAATTTGTAAGAATTGAGAAAACTGAGGAGATTTTAAATTTTTGGGGATTTTTTAAGACCATGTTTTTATTAAAAAGAAGAGTTGGAGTCGCCACCGACCACTAGGGTAGGCTGGACACTATAAAACCATAGATTCTTTTAAAAATGAGTTTGGGAGTTGGTTACGTGCGGGGAAGGATTAGCACTCCCATCACGCCCGAAAATCGGTACCAAAACAGACGTTGCTTTTGATCGATGGAAATTATTGAAATTCAAAATTGGATTTAATTAACTGTTTTTAATCGAATATAGGCTTTAATTGAACGAGCTTTAACAATTTAACGGGTTCGAATTAATTATTCATTTAATTAATAAGGCTGACTTACATTGGACTGTAGATTAAATCAACATCGAATAAGCTCGGCTCCCATGTTAGTTTATAGTTCGACTCGAGTACGTCACCTTTATGCATGATGCCAGCAGTAAAAATGATGTTATGGCTTGTCCAATTTTATTCTAAATTAAAATTTACCTTCAGATGGTGAAAATTAATATGAATATTTGATCAACATCCAAGGAGCTAGGACTGTTACGAAATAAATATCAGAATTAATAAATACCTCATTTTTAGGAATTAACATTGATTAATTAATAATATGGGATATATAGATTAAATTAAGTGTGAAATGAATGACAAAATAATGAATGTCACAAAAGGCGAATAAATAAATATACACAGACGATAAAGAATAAAGCCAAAAATAAATATGAACGAAATGAATGAATACGAAAATTAAATAAAAAGGAATCTGAAAAAAGGACCAGATCGAATAAAAAAATTCGAAAAAGGGACCAGATAAAATAAAGGAGCGGGAATTTAAATGCAAAAAGGTAAATAAATATGAAAATTAAGGAATTCGGAAACGGGACCGGATCGAATCGAATCGAATGAAAAAAATCCGAAAAAAGGACCGGCTCGAATAGAAATAAAAGGGCAAAAAATTAAATGCGGAAAAATTAAATTGCGGAAAGTAAAAGTTAGATGTTAGAAGTTAATGGGTTAGATGGCTACACTAAACGAGTCGTAAACAATACGGGTCATCCCCCGTTGCGGGTCACCGTAAGGCCAGATCGAACATAAGTTAAAGAATACAAATATAAAACAAATATAATAAATATGACATATACACCGTATTATATATAATAGATAGTATAATATGTATAATAAATAATCTATAAAACTATATAACATAATATAATATAATATATATTATGTAACTAATATATAGTATGAATATAATGTAACATGTAATCTGTATAATAAATATAGTATTTGATGCGTAGTATAATATATATATATATATACATATAATATAATAATATTCAGATATAAGATATACAAATTAGGGACTGCAATGAAAGGAAAAACGAAACGGGGGTAAGATTAAAACAAAACAGAAATAGAAAGGGGATGGAATTTTAAAAACAAAACAATGGGGAGGGATTAAAAACATGATTAACCCGTGGCCACTTTGAATGCGGGAAGAAGCTCGAGGGACTGGACAGGTAAATAAACCAACTAGAAGTTAATTACTCTTAAAATTGGGATGAAAATGAAAAAAACAAAAAAGATGAGGACTGCATGAGGGATTTTAAAGAGTGGAAGGACTTGAGCGAGTAATTTGTGTGGGACGGAGGTCCTTAAAAGGATATTTTACCAAAATCAAATTAGGGCTAAGTATAAAACACAATTTTTTTAAAGAATCATTTTTAACCGATTATTCAAAAAAAACAAAGAACTCCCTGAAAACTAGTCCCTTTTCCCGTTTAATCTCCAGAATTCGATGGGTTAAGCCATCGTCCGCCGCCGCCTCGGCCACCGCTAGCCAGTGGTCAGCGGCCCTAAAAGTCCCTTTTTTGAAAAAACAAATCCAGCCCAGATTTTAAAAAACAAAATCCCATTTTCTTTGTAAATCTCGAAAAAAACGTTACTTGAAAGCGGTGGCCGCGACCCTAAAAGTCCCTTTTTTGAAAAAATAGATCCAACCCAGGTTTTAAAAAACAAAATCCCATTTTCTTTGTAAATCTCGAAAAAACGTGACTTGAAAACCCTAGTTCTTTTTTTAAACTCGAAAGGACGAACCCCTCAACGGGGAAGATAAGCTGACAACAAGGAAACGACGGGGACATGAACTGACCCTCCCCTCCTAAGGTAAACCCTAAACTATTTTTTGTTTTTTTATTTTATTTAAAAAAATAAACAGTAAAAAAAGCTTGTATTGATTTTTGATCAAGTTTCCCGTTTGGGTTTACAAATGGTTTGGATCTGGCTTATACAGGCATTTACATTTGGTAAGAAAAAAATAAAGGTTGTTGCTGTTGGTTGTTGTATTCTGACTTGGTTTACATGCACTGCTTTTTGTTTGCAGGTTGCTGGCGCGACTCGTACGACTGAGGAGGGTGAGGCTTTTGGCCGAATGTGCAGTGGAGCAGAAGAGGGGCCATCCCTTGTGGCAGTGATGGCTGATGTGGCACCATCATGGCAATGACATGGCGGGAGGTGGCATCTGACGTGGCTGGGCATATGAGAAGCCGTGGGAGTTGAAAGGCCAGTTCGAGAAGCTTCTAGAATATGATCCAAAGGGGCATGGCGGCTAGGGTTTGAATTAGGGTTTGGGTGTTTAGGTTACCCGGGTTAGAGATCTGGGTCGGTCAGGTTTAATCCGGGTAGGGTGTTAGGGTATACTGGTTTGGGTAGATGGGTTTGTAAATTGGGTTCATTTGGGTTTGGGTTTAGGCAGACGGGCTGAATTGTAAGGGTAATGGTTGTTGGGCCAATGATGTAAATGGACACTTATTTTGGACTGATATTTTTTTGGATTATAAATTGTTTATTTTTGGATTTTGTTTTAATAAATTTTATTTGTAATAAACCCGGACGAAAATGGTTATTACAGCTGCCCCTCTTTGCTCATTATTGTGAAACAGCAATAGAGCAAAGACTAAAAGATAACCATTTTTGTTCGGCCAAGCTGGAGCACCCCTTCTAGCACAACTCTTCCTTCAACTCTAACTGAACCATCTTCTAACTTCTGAAGAAATAAAACTCGTATGTTGACCTGCTACACCACCGATGGAGAGTCAAGGTCTGTTCGACTCATCTACTTCGTCTTGTTTGGAAGAAAAAGCTACAGAGTAAAAAGAAACTCGCTTCAGACTAAGTATCCACTTATTTTATTTAAAACATGTAAAATTAAAAGAGATAGGACAAAGAGATGTTTGAATATGGGTGATCTTGCTACACCACCGACGACGAAACAAGATCAGGAGATTGGATAAAGCTACGACTCTGACAAAAAGGCATGATCCGGTGATTAGATTGCGATCAAGCTACAACTCTGACGAATAGGCATAATCTTAGGAGTGGTTAGAGGCGATCAAGCTACAACTCTGACGAAGAGGCATGATCTGAGGAGTTAATGGCAACTCTGACGAAGAGGCATAATCTTAGGAGTGGTTAGAGGCGATCAAGCTACAACTCTGACGAAGAGGCATGATCTGAGGAGTTAATGGCGATCAAGCTACGACTCTGACGAATAGGCTTGATCTGAGGAGTTAGTTGATGGTGATCAACCTACGACTCTAACAAAGAGCCATGATCTGGAGTTAGTTTGGTGATCAAGCTACAACTCTGACGAAGAGGCATGATCTGGGAAGTTAGTTAGGCGATCAAGCTACAACTCTGACGAAGAGGCATGATCTGGGGGGTTAGTCACGATCAAGCTATGACTTTGACGAAGAGACTTGATCGAAAGGGAGATTTGATCAAGCTACAACTCTAACAAAGAGGCATGATCTGGGGTGTTAGTTGGGTGATCAATCTACAACTCTGACGAAGAGGCATGATCTGGGGAGTTAGTCATGATCAAGCTACGACTCTGACGAAAAGACATGATCAAAAGGGAGATTTGATCAGGCTACAACTCTGACAAAGAGGCATGATCTGAAGAGAGATTCGATCAAGCTACAACTCTAACGAAGAGGCATGATCTGAAGAGTTAGTGGCAATCAAGCTACGACTCTAACAAAGAGGCATGATCTGAGTTATTGTTGGCGATCAAGCTACAACTCTGACGAAGAGGCATAATCTGAGGAGTTAGTGGTGATCAAGCTATGACTCTAATGAAGAGGCATGATCTGAAGTTAGTGGCGATCAAGCTACAACTCTAATGAAGAGTCATGATCTGAAGAGTTAGGGGCGATCAAGCTAAGACTGTAACGAAGAGGCATGATCTGGAGTTAGTTGAGCGATCAAGCTACAACTCTGACGAAGAGGCATGATTTGGGGAGTTAGTTGGGCGATCAAGCTACAACTCTGGCGAAGAGGCATAATCTAGGGAGTTAGTTACGATCAAGCTACGACTCTGACGAAGAGACATGATCGGAAGGGAAATTTGATCAAGCTACAACTCTGATGAAGAGGCATGATCTAAAGAGAGATTCGATCAAGCTACAACTCTGACGAAGAAACATGATCTAAATGATAGAAGGCTTTGATCTGCTACACCACTGACGATGGGGCAGGACCTGAAAATAGAAGTAAACAATAGTTAGTGATTGTTCAATCAGAGTTTGAGTTTAGATTTTGCTTCCTTTGCTTTGAGGGTCCTCCATTTCATGTTTGGTGTTGTTATACTCCCTCTTTGAGGTTTCAACTCCTTTGTTGGTTCGGCTTTCCTTCGTGACTAAGGACTTGCCAATTTGTTATTGTCCTTCATGATTGAGGTTTTTCACCATGAACCTATTTTATGTATGAATGAAGTAAATGCACTTAGCATGAATGCATCTAACTTGATGTGTAATGTATGCATTTAATGCGAATGCATGATGAGTGGAATGACATAATGCTGATATGAATGGCATGCAATGCAATTGGCCATGATGTAGACTTCAAAAGGGATGCCCCATGATTTTTTGGTTATATCGGTGACTCGATCTTATGCAGACTCGATGGGTTATTATTGCTGATGCCCCAACCTCTGAGATGTTACCTTTCTAGGTGAAGGTCGACTAGTGAATGCCTTCTTGAGCTGAGGCAGCAATTTGAGGGTTCATTTACAGTTGATCCCTAGACTTTTGAGCTTCTTTGCAAGTAATGTAGAGAAATCTTTTATTTCAAATTTTAGACTACATGTTCTGATTTTGATGAGATGTTTATTAAGAAAATTGAGCTTTTCTTTTCAGAATGTGAATATATCAAGCAATATTGAATGCCCCGAATATCTAGTACACGAGCGACACTGAAATGGCTTACCAAGGATTACCCCAAACAAATCCTGTGTCTAGGAGACCTCGAAAGCTGAATTGATGTTTAAAGATGTGAAGTGCATTTTAAGTTATTTTGGTGCTTTGACCAACTTACCTTTGGCAGGTTCACTTTTATCTTATTTTTGTTTGGGGAATTCAATTCATCACATTCCTTTGGCTCGAAATAAATGATGGAGCAAACAATAAATTCCCGAGCTACTCGGCATTGTCATGATTTTGAAAATACTACCATCACTCATGAAGCGAAGGATCTTGATTAGAATGGGCTTCAGCGGAGTGCCCCAAAAATTCTACACTCTTATCATAAAAAAAATGCCTATTACCAGGTTTCAAACATTGGAGTGCTTTTTTAATTAATTTTTGAAAAAATACCTATTTTTGAAGTGCTTTTTGAAAAATGCCTATTACTAGGCTTTGAAGTGCTTTTTGGAAAAGTGCCTATTACTAGGCTTTGAATATTAAATTGCACTAATTTGTTATTATTTGTGGTCCTTAAGGTGAAATGCGAGTCACTCATTTGTAATCTCCGCAGCTTAGGATTTCAATTAGACATAGGTTGCTCGGGCTCAATCTTTGGGTCAAAGTCAATGTCCCTAAAGCAATTTATATACGGGGACTCAATAGACAAATATAATTATAGAATGAAGAGAATGAAAATAGATTGCATCTTTTTACTGAAACTTTGAATATATGGCCTTAGGCCATTACAAAAAAAAAATGACACTGCATTTGGGCCTTTTTGCTTTTGAATGTAACCTTACCGAGGGGGTACTTGGGTGCCCCCAATACGTGATAACTTACACTGTCTAAATCGCAAATGTAGGCCTGTCCCTTTTTTGCCAGCTGGGGCATCGCCTTTGTAGAACATGGCAGATTCTTTATTTTGAACCGATGTGATGATGAATGTGAAAATGCATGCATCTAAATACAATGTTATTGTACAAATATATAGATGTTGATGCATGTGGATAAATAGCTAGCATTTTAAGATGGTGTAGTGAAACTATGATGCAAGTGCATGAAATTAATGATGAGTGCATTTATCATGTGAATGTACGATGCGAGAGTCGTGTAAATGGGTTATGTTAATGTTGGATGCAATAAGTGTACAAATGGATGCAAAAAGTGTTGCTCGACGAACATTCTCGTTGAACGACTTTTCATAATAAAGATTGAGTCTCATTGCAATGAGAGAAAGAAAATGACTTTCATATAAGGCACATTTAGATTAGCATTTGCCCCACTCGGGCTTCAAAAATTCTTTAACTCGTCATTATAGACTTTTTTCCATTACGAAAAGTCCTCAATTTTGAACTGTTCTCGAATCAACACTTTATGTGAAAATGTCATGGATATGCACAAAAATGAATAAGCAAACAAGACAAGAAGAGTGTATTAGTATACACATATACAGAAAAAGAATGAGAATCGAATAAATACACCTAACAACATGAATTTTAGATTTTTATGGTTGTCTGCATGGCTCTAAAGGGGTGAGCTTCCTCGATTCTCACACATGTGGTTTGGGTTCTAGAGAAGGGTACTCGAACTTATCTCATTATCTACTAAGATAACAAGAACCTCGACTCTGGCCCATGACAGGCTTGTGAATCGAATTCGGTTCGAGGGAAAGCATGACCTAGTGACGTGGAGGGCTGCTCATGTGTCAAAAGGCGTGGATTCTGGAAGTGAATTACCGACCCGTGAAGGGCTGCTCACATGGGTATGTGGCGTTTCACTCCCACTTAAGGGACGAAGCTCGGGTATAGAGCTTGATGAGTATGATGCAACACATGTCGGTGATGCCTTAAAAGTTAAATAAACAATTAGTGCAAAACCACTAATTATCAAAGCCTGTTGAATTAAAATGTATCTTTGAGAAAGAACAAATTAATTAAAGTCATTTTGAATTTCAAAATTTCCATCGATAAAAGCAACGTGCGTTTTTTTGGCTTAACTCTCAAAAATTTCCCCAGCGGAGTCGCCAGCTGAAGTGACCCTTTTCGAACATCGCTAAAAAAGGAAAAAGTGCTTTTGGTGGGTTTCAATTTTTTTTTGTTGTTTTTGAAAATTGGTAAAAATTGGGAAAACTAAGGAAAATTTAAATTTTTGGGGATTTTTGTTTTAAGACCGTGTTTTTATTAAAAAGAAGAGTTGGAGTCGCTACCGACCACTAAAGTAGGTCGGGCACCATAAAACCAAAGACTTTTTTAAAAAAGGGTTCGGGAGTTGGTTACGTGTGGGGAAGGATTAGCACCCCCATCACGCCCAAAAATCGGTACCAAAACAGACGTTGCTTTTGATCGATGGAAATTATTGAAATTCAAAATTGGATTTAATTAACTATTTTTAATCGAATATAGGCTTTAATTGAACGGGCTTTAACAATTTAACGGGTTTGAATTAATTATTTATTTAATTAATAAGGCTGACTTTACATCAGACTGTAGATTAAACTGACATCGAATAAGCCCGAATGCCGTGTTAATTTACAGTTCGACTCGAATACGTCACCTTTATGCATGATGCCAGCAGTAAAAAATGATGTTATGGCTCGTCCAATTTTATTCCAAATTAAGATTTACCTTCAGACGGTAAAAATTAATTCGAATATTTGGTCAACATCCAATGGCCAAGACTGTTACGACACAAATATCAGAATTAATAAATACCTCCTTTTTAGGAATTAAGGTTGATTAATTAATAATGTGAGATATATAGATTAAATTAAGTGTGAAATGAATGACAAGATAATGAATGTCACAAAGAGCAAATAAATAAATATACAAAGACGATAAAGAATAAAGCGGAAAATAAATATGAACAAAATGAATGAATACGGAAATTAAATAAAAAAATTCTAAAAAGGGACCGGATCGAACAAAAGAACCCAAAAAAGGACCGGATCGAATAAAGGAATCCGAAAAAGGGACCGAATCGAATAAAAGAGTGGGAATTTAAATGCAAAAAGTTAAATAAATACGAAAATTAAGGAATCCGGAAAAGGGATCGGATCGAATGAAAAAAAATCCAGAAAAAGGACCGGTTCAAATAGAAATAAAAGGGCATAAAATAAATAGCAGAAAATTAAACGCGGAAAAATTAAATTGCGGAAAGTAAAAGTTAGATGTTAGAAGTTAATGGGTTAGATGGCTACACTAAACGAGCCATAAATAATGCGGGTCATCCCCGTTGCGGGTCACCGTAAGGCCAGATTGAACATAAGTTAAAGAATACAAATATAAGATAAATAAATATAATAAATATGACATATACACTATATTATATATATTAGATAGTATAATATGTATAATAAATAATCCATAAAACTATATAACATAATATAATATAATATATATTATGTAATTAATATATAGTATGAATATAATGTAACATGTAATCTATATAATACGCATAGTATTTGATGCGTAGTATAATATAATATAAATACGTATAATATAATAATATTCAGATATAAGATGTACAAATTAGGGACTGAAATGAAAAAAAAATGAAACAGGGGTAAGATTAAAACAAAATAGAAATAAAAAGGGGATGGAATTTTAAAAACAAAACAATGGGGAGGGATTAAAAACATGATTAACCTGTGGCCACTTTGAATGCGGGAAGAAGCTCGAGGGACTAGACACGTAAATTAACCAACCAGAAGTTAATTACTCTTAAAATTGGGATGAAATAAAAAAACAAAAATCGATGAGGACTCCGGGAGGGATTTTAAAGAGCGGAAGGACCTGAGCGGGTAATTTGTGTGGGACGGAGGTCCTTAAAAGGATATTTTACAAAAATCAAATCAGGGCTAAGTATAAAACACAATTTTTTTAAAGAATCATTTTAACCGATTATTCAAAAAAACAAAGAACTCTCTGAAAATTCTTCCCCTTTCCCGTTTAATCTCCAGAATCCGGTGGGTTAAGCCACCGCTCGCCACCACCTCGGCCACCTCTAGCCAGTGGCCGGCAGGCCTAAAAGTCAATTTTTTTTGAAAAAACAGATCCAATCCATATTTTAAAAAACAAAACCCCTTTTCTTTGTAAATCTCAAAAAAACGTAACTTGAAAACCCTAGTTCTTTTTTTTAACTCAAAAGAACGAACCCCTCGACGGGGAAGATGAGCCGGCAACAAGAGGACAACGGTGACGGGAACGACCCTCCCCTCCTAAGGTAAAACCCTAAACTATTTTTTTATTTTATTTCAAAAAGTAAACAGTAAAAAAAGCTTGTATTGATTTTTGATCAAGTTTCCCTTCTGGGTTTACAAATGGTTTGGATCTGGCTTATACATGCATTTACATTTGGCAAGAAAAAAAATAAAGGTTGTTGTTGTTGGTTGTTGTATTCTGACTTGGTTTGCATGCACTACTTTTTGTTTGCAGGTTGCTAGCGTGGCTCGTACGACTGAGGAGGGTGAGGCTTTTGGCTGGATATGTAGTGGAGCAGAAGAGGGACCATCCCTTGTGGAAGTGATGGCTGATGTGGCACCATCGTGGAAATGGCATTGCGGGAGGTGGCGTCTGACGTGACTGGGCAATTGATGAACCGTACGAGTTGAAAGGTCGAGTCAGTAAGCTTCTGGAATATGATCTGATGGGGCATGGCGGCCAGGGTTTGAATTAGGGTTGGGTGTTTAGGTTACCTGGGTTAGAGATCTGAGTTAGTTGGGTTTAATTTGGGTAGGGTGTTTGGGTATACTGGTTTGGGCAGATGCGCTTGTAAATTGGGTTCAGTTAGGTTTAGGTTTAGGCAGACGGACTGAATTGTAAGGGTAATGGTTGTTGGGCCAATGATGTAAATGAACACTTATTTTGGATTATTTTATATTTTTAGACTGATTATTTTTTTGAATTATAAATTGTTTATTTTTGGATTTTGGTTTAATAAATTTTATTTGAAATAAACCCGGACGAAAATGGTTATTATAGGAAAAGAAACAAGGATATCAGTGGGGCATTATTGCCCATAAGAGTGCAAATCAGAATAGACAAGAGAGGATGTAGAGCCGAAATTTTTTTTATTATTGTGGAAGTCAAAATCTGCTCAAGAAGAATATGAGCTCAAAAATAAAATTTTAGGGCAAATTTTGTCGGGGCATGAACACAATAACGATACTTCAAATACAAATCTCAAGAAGATTAAGCTAAGCCAGATTTGAGAAGAACAATCTAAAGAGATGAGGTACCATTGCAATAAAATCAGAAAACACAATGGAGAAACAAAGAATATCAAATCCTATTCAAGTGGTCCTTAGTTGTCACAATTCATGCATCATATATAGATAAGCATCAATAAGATAAGAGCATTCTAACTCATACATTCAGAGCATTTTTTCATATTTTGGCAGAAATCTACAAAATTGGCAAAGATTAAGCAAAGATTTCAATCTACAACTTCGAGATTAGAGAAGTAGATCCAGCAAAGATTTCAATTCATATTTTTGTGAAGCAAAGATATCAACCCGTGACTTCTTTTTTGAAGAAGCATATCTCAGCAATGATTTTCTAATTGTCTGCACAAGACATAAAGTGCAGTACAATTCTAAAAACTTTCAGTCATTAGTAAGTCCTTCGGGCATGATGTCAAGTCATTCGGGCTATCACCTTTGAGAGTGATGTGAATATTTGATTGTATGCACAAGCACAAGACAAAAAGTGCAGTACAATTCTGAAACCTTCGGGTCATTAGTAAGTCCTTCAGGCATGATGTTAATTCCTCCGAGCCACCACCTTCGGGAGTGATGAGAATGTTTGATTGTATATACAAGACAAAAAGTGCAGTAAAATTCTAAAACCTTCGGGTCATCAGTAAGTCCTTCGGGCATGATGTTAAGTCCTTCGGGCCATTACCTTCGGGAGTGATGATAATATTTGATTGTCTGCACAAGACATAAAGTACAGTACAAATCTAAAACTTTTGGGTCATCCGTAAGTCCTTCGTTCATGATGATAAGTCTTTCGGGTCGTCACCTTTAAGAGTGATGAAAACTTTTTGGATGTCGTCACAGTAAGATAGTGAGGGCATGGTATTGGCAAAGATTTTAACCTTTTGGGTCATTAGTTTCAAGAAAAGAAAGAAGTTCATGTTAACAGGTTGGAAAAGCAAGATAGATCAACTAGGAGCTCAAATGATGAGGATTCACAATTTAGTTTATCAAAAGTTTCTAGCGTCTCTTGTTGAAGAACTTGAAGTTTCTTAAAGATTTACCCAAATTGTACATTTACTTTACAATTAATATTGAAAGATTAATGATAGATTTGACTTTTACAAGCCATATACATTCCAAGCATAGAAGGAGATCGATCAACAGAGAAAGAGAAACAAGAGATCATATACGAGTTTCAAATTAAAAGATAAAGACACTTTAAGCAGAAGGAGTAGTGACTCTAGAGATCTTTGTGCTTCAAGGTAGAAATCGAGTATATTTTATATCATTTCAGGTTGAGTTTACACTAATTGATGACATTTCTTTTTGTAGGTTCAGTTTTTCCTGAGAGGAGTTGGTGAATCAATATTCCTAGAAAAGAATGAAGTGTTCCTAATGAGAAGAGTTCATCGAGCAAAGAATACATAGTTCCTAATGAGAAGAATTTGCTTGTTCAATACATTGGTAGAGAGGTGGATTAACATTTCAGAAGAATGAAGAGTGAAATGGTTTCGGACTTTACCGCATTTTAGAAAAATGAATAGTTTAGCTTTTTCAAACTTTATCAACATTTCAAAAGGAATGGAGTGTGCAATTGTTCCAGTCTTCGCGGCGCTTTAGAAAAATGGGTAGTTTAGCTTTTCCAGACTTCATCAACATTTTCAAAGGAATGAAGAGTGTAATGATTTCAGGTTTCGCCATGTTTTAGAAGAATGGATAGTTTAGCTTTCTCAGACCCTGTCAAACATTTCAGAAAAATAAAGAGTATGTCGGTTCCAAAATTCACTGCATTTTAGAAGGATAGATAGTTTAACATTTTCAGACTTTATCAAACATTTTAGAAAATGAAGAGTGTTACTATTCTGGGCTTCGTTGTATTTTAGAAGAACAGATAGTTGGTTTTTCAGATTTCAAACATTTAAGAGGAATGAAGAGGTGTCATAGTTTCAGACTTTGTCGCGTTTCAGAAGACCAGATAGTGTAGCTTTTTCAGACTTTGTCAACATTTCTAGAATGACGAATGATTTGATTTTTCAAACTTCACCAACATTTCAGACGAATGAAGAATTAAATTATTTTAAACTTTATCGACATTACAGAAGAACTTGCAGCCTAGAAGATAGTCGGTGAGCTCAGAAAAATTTGTGTCTTTTCAGTCTTTTCCCAATTCCCGTTTCATAGCAATGAGCAAAGAAGGGCAGTTGTAATACCCCAGATATATGTATGTATATATGTACCATATTTTCACTTAGCAAATAAATAAATAAATAACTATAATAAATAAATGCTGCTATTATAATAAATAAGTCCCAAATATATAGTCCAAAATTCCTTATAATGTCCATTACATCATCCAAAGCCCAAATATAATATACAAGCCCAATTCTGAATTAAATACAGTTATTTCCTGCCAAATCCAATGGGTTACATCCCAATAAACACAAAATGATTAGATAACCCAAATTTCCTACCCAAATACATCACGGGGCAGCACGTCATTGGTCTAGAAGCCTTTACACGAATAATGGTTTTTCTCCAACAACTGGCCACTGACGTCACTCATGTGACGTCAACATGACATCATACCACATCATCTCCTATAAATATGGAGAAAGAAAATCATTAATTAAGGATGGCGCAATAATGAAGACAATTATTACGAATTAAAAAAGGGAGAAAGAAAGTCATACATTGGGGAAAGTTGAATGCTGCCAAAAAAAGGAAAGAACGCCAAGAAGTTGGTTCATCATCAGAGAAATCAATCAGAGTAGAGGCCACGCTATTGTTGAAGGTACATCACTTTTATCTTTTCAAATCCTGCAAAAATAACTTAAAATATTAGTAAAAAGTAAATCGAAATGAAAAGCAAACTAAAACTGAAATAAGTTGAGGAACTTATCTGTCGGCATGGGTTTTTAGAAAAAATGAAAATTTTAGGGTCTTTGGATATCGAAAATAGTGGCAAAAAATCGTCGTACGTCAGCCAAAGCTAGATCAGGGTGGCCGGAGATTTTTGGTGGTGGCCGACGAACAGTGGTGGTTAGACGGAGCTCATCGTGTTCTTCATGTTTACGAAGAACACCTGATGAACTCAATAAAAAAACCACGGTTTTTAATCCATTTGGGGTTGTTTTCTGGGTTTAAAGGTGTTTAGAGGAGATAGACGAAGAGAATTTTGGGAGAGTTTGGGCTAGTGAGAGAATAAAAATAAAAAAATAAATGAAATGAGGAAATGATAGTTGTAAATGGGTTTATATACCTATGGCAAAACACGAAGTTTTGGACTCCGGGTCAGAGGGGGTCCGCGCATCCTTAAACAGGTCGGGTCTAACCCTTGCCCTTTTTCTTGGTTCTTTATGCTTTGGGCTCAAATTTTGTAACCCTTTTTAATTTAGTCCCCGATTTGAATAAAACTTGAATTGAAGTTTCAATTTGTGCATTTTAGTCATGTTCTTTAATTTTAATTTAATTATTTAATTTAATTGCAATTTAATTATCATTTGAATGATGCATGTTTTAATTAATTCATATAGCATAATTGTTAGATAATTAAAATACTTAGATTTAATTATTATGTTAGAGCCTTAGTCTTTTAGGTACTTTATTAGGCTTTAATAATTCAAATTAGGTAGATAATTGTAGAAAATTAATGGGTGTTGAATGGGAAACTTTGGAGTTTTAAATTTGAATGGTGTCCCAACGTAATGGGGTGTTGTGCAACATGAGCTCTTAAGTAAAATATTCAATATTTATTAAAACCCTATAAAATTGATAAATAATTTAGATTAATTAACTAGAGCCTTAATAAGATTAGAACTTCAAATAATTAGAATAATTAATTAGTAAGAGAATATTATCTATAACTTTGGAGTTTAATATGGATGATGCTCAAAACTAATTGAGTGTTATCTCATGCAAACTTTAGAGTTAAATAATATTCATAGATTAAATAACACAAATTTAAATTAGAGCATTTTTAGATTAGTACTTAAAATGATCTAGACCATAATGAATCATGCATAAAAACCTTTTATATGGGAGATATATTTTTGGAATATGAATAGAGGTGCCATGAGCGTGTAGGGGTGTTTCCAATTTATATTCGAAGCAAAAATATATTTTCTTATAAAAGGAATATTTCCATTTGTAACATAAACCCAGTTAATAATTAATGATTAAATTAAATTCGAATTGTTATTCCAAAACGCCAAAATGCCACACAAAATTTAAGGTACCGATATCGGGCTTTTTGTGGTGGTGTTAATCATTCCCCACACGTAATCGACTTACGAACCCCAATTTTTAAAAGAACAAATCTCTGGTTGTTTTTATGTGTCCGGCCTACCAAAGTGACGATGGCGACTCCAAATCTTTTCAAATAATCAAATTTAAGTGAAAACCCTAATTTCAAAAATTAATCGTCCAAGCTATTTTATCGATTTAAAATTGGTTTCGACGTGTATATTAGAATAAAAAAGTAAAACATTCAAGAAAAATAAAAATTTGATTTTGTGTAAATAAAATTTTAGAAACTGCTATAATATCTAAATATAATTCTAAAAGTTTAAAAAAAGTAAAATTTGAAAATAATATAAATTTTATAAATATTATATTAATTTAAAAATAAAATATAAAAAATTCAACAAAATTTATATAAATTTTAAAGAATTTTAAAAGTTCAAAATTTTAAAAATATATAATTAATTTAAAAGTCCAAAAATTTAAGAATTCAAAGTGAATTTTTGGGGTCAGTGGTAGACCAACATCGGCCATTATCATCTAAATGAAATATTTTTTTTTGAACATTTCCTACCTATAGAAAAAAGAGAGAAAGGAAAATTTATGCTCCTAATGGGTACTTAACCCACAACTTAGAGGAAGAGTGGGAGATGGCAATTGAGTGGCTTGTCACTTGCACCAAAACTAAATTGACAAATCAACAGCAATTTTTAAAAATATATAAATTTTTTATCTTAATTATTATAATTATATGTTCTTAATTTCAATACACATGAATTCTACTTATCATGTTCTAAATAGAAGTGTCACGTGGTGCATTATTATAGGTATCACATGTTCAGCCTCAAAAGTGGATCCGACAATAAATTGTGATAGAGCCAATTGAAAAATTCGGAGAATCCGCAGATGATCCGCCTCTCCACATATCAATCATTTTCTTAAAGTCATTGATACAGATAGAAATCAATTTAAGACAAATAATAACGTTGAGTCTTAATCTAGACAAGAAAAAAAAAAACTTTAAGGATCTCTGTGGGAGAAACAAAATGGTTTGGGGATGAAAAAATCGTTTAAAACATTTTTTTTTAAACTCAAACAGAAATTAAACTTCTTATTTATTTTTGTCGACAAAACTTTAGTTATGGGTTGGCTGTTGTTTTCGGGAAAGTCTAAAAAAATGTCTAAAATACGGTTAAAATATGACTAACATAAATTCTTATAAATTTTTGTAAGAATTTATGTAAGACTGGATAAAAATTTCGGTAGAACCCAAATTCTTATTAACTGGATAAGAATTTGTGTAAATACATAAATTAAATTTGTGTAAATTTTACCTTAAGTAAAAATTTATATAATTACACAAATAATTATATTATAATTTAAATTCTTATCATTTAAATAAAAATTTATATAAATTATAAAAATTTATGTGAAATTACTTATTTTAAGAGTATCGTTCGGCAGAATCTCCCTATCAGTGTCATAAAAGGTTTTTGCTCCAGTTTACTGTTTTGTGAAAGGTGTGGGGTTGGTCCGCGCTGTCCGTCTTATTTATTATGAAAGGTGTGGCCACATTGATGTGTCACCATTATACCGTCGCCTACGTCTTCCCATGTTGGACACATGAAACTAATAATTTTTTAATCTCGAAACGTATTAATTTTTATTGAAACAAAAAAGACAACATTAATAATGCAATTAATTAAAGGGAATTTTGGAAATTATATCCACCAAAAACTCAAACATAAAAAAACTCCAAGGTGCAATAATAGTCGAAACATTCTTTAAAATCAAACGTTCATCATCCATAGTAACCCAATAATCGTCAACAATATTCTTTTGTCTTTATCCAATCAGACGCTTTAGAGATGATGAACAGGGACGGAGCTAGGATTGAACTACGAGGGGAGCATACCAATTAACTTTGAAACAAACAGGGTCTTAAAAAGTAATTAAACTATAAAAATTAAGGGAGTTTAAGTTTAATTTTACAAATTTTAAAATTGAAAGGTCTTAAAAGGTAATTAAACCAAAAATTGAGGTTCAAAGTTTAATTTTATTAATTCTAAATTATAGGATCCTAAAAGAATAATAAACCAAAACATCTTTAAAGGGGCAAAGGTTTAATTGCAATAGTTTCAAAACCATTTGAATTTAAAATGTAATTAACTCACTAAATTTGTGGGGCAATTGCCCCTCCCGCCTTACACATAGCACTATCCCTGATAAAGGTGTGGCGAGCGAACCAAAATAAACTTACAGGCTGTTTCGCAAAATATATCTGAATACATCGACAAACAACCACAAAAATAGATATAACTACTGAAAGATCACTGACAATCGCAAATCAGACATGAAACTAATAATTAAAACGTTATATATATATATGACATTATTTGTATAGTATGAAATATATTTTTAAAAGGTGAAATAAATAAGACATAATAATAAAGAAGAACTCTCTTTTTAAAAATGGATTGCGATTTTCCTGTTCTCTCCACGAACGGCACCGGTGTGCTTAACCCTATGCCTCCAAATCCAGGCCGTGGTCATGGCTCAATCGATCCGCCGTCCGTTGACATGGATATTGTTTTTTTTGGATCTTGATCTGATTCTTTGGCCTCGTCTGTCCTCCCTGTGGAATCTCACGCGAACACTGTTCCATTGCCTAGTCTCGCTCCCCATCCTGATAAATCTGCCTCACCCCCTGCCCCAACTCCGATCTCTTACAAAGATAATCTTATAGGCGATGACAACCAAAAACAATCTACTGTTGAAGAAATTCTGGATGATGAAGATGTGGATTTAGTTGAGGGGGATGTCACTCGTTCTTCCATCGATGGCGTGATCTCCATCGACTTCTCGAATAGAGTCCAAGATATTGCGATCAAGAGCCTCACCCACTGTAGCAATCAAACTCCTTGGGGGGCGGATCGGCTACAATACCCTTCGCACTCGCCTCTATGATCTCTGGAAGCCTGCGCAAGCCTTTCGTTTAATGGACATTGAAAATGATTAGTTTTTGGTCACCTTCAGAACACGTTCTGATTTTTTGAAAGTAGTTTTAGGTGGCCCTTGGGTTCTATTTGGCCATTACCTTGTCGTGGAACCATGGATAGTTGATTTTTCTTTCTCTCAACCTTATCTAAGCCGAGTTATCGCTTGGGTTAGACTACCCGGTTTGCTGGTCACCCTATACAAGAAGAGCATAATTATGGCAATTGGCGAATCTATTGGCCCAGTTGTTAAATTAGATTACCAGACCGAATGTGGTCATCGGGGTTGTTTCCCTCTCATGGCTGTCAGTCTTGATCTCAACAAGCCTCTCTTCTCAAAGTTGTTTATTACGGTAGGCTCCAGGTTGTTGAATATGAATCTATCCCCACAATTTGTTTCAAATGTGGAAAATATGGCCATGTTCAAGACATTTTCCAATCTGTTGCCAACCCCCATGGTGAAGTCACCCCGCCGTCGGTAGTTGCTCCCACTATTTCTGCTACATCAGCCTCTACAGATCCTTTTGGCCCTTGGATGATGGTTGAGAGGCGCCAACGTCGCGCACCACGTAAGAATTCAAAACCCAACCCTGCGCGCTCAAATTTTATTGTTAATGAATCCAGGTTTAACCCAATTTTTGTGGAAGATATGTCTGCTTCCCTTGCAGCGCTTGTGTTGCCGTGCAACAGCCCCCGCACCAAATCAAGTGACCTCTCGGCAAGTCGTCTTACCAAGGCTTCTTCTATTTCCTGTACTTCCGACATGGGCCGAGGCAAATGTCACGGGCCGCCAGCCGAGGCCCGAGTCATTGGCACCACGGGGTGCACACCAGGGTTCCCAAGAGGTTCAGATAGAGATCTTGGGCCCAAAAAGACCACCAAACTGGCCCGATCCGTGGGAAGATCCAAGAAGACATAGTAATTACCATAGTAAATTATCTTTAATTTAATTAAAGATAATTCCCACATTATCTATTGTTTGAAATTTAAAATTCAAATGTTGTAGATAAGATAGAGGCTCTCATCTTGACCGTCGATGTAAATCTGTATAGACCGTTGGATTGGAGGGAACTCAACTATAAATAGATACCTTCCCCTCCTCATTTTGTATTCAGTATCCAAGTTTCCAAGGAATAAAGGCATTTACTCTAAATCCTCTGAGTGTTCTTGTGTTCTTTTCTTTGTTCTTGAGCGTTCTTTCGAAGTTCTTCTTCGCTCATCTCTTTTGATCCGATTCCGCGTAGAACATTTTGCGTTTGTCGGTGCTTGGGAAGTTTGATCTTCCGAGAGGGTTGGAAAGGCTTACTTACGCGTTTGTCTGGAGTCACATCGCCTAAGGCCGCACGGTGGGCTGGTTGGAATTCTAGCCACGTGACAGTTGGTATCAGAGCCTTGTTCGAGCGACGTGAGCTAGTTCGAGGCAAGAAACATCGAGTAGAGATGGCACCAAAGAAGGGAGAGAATGCTGCAGCGAGCCAGAAGGGTGTGGAGACCCAGGCGGACAAAGGAAGTCGAGCAAACTCGAGGGACAAGTTGTCGGCACTCGAGGAGAGGGTCACCAGGCTTGAGGGATCTATGAAGGATTCTGTGGAGCGACTCGACGTGGTGGGTACACGGATCGAGGAGCTGGATGACCAGGGTGATCAGTCAGAGGGAAAGAGAGATGCTCTCGAAGCCATGCTGAAGCCATTGAGGGTGGAAATGGTGGATCTGAAGGAGGAAGTGATGGTTTATCATGCTGCCATGCGGAACGGTGTGTTAACCACGACGACACGTAGACCGATGAAGGACATTCCGAAGCCAAGAGAGTTCAAGGGGAACAGGTCGGCGAAAGATGTTGAGAACTTCATTTGGTGCATGGAGCGGTACTTCCGGGCAATGAGCATCACAAACGATGCCGAGAAGGTAAATACTGCTGTTGTTTACTTGACTGACGTTGCTTTGTTATGGTGGCGACGTAGGTGCCTTGATGAGAATAGTGGGGGCACGAGCGTTGGAACATGGGAGGAGTTCCAAGCGGAGTTCAAGCAGCAGTTTTGCCCGAGTAACACGGAGAAAGAAGCCAGGACCAAGTTTTGGAGGCTTCGACACGATGGATCCATTACGGATTACATCCAGGAGTTTAGTGAGCTACAACTCCTTATCCCCGGCTTGTGTGAGAAGGATGCGCTTTTCATGTTTATGGATGGATTGAAGCCATGGGCCAGGACCGAGTTAGAGCAGAGGGATGTGCAGGAACTTTCCAAAGCCCTAGCCATTGCGGAGTCCTTGACCGATTATAGTGCTTACAAGTCCATGGAGTCCAAGTCTTCCAAGCCCCATGGCAAGGGTATTGGTGAGAGAGACGAGGACGTGTTCGGAGATAGCAGCGATGATGGCAAGGAGAGGCCATCGACCAAGCCAAACCGGTACGCGAAGCCAGATGATCGAAAAGATCGAGGATCCATAAGGTGCTACCATTGTGATGGTCCACACGTAGTGAAAGACTGTCCCAAGAAGAGGAGCCGCCTCGATGCCATTGTCCAGGAGGACGACGAGTCAGATGGAGAACTCGGTAGAGTTGGTGCAATCGCTAGCATCAAAGGAGGGAAGCCGAGGGTGGAAAAAGTACATCGAAAGTGTTACCGATGTAAGGGGCCGCATTTAGCGCGAGAATGCCCTGATTGAGTCAAGAAGTCCAAGGAGGATGAGCCCGAGAGTGATGAGGCTGCGAAGCTTGGCTCGATGATATTAGATTCTATCAAGGCGAGGAAGGGCCAGAAGCAGAATGGGTTGATGTTTGTCGACATCAACGTGGCGGGACGATCGAGGAGTGCTTTGGTGGACACCGGGGCAAGCGATCTGTTCATGTCCAGGAAGGCTGCCGAGAAGCTTGGTCTTAAAGTTGTGGATTCAACCGGTAAGATCAAGGCAATAAATTCAAGGGAAGTTCTAGTTGTGAGGACAATGCGGAAGATCGAGTTGCAGATTGGGGATTGGAAGGCCAAGGAGGATTTCAAGGTAATCGAGCTAGATGACTTTGATTTTATTTTGGGACTAAACTTCCTTGACCGTATTGAAGCTCTCATCATTCCGTATGCCAACGTCGTGTGCATCTTGGATCCAAGACAACGGTGCGTTGTGCCTGTGTGCCGAGACAGCGGGCGAGGAACCAAGAAGCTGACAGCCATTCAGCTTGTCGAAGATGCTCCAAGCCAAGGAGGCATCGAGTTGGAGGCGACAGTTGGGGACACTACCTTGGATGGGAAAGAGTTGCCCGAGGCAGTTGGCATGAAGGCCGTCGAGGAGCCATCCATGAGCGAGGTGGCCGAGGCATCGAACTTCAATGGGAGAGAAGTGTCGATGGGATTTGCATTGCCGAGGAGCAATGGGGCATCAAACTTCAGGGACGAAGGATTGATGTGTAGAGTAAATGCCAGGAAAAGGAGTGAGGCACGTCTTGAGCACGGTGATAGTGTTTTACAGTTTGATTTGCCTGATTTGTTGGGTGTAGGGCGCAGAAAACCTAACCCATCAGATGGAGTTGCCAATACTTGGTGCGGGCCGAAGAAACCGTTCAGAGTTCCGAAGGTTCGTTCGGTGTTCAACGTGAAGGCATCCAAGTTTGTGCACAAGGATTGGGAGAGTCCAGATCGGGGCAAGTCAGAATTGGTAGGAAAGAGTTCCTACGATCAAGATGTACCTGGGACGGGAAATTTTGCATGGCGGTACGAGCCAAGGCGAGCAGTCCTTATGGGGGACATCCGAATCAGAGTCTGGTGCTCTTTATGGGGAGAGCGGTCCTTATGGGGGGACAATCAAGCCAGATTCCGAGTTGGGAGCAAGCCAAGGCACGCGGAAGGAAACTCCAGGATCGATCTCAACTTTGTTTGAGAGGCGCGACGAGGGCGTCGCCAAGTTTGATGGGGGAGATTGTCACGGGCCGTCAGCCGAGGCCCGAGTCATTGGCACCACGGGGTGCACACCAGGGTTCCCAAGAGGTTCAGATAGAGATCTTGGGCCCAAAGAGACCACCAGACCTAGCCCGATCCGTGGAGGATTCAGGAGGGTAATTCGGTCAAAGCATCATCTATTTATTTGAAATATAATATGTAGATAATGTTTGTGATAATTAGAGATTTGAAATTGAGATTTGATTAGATAAGATCAATCTCGACCGTCGATGTAAATTTGTATAGACCGTCTGATTAGGGGGAACTCAACTATAAATAGAGGCCTTCCCCTCCTCATTTGAGGTATCCAAGTTTCCAAGGAATAAAGGCATTTACTCTAAATCCTCTGAGTGTTCTTGTGTTCTTTTCTTTGTTCTTGAGCGTTCTTTCGAAGTTCTTCTTCGCTCATCTCTTTTGATCCGATTCCGCGTAGAACGCTTTGCGTTTGTCGGTGCTTGGGAAGTTTGATCTTCCGAGAGGGTTGAAAAGGCTTACTTAGGCGTTTGTCTTGAGTCACATCGCCTAAGGCCGCACGGTGGGCTGGTTGGAACTCTAGCCACGTGACATTATTACGCTCCATTGACCGTAATGAAGCCTTTTATGCACAAGCTTGCTTTTGCGCTAGTTAGCCGTGCTGATGATCTTTGGGTACGTGCTCTTCGACAAAAGTACAAAATGCTCCCTCTTTGTCTGTTATCGATTGCTCGCCCAATTTGCTCTCCCCTATGGCGTGGAATTTCAAATGCTTGGGATTTAGCTAGAGAAAGCTTTTATTGGTTGGTTGGTAACGGCTCTCTGGCTAAGCTTTGGAATGATACTTGGGTGTCGTCCCTTGGTCCGCTTCGCCGTGGCTCAAAAACTAGTCTGCTCCTCCCCCTACTAACAGTTTTAATCAACTTGTGTGGACAGATGGGCATTGGGATGTGTCTCGTCTTTTCGACATCTTTCATCCAGCCATAATACCTCACATTGTAGGTGTTCCCCCTCCGTGCTTTGACTCCAATCCCGATTCAGTGGCATGGAAAGGGACCCCCTCAAGAGATTTTAGTATTGCTTCAGCGCATATGATTCTTGCGAAATCCAATTGGAATGCCTCAGATCCAAAATGGAGTGCTATTTGGTCACTTCCTGTACAACAGCGCATTAGAGTGTTTCTTTGGCTCGCCATTCAGAATCGGTTGCTCACTAATGATGAGTGGGCAAGACGTGGCCTCGCCACCGAGTCATATTGTCCTAGTTATGGTTGTTGCAGAAAAATTATTATCCACATTGTTCAGGATTGTTCCCCTGTTAGATCTCTTTGGATGAGCCTTATCCCAAGTTATAACCATGCGGCTTTCTTTGATGCATCTCTTGTTACTTGGCTCATGGAGAACATCGGATCATCCCCTCCTGTGATAAATGGTGATGTGCCTTGGCGTTGTTTTTTCCCATCTTTTATATGGCAGGTATGGAAGAGACGCAATATATAATTTTCAATGATGTTTGCATGCCTATTCTTGAGGTGTATCGTGTAAGCAAGGCGTGGGCTCGACATTTTCATAACTCGGCACTACTTCCGGCTAACACAATCCCTCCAAAGTCTATATCCGTCTCCTGGCACCCTCCACCACATGGATGGTTTTGTCTAAACACAGGTGCTACAGTCACGGCTAATTCTGGTTATGGTTCGATTGGTGGCGTTATTCGAGGGCCGTTTGGTGAATGGATCGCTGGCTACCTCAAGTGTATTGGTGTGGTTACCCCTTTGCAAGCAGAATTGTGGAGCATTATTATTGGTATGCAGGTTGCTTTTAGACTTGGTGCTGATTGCTTACAGATTCAATCTGATTCTAGCCACATCATCAAACTCATTCTTGATGATTCTGCCTATAATGGTCACTTGCCTCTCGTGCGTGCTCTCTCTTTGCTACGTGATCGTGCTTGGTTCACCGAATTCACTTTGATCCCACGAGAATGTAATATGGTGGCGGATGCTATTTCTAAGCTAGCCTCAACACTCGCTATCAGCTCTCAATCCTTGAGGCTGCCCCTATGTCTATTTTACCACTGCTAGATAGTGATGTGTATGGTCCTCCATACAATAGGACTAGTCGATCATAGTACATGAGTTGTACTTCTTTTACATTCAAAAAAATAAGACATAATATTTAAAATGTATACACTACAGTCTACACCTTAATATTATGCATTATATAATTATGAGTTCCATTCATCTACTTTATGACATTTGAAAAGGTTAATCTTTCTACTTTAGTTTGTTAAAATTTGGTCGCACCTTATGAAAACAAAAAAAGTTGGTCTAATTGTTGGTAGACCATGAACTTAAATATCTATTTTTGTTTGTTAATGTATCGTATGTGAATTACGGAATTGTTGATTTTTTTACTAATTTCTTGCATGATGTCAGCGGTTTAACGACGGTTTAGCATTGTTACCCAATTGGAATAACTTCTCAATTTTCATGAAGTATGAGGACTAAATTTTGATAAATTAAAGTAGAGGGACTAACTTCTCAATTTTTGTAAAGTTGAGGGATGAAATCCATTATTAAACATTCTTGTATTCAACAATCATAGCAAGGAACTCAATTATACGTAAAATCGGGGGTTAATTTTCTCTTTGGCCCCTCATCTATACCCATTTTCTCATTTTGGCATTTGGATTTTTTGTCTCGCTTTGGTACCTAAGCTATCATTTTCATCTCAATTTACCCCAAAAATAAAAAGTTTCCAATACTTGGCATGTTCTTATTGGATGTAAGTAATTTTGGGGTAAATTGGGAAGAAAATGATAATTTAGGTATAAAGTTTAGGCACCAACGTGAGAAATGGGTATAGTTCAAGGATCAAAATAAGCATTAGGCCTAAAATCTTTACAATCGAAGAAAAGAAACCATTGGTTCCGGGGTATATATAAGAAAGGCCCAAAGGAATTACACATCTTACAAAACGGTATAACCGTTGGATTGAAAATCAAACCACACTTAGAGAGATTGGCTTATACGATTCCAAAGCAAAAATGAAGGCGAACATCCATCCCTATACAGATTGGCTACTGGCATCAGTTGATAGATCACAAAATCGGTGCATCAACTCCGGTGTCGATGGCCATGACCATCTTAGAGAAAGCTTTCAAAGTACGAAGGACAAGTTAGTAAAATTTACTTCCAGTTAATTATATGTTCATGCTTAAATAATTTTAGACTTTGTAACAAAAATAATTTTATATAAAATTTTTAATTTGTAAATATTTTTAATTTAATATTTAAAATTTAACATGCTAAAAAGAGAATATACCATAAGGACAAATTAGTAAAATTTACTTCAAGTTAATCTTATATTATTTCAACCAAACACTATAATCTTACATTTCTACTAAATAAACCAAACACTAATTTAAATTTTGGAATAATGTCCACTAACATTTCATTTTGGATAAATTACAAATTAAAGACCTTGTATTCATTTCTTCTTTTATTTAACTCAATTCCACCATCTACCATTAATAATCTTTAGGGTCAATTTACCACTTAAGGATTCCAACTCTTACCCTTTCTATCTAATTCCACCAACTTCTAAATAACTAAAACTTCAAACAAAAGTCTCCCTTAATTTCTAAACTTCCATACTAGTCTCTGAACTATTATCGATTGCTTCAGTTATCAGTTAAAAATCTTGAATTTAATCAAAAATGTAATTTAATGAACTAACACTTCTACGACATGCTTCTTGGCTTCCAAAATTTACAAAAGTATTCATTTTAATATTTTTGGTCATTAGACTCAAAAAATTATTAGTTTGGGATTCAGGGTGTTACATATAATTTTCATTTCTTCTCAAATGTTAAGGAATTATTTTTGGTAGTTTGAAGCAAGTTTAAGAGAAACTGACGTTGGATTTAAACTGAGGGGTTGGAAAAAGGGTGAACCAGAAAATTTGGAGTTCATTGACCACTAGACATGACAATCAACTTTGATGGCCTTGGATTTTGATTTCAAGCAAAGTGATGGAAACCTTAAATCTCATATTGTTCTTTCTTTGATTTATAAGTTTCCTATAAGTTTAGATGCTAGTATTTGATGAGAATTGTATTTTTAATGGTGTTACTCCCACTATATTGAGGCTTTGAAAATTGAAGAAACATCAAAGATCGGAGAAAGCTAAAATGAGTGGATAATTTGAAAGGCCTTGTAGCACGCTCAAATCGACCTTCGATTACCGTCAAGAGGGTTGCTTTTGATTCTTTGTTGAATTGGCTAAAACCAATAAAATGGTAGACAATTTACATGATGATTTTAGAGTGGTTCGACTACCCAACGAGTCTACATCCACTACCTTAGCACACCACTAAGGATTTCCCAATTCACTATGAATTCTTCCCCTTTTCAAGGCTTAGGAGGAAACCTTTACAACTCTATCTTTTACTGGCTAAGATAGAACCACTCTAGTTTTTCACTAAGGCTAAACTATAACATCTCCTTTTACAAGGGATTTGTTTGGTAAACTAAATACCTCACAAGGTGGGTGTTTACACAATTTAAGCTCACAAGAGTGTACAAGGATAAAACAATTAAAGCACTCTCTTAAACACTATTTACAAGAGAAATGAAAGAAAAAGACTTGTGGTTGTTTGTGACCGTTACGTTTCAATTGGAGCCATTGGGGCTTTTTTCCCCGTAATAAATACAGTTCTGGGCAGTGGTGTGTCGGTACGTGAGTTATCCGTATCGGTACGCCCTTCTTGGAAACTAGCCGTTAAGCTCTTAACTGCCTTCCAGTATCGATATGCCTTGGCGCGTATCGGTACGCCCTGTAATTCAAATAGCCGTTAGGGGTGGTTGAAAATAGGATCGGTACGCGTATAAGCGTATCGGTACGATCCTATCCATATCGGTACGCCTAAGCCTGTACCGAAATGGGTTTTTGGTTCTGGAAAATTACTCTAGCTTGAAACCCTAAGGTGTATCAATACGGGGTATACCGTATCGGTACGAGCATGTTAAAAACATAAGTTTGGCTACATTAAAACGTTTGAAACACTTCCAAAACCTTATGAAAACATCTCAAACTAATTTTCAAGTTGTTTGGACTTAAAATTTTTTTTGAAATCTTTTCAATTTAGTCCAAAACTATTTTTCAATTATTATATCAAAACAAATATCCTAACAATCTCCCCTTTTTGATATAATAAAACCAACTTGGAAATTTGTTTTTAAGATTCTCCCCCTTAGTGAAAATAAATTTGAATAAAAGATTTAAAAATCCAAAATCATTAAAGCCCCCTTATTCCTTTGAAAATTTCAAATCATTCACCCCTTTTTTGTTATATCAAAAATGGTTCAAACCAAAGTTTGAAAACTTTTAAGTCCATAACAATAGAGATTTTAAAACATAATTTTGACAAAAAATAAGAGTTTTGTTTTAAAATGGCTCCCCCTTACTCAATGTATTCCAAAAATAATTGACACTTAGAAGATATTGAATTTCATAATTGGATCAAAATAAGTTCAAGAAATTTAATTATCCAATACTTAAATTAAAAGAATAGATAACCAAATAAATAAAGAATTAGCATAGAGGTTACCCATCTTCTTCATTTGTGTGACTAGAGCATTTTCATATCTTTGTTTTGCTTGCCATTGCTCCAAACACACCTACAAAAGACATTTACTTGATTTTTGGTATTCAAATTGCTTTGGATCCATTTACATTAGCCACAATGTCTTTAGTTCCCTTAGGAATCCATACTTGTCTAATCCTATAAGTTTTTATTTTCTTTATAGGACAAGTATGTAAAGAATGACCATGATAATAGCAATGTGAGCATTTTGCCATTATATGACAAGATGAATTATTAAAAATAATTTCTTTTTCTTTTGTTAAGCTTTCAAGCTTAACTTCAAATCAAGATTTTCTTTTTTTCTAAAACTCCATTGCTTGTTTTTGAAAACTCTAAATCATTTTTCAAAATTTCATTTTGGTTTTCAAAATCCAATTTTGTTTTCAAAGGAAAACCGTTTTCAAATTCAAGTTTAGAAATCATTTTCTTAAAATTGAAATTCATGGTCTCAAATTCCAAAAACAATTCATCGAAAATATCTTGTAACTCGTCAAATGTATATGAATTTAATTCACTTTAGTTAGAAGATACCTTAGGCTCATCGAGAGCCAAAACACCATCCACCTTTGGATTGAAGAGAAGGTTTGCACATGATTGATCATCATCTTTCTTTTCTCCCTTCTTGTTGCCATAGAGCTTCTCAAGCTTCTCCTAAGTTTCTTTTTCACTTTTGCATATGGAGACTTTCTTGGAAACGTTTTCTTTGAGGCCACAAAGAAGAGTGTGCATGGCCTTGGCGTTTAGCTTTGCCTTCGTGTCATTTGCACTCATTTGGTTCTTCTTCTTCTTAGGACCTTCCAAGTATTCATCTTCAATGATATCACAAACCTCAAAATCGAGAGATTTGATGAAATACTTCATGACATTGCTCTATTAGAAGTATGTTTCTCATTTGAAGAGCGGAGGACACGAGATAGAGCGACCTTCTTCAAATCTTGCCATTTTCTTGAACGGTGGACTTCGAGCAAATAATCTTTACTCCCGGATGTTAGTCCTTCGATGGAGATAAGGCTCTGATACCAATTGAAAGGACTTGTAGCATGCTCGAATCGATCGCTGATTACCGTCAAGAGTGTTGTTTTTTATTCTTTGTTGAATTGGCTAAAACTGATAAAATGATAGACAATTTTCATGATGATTTTAGAGTGGTTCGACTACCCAACCGAGTCTATATCCACTACCTTAGCACACCACTAAGGATTTCCCAATTCACTATGAATTCTTCCCCTTTTCAAGGCTTAGGAGGAAACCTTTACAACCCTATCTTTTACCGGCTAAGATAGAACCACTCTAGTTTTTCACTAAGGCTAAACTAGAACCTCTCCTTTTACAAGGGATTTGCTTGGTAAACTAAATACCTCACAAAGTGGGTGTTTACACAATTTAAGCTCACAATAGTGTACAAGAATAAAACAATTAAAGCACTCTCTTAAACACTATTTACAAGAAAAATGAAAGAATGTGACTTAGAGCTAATTTCTCTTGATCATATTGCTTGGATGTGTTCTCTAGCCATCTTCAAGTGTTCTAGCCTTCATTATATAGTTAATAGTAAGCTTGTGGCCGTTTGTGACCATTAGGGTTCAATTAGAGCCGTTAAGGCTTTTCTTTCCCGCAATAAATGCAGTTCTGGATAGTGGTGTATCGGTACGCGAGTTACTCGTACCGATATGCCCTTCTTGGAAACTAGCCGTTGAGATCTTAACTGCCTTCCCGTATCGGTACGCCTTGGCGCGTATCGGTACGCCCTACAATTCAAATAGCCGTTGGGGGTGGTTGAAAATAGGTCCGATATGCGTATAAGCGTATCGGTGTGATCCTATCCGTATCGATATGTCTAAGCCTATAACGGTACAGGTTTTCAGTTCTGGAAAATTACTGTAGCTTGAAACCCTAAGATGTATCGATACGGGGTTTACCGTATCGGTACGAGCATATTGAAATCATAAGTTTGGCTACATTAAAACATTCGAAACCCTTCCAAAACCTTATGAAAACATCTCAAACTAATTTTTAAGTTGTTTGGACTTAAAAGCATTTTTGAAATCTTTTCAATTTAGTCCAAAACTATTTTTCAATTATTATATCAAAACAAATATCCTAACATAATTTGACAAATCGAGGAATATCGCAAGTTCGGTTTAGGTTAGTGTAGTTAAATTGAGTTCATATGTATGTGATTATGTTAATTTGTATTTATGTGTGAGGGGGTTTATTATGAAAATTTCTATATTTATATTTTGGCTCAAATCGAGCATTCAATTAGCAATGTAAAATTGCTATGATATGGTATGGTATGTTTTGATATGCTATTTCGATGTTATTTTTCATTCAGTGTAAAATTTTGAGTGTTGATACATAAATATTATGTTTGAGTTGGGGAAGAATGTTAAATATGTTGTACTAAATGAGTTAAATGAACTAAGTGCTCTAATGTGATAAATGATATAATTCGAGGATAAATCAAATGTGAAATGGCTAATTTTGAATTTGTATAATGTCATAATTGTGTCTTTGGTTGTTAGTTGAGTTTCAGATACTATTAGCATGTCATAGAATCCATATAGATTGTGTACGAGTATTAAATACTTCGGTCTTAGCGAGGCAGAAAGATATTGTGATATTAGACTATATGTCCTGGCGAGGTGGAGGAATGTATATTATATTGTATCATATCGATATTTGACGAGGAGGTGAAATCCAAATATTCGTAGGCTACTAATAAATCATTAGGCCACGTAATTGAAAATGAATCAATATTATGATGTCGTTATGAATTTCGCTTACAAGATTTGCTATGAAAATCATGCCATATCTACAATTGTGATATGTTGTATATATTAATTCATTGTGAATTCGATACTATGCCTAGTTATAGTCTTGGTTGTCTCGCTAAACTATATAAGTGTGTGTTTTATTGGCTTTTGCAGCAGTTCGATAACTTCGTTTAGCTCGAGATTACACTAGAGGATTACAAGCCGAATCCGAACCTTATATGTAAATGTTAATTTTGAACCGAAACTCTTAGGATGATGGTATGTCATCTATGTTAGTATTTTGAATGTGTCTGTATATATGTTTATATGTGTTGCTTAAACTTTTATGTGATGTTTGATATGTGTTTTTAGTTCCATACTAATAAGTCAATAAATACATTAGTTCCATACTAATAAATCATTGATTAAGGTATGTTTTGTGGTGTTTTATATGTGTTTTTAGTGTCTATAATGTGTTATTGATGTTGGAATGAGGTTTGATGAAGTTTAAAGCAAGTTTAGAACCCATTTTGACTAGTTAGTAGAGTCAGTACCGGTGCTCACTAAACAATATCAGTACCGGTTGTCTCAATTAGTATTCCAAACCATACCTTAGTATCAATAATGAAGCTAAGTACCGATACTTACTTTTGAGTACTGATATTGAACATGGGAGTACTAATACTACTTGATTAAGAATTATTTCAAACTAAGGTGATAAATTGACCCGAGACTCGAAATGATTTATCCGATCCGAGACCCGATATCGACCCGAACATGATTATCTGAACTTATCCGAACCCCGAAACAAACCGAATCGAACCAAAATCGACCCGATTTTTAGTTAAATCGATATGGATCTGATCCGATTTTCAACTGAACCGAACAGACCTGAATCGATTTTCAAGCGAACTAAGTGGACCCGAACCTATTTCATCCGAACTGAAAGCAACCTGAACCGAAGGCAACCCGAAATAAAGAAAAGATATTAAAAGAAATAAAGAAAGATTTGATGTGAACTATCGCACAACTCACCAAAGAGTCAAATATACTGGCTTTATAAAGCCATATATGGGTGTAAAAAATTGATCCGGCCTGAAAACCCGACTGAAACATATTGATCTCCTATTGAACCGATCTTGACCCGAAATTAATTGATCTGAAAATACACCCGACTCGATATCAACCGACCCAAAAACCAATCGAACCGATCTGACCCGACCTGACTCGATACCTGACCCGAATCACTATAGACCCAAACTAAAATCAAACCAATCCAGATCCGACCTGAACTGAACCGAAACCGAATGTAGTCAAAATCGAACCTGACCTGAACCGAACAACCCGTTTTCCACCTCTATTTCAAACATTGTCTGGCTATTTGAGTATCGATACTCAGTCTTGATTTATGGATTTTAAATTGTCTTCTCAGTTTAATTACCTTATAGTCCATTAATGATTGAATGTTTGAATATTATACTCTATGGTTATTTTAGATGCATGGATGTTTGATATTTATTGAATTTAGTCACGAGTTGAGTTAATTTAAGCTTCAACCAGTCTGTGTGGCATCGTCAATCCAGTTTTGACTAGATCGGGTTAGAGTTGTTGCATGGTGAGTGTCGAGGGATGATGATGAATGGTGAAATAATTTATATGGATCAAATTGATATAATTTTAAAATCTAGAGGGTTAAATTTGTTAATTTATTTAGAATTGGGATCAAATTGATAGAATGTGAAAGTAACGAGGACTAAATATATTATCATAAAAAATAAAATAAAAATGTCAAGTCAAAAATTCTATTAACGGTCGATGACTTGATTGATTAAAAATCAAATAGTTAGTGACTTGATTAGAACTTTTTGTTTAGTGACTACAATACAACTGATCTTATAGTTTAGGGACTAAATAAGTAGTTTATCCTAAACTATTTATTAGTCAAAAAATCTGTGTGATGTGTCAACATCTTATTGGTCGAAATAATATTTTTTTAACTTAAATAACTATCGGACTTAAATTGACAAACAATAATAGTTTAGGGACTTATTTTGACTAAACAATAATTTATGGGCTAAAAGCAAACAAAAGGTATAGTTTAGGGGTTGATTTTATTTAAGCCTATAATTTAGACACCTTAAAGGCTTAACCCATTGCAAAAACTGTAAGCGGAAGCTCAGCTCTCTGGAAATTGGGAAAACAGAAGGCTCCATCTCCAACAAACCCTTGAATATTTTCCAGGTATGTCCTTCCCTCACTTCATCGACTATCATTCTCTCCTTTTCCATCTCAAATATTTGTTTTTACTTTCTATAATTAAGATATTGGAATGTCTAACGTTTAGGATCCATTACAACAACCCCTTCAGACTTACACTAATCATATACTCAATTCATTAGCGAATCGTTTAAATCAATAGAATTTATGGGTTTCTTTCTTTTCATAACTCTTAGAAGTTTTGCAAGTTTTCAAGGCTGTTACTGTTTATATATGTTGACAGTAATGCTGAATCGTGGAACAAAGTTAAAGGCATCGCATGGACCTCAAAAATACCCGATTGTAGGCCCAGTTCTGTTTCTGGTATCAGTCTCATTAGCATTGGTATTGCTTTTCCAGAAAAATGATGAGAACACGATTTCGGTGAGTGGAGTACCACTGGAGAAGAAATGGAATAGGTTTGAGTCTTTGGTGCAATTTAATCCGAAAAGGGAATTCAGGAATGGGACAGATTTGATATGGCAAATACCCAATTCACCTAAGGCTGTTTTGTTTCTAGCTCATGGATGTGGCGGTAGAGCTGTTAATTTTTGGGATAGGTCTCCTAAATGCCCTAAATGTGTTGGTTTGCCGGAGGAAAGACTGATTGTGCTTCATGCTCTTGCTCGGAAATTTGCTGTCTTGACTGTATCAAGTGCGGGGAGGTGCTGGACATTTGGGGATGAAAGGTTGATTGTCAAAGATATTATAACATGGTGGGTTAAGAGACAGAAGCTTGGAAAGCTTCCTCTTGTGGCTTTGGGGGCCTCTTCTGGTGGGTATTTTGTATCTGCAATTGCTAATGATTTGAAGTTTAGTAGTATTACACTTATGATTGCTGAAGGGTTATTTGATCACATGGACATCAAAGAGGATTATCCTCCGACCCTTTTTGTGCACATGCCGAAAGATATGCGCAGGCAACACAAAATAACTGAATTTATGGAAGTTTTGAGAAATAAAGGGGTTGATGTTGCAGAGATTGAATGCATGGAGTTGCCTCTGTCACCAGCTTTCTTTTCTGACAGAATCCCAGGTCTTGATAAGACTATCTCTGCTAGATTGTTCAATTTATTCATGGAGAAAGGTTTTGTAGACAGGAATGGGTATATGAAACAGGACGGGCGTGCAACACGTTGGAAAGATCATCTCCAGGATAGTAAGACTAATTTGCTGGAAAAACATTTGGTTCATCCTGTTGAGGAGGAGCTAAATCTTGCATTTGCATATCATGAAATGACTAGTTTGCAATCTGAAGAGATTTTTAAATGGTTTGAATCTCATATGGCCTGAGCAGTACACAATTGTGCCACATTCTCCTCTGTCCGGCTAAAAAGTACTGACTGCGTAAAGTGATATGTACAAACAGCTTATAGTAACAATCCCTCAACTTGAGTTGGATTAATTGTTTAAAGTTTGAAGGGTTTTTTTTGAATGACCAAGGACTAGGATGTAAAGCTACTACCCTGACTGAAACCAAACTGCAGCATTCACTATGTTTTAGGTAAATTTAATTATATGTGTGATTTGTGAATAGTATTATATATATACACACACACACACATATAATTATTTCAAATTGCAAAGTATCTTCTTTTCCTTAAAGGGTCAGTCATGCTTGCTTTGAATGAATGGATGAATTATCTTTGTGTTATGTATGTACTTTTTGATTTGCCATTTTGTCCTTTGTAGTGCATCTGTAAATGATTTATTCTGAAATGGTCAAAATAAGTAAAGAAAAAAAGAACCCTAGACATAAAAGGAGAAAAGAGCTACTAATATATCTATACCCAAGTTGCAGGAAGGAATCAACTTATCATGTTACAAATGAATGAAAATAGTCTGGAATCTGGATTGAAGAACTTTGGGTTAGAACTTAATCTTGCTACCAGTTAGAAAAAGAAAATACAGTAGCCAACTCTCAAGCACCCGAGCAAGCATTAATTTTGTGTTTAGAGAAGAAAACTTAAAAGTCTTTAGACATGTATTTCAGATAAAAGTGTTGAAAGAGGTGAGACGATGGCGTCCACTTTTAATCTGGTAGGGCTTTAACATATACTTTTGACTACCTTTCTCTTCCGATGGTCTCTCCTTTTTGTTTCTTCCTTCAGACGTCTTAAGTTAAGTGGCATTAAAATGTACATAGAATCATGTTGAACTGGGACGTCATGGTGAATTGCGGTTGCCTTCATTTATTCAAGCATTTCATATACACAGCTCAGTGCAGTTTGCGTCTGCATCAAAACCATGTAAAGAGGTTCAAATCGGCAACTTCATGCTATATGCTTGTGCTGCTCTTCAATTTATATGAGATACCGAACCTGATTACTGGACATCATTTTATCATATTTTAAAATAAAAAATATTTAAATCAAATTATATAAACTCATGTGTCTATGCATCAGCAAGCATTTTCTTTTTTCTTAATATGCATAGTTTCTAGTCTCTGTTACTCAAACTTAGGTACGAGTGTCAAACGTGTATATTCATTTTTTCATATTTCCATGCATTTGAAGAGTTATTGGAACACCATATCCCTATACCCTATTGTAGATATACATTGGATATGGTTGTTGGACACAGGTACTTCAAGAGAAATAAAGATAAAGAGTCAAAGTAACGTAGTTTCAAGTTACCGAAAAGCCATTTCGATATGGCCTTGAGTGGGGTCATTTTTGTTGCCTTGCAGAGATCATACCCCACATTCTATTTAAAGCACTTTGGGTTGGTATGCCTTTATTTTGGCATTAATTTCAACTCTTCTATGATCTTAAAAGATGGTAACTCTTGATCTATTTGTAACTAAAGTAAATACTTCTTTGAAAAATGTTCAAAGGAGCATGGATATGTTCAAATTGCAATCCTCTTAGTGATGGATAAATTTTCTCTATATAATATCTTTCTTACCTCAATCACACAAGAAAATTGTCAAGGGGGTATTATCCTAGATATATCAAGTATTTAGTTTCTTGTGGTCTTTCAGACCAAAAAGAAAAGATTCTAGTGGTCTTATATTTTACTTGGACCCTGATATATTACCAATTTGTTTTAGGTTGGACTCTTAACATGATGTAGCCATATAGGCTCCAAGTTGTGTTATGTTCTTCCTGCCTAAATGCAAGTGAGATTGATGACCCTTAACGAGTTTGTTCGGGTGTGAGTCCATCCTGAACTACACGTAAGGGGGAGTGTCAAGGGGTGTCATCTTACACCTATTATGTATTTAGTTTCATATGTCCTTATATTGACCTTCTACCTATTACCACTTTTTTTTAGGGTGGATGCTTAACAATAATATAGAAAAGCACGGATGAAAACAATGTACCTTATTAAATTATGGGTAAAACTTTGACACACAGGTTGTGTAAAATAAATTTTACACATGCCTGTGTTTTTACCTTATAAAACCCAAATTCTAAATTCCTAACCCTAAAACCTAAACCCCAAACCCCAAACCTTAAATTTTAAACACTAACATTAAATACTAAACCCTAAAACCCTAAAATTTAAACTCTAAACTACAACTCTAACCCCTAAAATAAAAAAGCTCGTGTAAACTTTAGTTTACACAGCCTGTGTATTGAAGTTTTTCCCTTAAATTATCTTCTGTTTTTATCAACTTTATGTTACTTGCTTACTTGGTGAAAGTTTTTTTTCGGGCTTCCGCATCTGTCATGATCATATGGTAGCCATACTTGTTTATTAACTTGTTGAAATATTGACAATATGTTTCTTCAAAGTAAGACTGTTGAAATCAGAGAACCTTTTAGAGTGTTTCTCAGTTAAATCTTATTCCAAAATGTTGTACAAGAGTAATCCTTTTATAGACTTTACAAGTAGTTAACCTAGAGTAGTCTACCTAAGAGATATAACTCTTATCCTTTAATGAGATATAGTTTATCTAGATTTAAACTTTTAAATTCAAACTATTAGATGAGATTAGATAAGATTACAACATTTAATTTACACACAATAACCTACACTCCCCCTCAAACTGGTGTGTATATGTTGTATACTCCCAGTTTGGATGAGAACTCGTCAAAGGTCACTCTCAGAAGTGCCTTTGTGAAGATATCCGCCAGCTGACCCTTTGTAGGAACATAGTGCAACTTTACGACACCACTGTTTATCTTCTCATAGATAAAATGTCTGTCAACTTTAATATGTTTAGTCCGGTCATGTTGTAGTGGATTCTTAGCAATACTCATTGTTGATTGGCTATCACTCAGTACCTCGAACTTCTATTTTTCATCAAACTCCACCTCGGTGAGAAGTTTTTTAAGCCACATGCCTTCGCAAATTCCAAGGGCCATAGCCCTATATTCTAATTCTGCACTACTTCGAGACACCACAATTTGCTTTTTTACTCCTCTGTGTAAATCTTCACAAATATGTCTTGATTTTTCCTGAAAATAAGTTCAAATCCTGGTGTAAACTTTAAGTATCGCAGGACTTTATTGGTTGCCTCCATATATTTTTCTTTAGGCTCACTCATGTGTTGGCTTATTATGCTTATTGGATAAGCTATATCAGGTATGGTGAGTGATAAATAAATCAGTTTTCCAACCAGTATTTGGTAGGATTCTCTGTTCACGGGAGTACTCGTGCTATGTTTTCCAAACTTTAAGCCTACATCCATTGGAGTGTCTACTGGTTTAGATCCAAGAATTATAGTTTTCGAGAGCATGTCCAAGATGTACTTTATCTGATTTATGACTATTCCCTTATTTGATCTAGTCACCTCCATTCCGAGAAAGTACCTAAGACTTCCCCAGTCTTTAGTCTTAAACTCTGTGCCAAAAAAGTCTTTAGTTTCTCAATTTCCTATGTGTCATCTCTTGTAATGATCATATCATCAACGTAAACAATAAGGAGAGTTTTTTACCATCTGAAACTACCTTCTTAAACAAGGTGTGATCTGCTTGTGTTTGCTTGAACCCATTCTTCACCATGGCTTTCGCAAATCTGTCAAACCAGGCCCTTGGTGATTACTTCAGCCCATACAAGGATCTATTTAGTTTACACATTTTCTGTTTCATTGAGTCATCCTCTAAGCCTGGTGGAATCTGCATATATACTTCTTCTTCAGGCTTTTCATTCAAAAAAGCATTCTTGATATCCAGTTGGTGCAACTTCCAATATTTATCAACTACTAATGAGAGCAGCACCCTTATTGTATTCAGTTTTGCCACAGGTGCAAAGGTCTCTTGATAGTCTACTCCACATGACTGAGTAAATCCCTTTGCCACTAACCTTGCCTTGAACCTCTTGATGCTTCCATCAGAATGATACTTTACTGTGAAAACCCACTTGCATCCAACCACATTTTTCCTTCTGGCAGTTTAGTTAAACTCCATATGTTATTTTGTTGTAGGGCTTTGACCTCTTCTTCAATAGCTTTCCTCCAGTCAGGATTTTCAAATGCCTCTTTCACTGTTCTAGGGATCCTTACACTGTTAATATTAGCTGTAAAAGCCTTGAAACCAGACAATAGTTTTCCATAAGCAACAAATCTATCAATAGGGTGATTAGTGCATTTTCTTACCCCCTTTCTGATTGTAATAAAAAAATCATCTAAATTCTCATAAACTGGAATTTTTGAGACATCATTGCTTACCCTTTCCTCCATGGCAACAGGACTTAAGATCAGTTCTTGGCAAGTACTAGGCTGATCAATGGGTTCTGTGACAATTTTCTTTCTTCTGGTATAGTGAGTAAGTTGTTTAACTGGAGGTTGTGGGGTTTGAGTAGTGTGAGGCCTGTAAGATCTAGGTTCTGGAGAAGGTCTTCTTACTAGAACATTAGAAGAGCTGGGAGATGTAGGATCTGCGGAAGATCTTTCTACTTGAACACTAGGAGAGCTGGGAAATGTAGGCTCTGGAGAAGTTGTAGGATCATCAGAGTTGCTAGGTTGTTCGTACTGTGTTTGTTCAAGGGTCGAAAAAGGAGACAACAAAGGAAGAATACGAGTAGGAGTAATAGGCTGAGATTCTTCACATCTCTCCCCCTGGATCTTAGTCCGTACAAAATAAGGTTGATTTTCAAAGAGAGTAACATCAAATGAAACATAGGTTTTCTTGGTAATAGGTGAGTAACATTTGTAGCCCTTCTGACTTGATGAGTATCCTATAAACACACACCGCAAGGACCTAGGATCAAGCTTACTCCTATTGTTGCTATGCACATGAACAAAAGCTGTGCAGCCAAATACCCAAAAAAGAATAGCAGATGACCATGGTTTGAAATGTGGAAAAAGATGTAAAAGGGTGTCACAAGGAGTTTTGAAGCCCATAGTTTTGCTAGGCATCCTATTAATTAGGAAAGTAGCAGTAAGAAGTGCTTCCCCCCAAGATACTGAGGAGCATTAGCAGAAAGCGGAAGAGACCGAGTTACCTCAAGTAGATGTCTATTTTTTCTTTCAGCAACCCTATTTTGCTAAGGAGTGGTGACACAAGAAGTAAGGTGAAAGATAACTTTCTCTCAAAAAAGTGAACCAAGGGATTTAGTAAGATACTCACTCCCATTATCACCCTGAACTATCTTTATTTTGCGTTCAAATTGGTTTTTGATCATGTGATAAAACATTTTAAATATCGTTTCAACTTCTGATTTTTCTTTCATGAGATAGGTCCAAGTAACCCGAGAGTGATCATCAATAAAGGAAACAAACCAGCGAGCCCCATATACATTTTTAACTTTAGAAGGACCCCAAATGTCGCTATGTATGATAGAGAAAATGAGAGGTAGGTTTAAATTTAGTGGGAATATATGATTGTCTTATGTGTTTGGCAAGTTGACATGCATCACCGGTGAATGACGAGGGATGTTTATTCAGGAACAACTTAGGAAACAATTTTGCAAGATAGTAGAAATTCAGGTGTCCTAATCGAAAATGCCATAGCATGACATCATTGGAAAGAAGAAAAGAGGAAAAAATTGTAGATGTAGGATAACTGGGAATAGTTTTGTTTCGAGAGGATAGGCCATCAAGAATGTAGAGTCCATTGTGTTGCCTAGCATTGCCAATCACCATCCTCGAGTCTTGTGCCTGAAAAATACAACCAGACAGCCCAAAGTTAACATCACAATTCTCATCTTTAATAATTTTACTAACAGACAACAAATTGCAGGCCAATTTTGGTACATAAAGAATATTAGACAGTACTAGATGATCATTTAATTTAATAGAACCACTTCATGATACAATGGAGAGAGATCCATCGGTAACTTTGATAGATGATCAAACGAATATGGCTTGTACTCATGAAAAAGCTCACGATTGCCTGTCATATGGTCAGAAGCACCAGAATCCACTATCCAACTCCAGAGATTGACTGTGGTCAAACAAGAAATTCTACCTTCTGTAGCAGGAAGTGCAGTAGAATCTGATTTGGAGAATATTTGACCAAACATCTGTTGGAGCTCTACAATCTGCTGCTTACTGAAACTGTTGGAAAAACTGACATGCACAGTAACATGTGCTTCTCTCGGGGCTTTGACCATTTAGGATTTCCACTCTGCTGGTCTCACTGATTGAGATAAAATGAGAGAAAGAGACGCATCTGAAAGGGTAAAATCAGATGGACGAGAGCTCACTGGAGAGCTAATTGCAGAAGCAGTAGGTTCTGCTGTAGCTATGTTTTCTAAATATGGAAGAAAGGTCGAGAGAAGAGAGGAAAAAAATTGAAATTTGGAAGAAAGGATCGACTTAAACTGATACCATGTTGAAATTAGAGAACCTTTTAGAGTGTTTCTCTGTTAAATCTTATTCCAAAATGCTGTACAAGAGTAATCCTTTTATAGGCTTTACAAGTAGTTAACCTAGAGTAGTCTACCTAACAGATATAACTCTTATCCTTTAATGAGATATTGTTTATCTAGATTTAAACTTTTAAATTCAAACATTAGATGAGATAAGATAAGATTACAACATTTAATTTACACACAATAACCTCCAAAGACAGCTAGTAAATGCTACAGATTTCAAGCTTTATCTTTTGGAATTTGTTTGTGTCCCCATTAACTGGTTGTAACTTAGCTTGTTTGTTATTGTTGATTGTTGTTAGCATATATGCAAATACCAAGCCTTTTTTCAATGTCTTATTCCATTTTCTTGAAGGCTAGGGTAAACTGAAATATTTACTTTGGCACTTGAGATGTCCTGAAAAGTCAGTTATGGACACAAAAAATTCTCAATAGCGGTGAACCAAAAAGTGACTGTATGTTACATGTATTCCTTGAATGGATGAGTATGAAATTGCAGGTTGAATGCTACAATGGTATTTGAGTGCAAGCACTAAAAGGTATTTAGGCATTAGGTAGGAATTTATGAAGTTAATTTTTGCTTCTTCCTCGTATCTAAGTTTTGAGCCTCTAGGAAGGATAGTTGAGTGATAAATACTAAGGAGCTATAATAGGTTAGACTACATAAAAGAAAGTAACTAATTATAATCTGCTAGTTATCCCAAATAATTGGTCACTTTCCTTGTTAGAACTATGCTAATGACTTCTTCTGGTTATAAAAGGTATGTATGTATTCCTTTGGGTCTGCTTCTTAATAGATTTCAAGCTTCCTACATAGTCGTTTTATAGGTGACCATTCTAACCTTTACTATCATTTGAGACAGAGATCCCATGCTTGTGGCGAACCAGGATTGTTACCAGAACTTTATCAAAATAAAGATTTATGTCTTTCTTTATGTTGATGACAATTTTAACATCTATTTACCTTTTATCATAAGGAGACCTGCATTTTGTATTATGATAATGTCACCCTACATTTAAGACCTTAGTACTACTTTAGTTGTGCAAGCAACTCATATTAATTATTCTTCAAGGATTCTTGTTTCTTCTGTTCAATTCTCCCTTAAATATGGTTCATGGTTTTCGATCAGCTATGCTATATAATAAAATACACTGGGCTATGCCTACCACTGCTCTATCTTATGGCCATTTAATGAGCATTTACTTCTCATTTATTATGACCACGCTCCCTTTGTTAGACTCACCATGCAGGCATGCTCCATAATCATCGAAGATGTGTCGACACACATAATTATTGGTCATTAATAATGTAATTGCTTGGTTTAGGACATCAATCTAGACATGCTAGATGCATGTTTGTTTTGATTTCATGAATAGAGATGTTTCAGATAGCTTGAAATTATGGTTTCTTTTACATGTGGCGTAGCTAGTGACCAGCTCTTGATGTAGTTTTTGTTAGTGTAGAATATGTGGAACTGAAACCAATATTGTGGTTGGAAGAAAATCATAACAAAATAAATCTTATTTAAAAATAAGAAAACATGAACTTAATATTTAGTTCTAAACCACTGTTTATCCAAAATGAAAGGTGTAGCATTATAGATGTTCAAATACTAGGAACATAAAATCTAAGTAGCACATACTAGTGGATAAAATGCTTCAAGAAACTGACAGGCTGAAAGGTGTTTGCTTAGGTCCTGGGGTTGAGGTTGTCTTCATTGGCGAGCTTGAAGAGACGAGCTTGAGCTGTTGTAGCATTGTTTGAACCAAGTGGTGAGACAAAACTCTTCCTGACTTGATTAGTTGAGAATGGGAACCTATGATGCACCATGGAGTTTAGATATGAGGCAGTTCCTTCCTGGTAAAGTGCCCCAAATCCATCGGTACATGTGTTTGAAAGTGCTTGGGGCAAGCTCATGGTTGCTCTAAACCCAGGAATGCTGGTCCCACCAAATGCACTGCCTAAAGTTCCCCACCGTCCAAACAGACCCTATATCAGTGTGGGGTGACTCCTCCAGAAACTAAAAGTTACAATTATGTGTTGTTAGTATCGTAACTTGATGGTAAATGCAACAATTGGAAGTTACAAAGACTTACTCGCATGTACCACCGATTGGTGGAGTTGGAGCAGAAAAGAATGAAGGTGTGGGGATGCTTGGAGTTCCTGGATCGATAATGGGATTTGGTGGGGTGACAATTATCGGTGTTGGTGGACTTACAGTTATCGGTGTTGGTGGGCTTCCACCTCTATAAGTTGGCGGACTACTGTGTGAAGGAGTTCGTGGTGGTGTTGATGGAGTTGATGGTTCATGTGGCGGGTTTCCACAATTTCTGCTTGAAGGCGTCGATGGTGTATAGTGGTAACCACCTCCATACGATGGGGTTCCATGAGAGGGAGGCGTGCCACCTGAACCATGGGCTGGTGGCGTTGTAAGTTTATCCGAGTAAGAAGTAGTGTTGTAAATAATTCTAGTTTAGTAATTGTACTTAAAGTCTACTACTTAAGAGATTGGAGTTAGAGTTAAATGTATCTGGGACTCCTAATGTAACTAAAAGTTTTACTCTTAGAGTCTTTAAAAGAGTCTGTAACTAAGTATTATGCGTGTGAATAAACTGAACACAGAATACACATTTTATTCCTTTACATGGTATCAATCTAATTTTGGTCCTATCGCAAAATTCCCTTGATGGAAAATCAACCTCAATCAATATCGAGTGAGCTGCAATCCTCCCCAACCTCAACTGTCAGTTTGGTAGATTTTTCAGAAGTAATAGGTTCCACTGTTACTTGTCACAAATTTGTGGGCCATAATTATTTTCAATGGTCACAATCTGTTAAAATTTTTCTTGTTGGCCGAGGAACCCTAGGTTATATTATTGGGAAAATTAAAAAACCCTATGCTGATGACCAGGGTTTTAAAAAGTGGGCTCGAGAGAATGGCAAGGTCATGTCTTGGCTGATCAACACTATGTCTCCAGAAGTTGGATATCAGTTTCTTCTTTATGAAACATTAGTGAAGTTTGGAATGCTGTTAAAGAAACCTACTCTAGCACCAACAACAATTCTGAGTTGTTTGGAATTGAAAGCAAAGCCTCTAATTTTAAGCAGGAAGGGATGATTGTTACACAGTTTTACACTACTCTAACAAACCTATGGGAGCAACTAGATTTATATAAGGCAAATGAATGGGAAACTGCCAATGATGCTGCTTTATACATAAAAATTACTATGCAAAAGAGGATTTTTCAGTTCCTGAATGGACTAAATAGAGAGTGGGATCCTGTCAAATCCAGAATCTTTAGCTACAACCTTTTACCATCTCTTAGAGAAGTTTTCTCCGAGGTCAGAAGAGAAGATAGTAGAAGGTCATATATGATTCCTGAAACTAATGTTCCTGAAAGTTCTACTTTGATTACTCATACTTTTTCTACTAAAAAAAGAAGGGGAAGGATGGTGTGTGACTACTGCAAGAAACCAGGACACTTGAAAGAAAGATGTTGGAAGTTACTTGGCAAACCAACAGATTGGAAACCTCCAGTCCAGAAGGCACCTAGGGAGTCTTACTCTAATGCAGCCACCGCTAGTCAACCAAGTGGTTTCAGTAAACAATAGATGCTAGAGCTGCAGCAACTGTTTAGCAAATTCAATGGCAGCAGTGAAGGAAATATGGCCTTAGTAAAGGATGAAGGTACCCAACACAAATCCTCCTCTACTGCTCTTCATTCCACTACAACTACACCTACTTGGATAGTTGACTCTGGTGCTTCTGACTACATGATTGGTAACAAAGAATTATTCTTTAATTTTACCTCTTCTTGTTTAAAGAGTTCTATTAAAATAGCTTATGATTTTCTCTCATCAATTAAAGACACTGGTTCTGTCCTTATAAATAGTGACCTCATCCTTGAAGATGTTCTTTTTGTGCCTAGTCTGGATTGTAACCTACTATATGTGAGCAAGCTTTTTAAGGACCAGAGCTGTTCTTTCTGCTTTATTGATAAAGAATGTTTTTTACAGGCACTGGCTTCGAGGAAGAGGCTCAACAATGCCAGGCTGCAAGGTGGTCTTTATGTTCTTTCCAGCAACAACACTTCTGCAAATGTTCATTCTCCATATTGTTTTAATTCCTTTGGACAGATTGATATTGTTGTGTTATGGCATTTTAGGTTAGGCCACCCTTGCTTTCATTACCTTGCAAAAATGTTTCCACATTTGTTCATTAATAAAAAATCATATTCTTTTAAATGCCATATTTTCCCACTTGCTAAACAAACAAGAGCTCATTATTTACCATCATCTCATAAACCCTCACATCTTTTATCCTTAATTCATAGTGATGTTTGGGGTCCTTCTAAGGTGAAGTATGTTAATAGAAGTAGATGGTTTGTAACCTTCATTGATGATCATAGTCGAATTACTTGGGCTTACTTGTTGAGAGAAAAATCAAAGGTGTCTACTGTTTTTTAGAAAATTTACAACATGGTAGAAACACATTTAAAAAGCAAAATTCAAAATTTTAAATATGATAATGAGGTGAATTTTTTACACAGTCATTAGGTAATTTTTTCCTAGAAAAAAAAGGATAATCTAAATTAGTTCTTGTGTTGACACTCCACAGCAAAATGGAGTTGCAAAAAGGAAAAATAGACACATATTGGAAGTCACTAGAGCTTTAATGTTTACAAATCATGTACCAAAGTATTTGTGGGGTAAAGCTTTGTTAACAGATACATACCTTATTAATAGGATGCCTAGTAAAGTTCTAAATTTTCAAACACCTAGGGATGTTTTATTAGAAAGTTTCCCACATTTTAAACCAATGTCTTCCATTCTTCCTTTGAGAGTATTTGGGTGCACTGTTTTTGTGCAAAATTTAGAACCTTCTAGGACTAAACTCGATCCAAAGTCTTTTAAGTGTGTTTTGGTAGGTTATTCTTCACTAAAGAAGGCTACAAATGTTATCACCCACCTACTCAAAAATTCTTTGCTTCCTTAGACCTTATTTTTTTGAACAGGATCCTTATTTTCCCAAGGCTACAACTCAAGGGGAGAATTATATTGATTTCCAGCGTACTCACAGTCAGGTTTGTCCCTCCACTTCCTCAAGTTTTTTACCGCATAGCTATCCTTTATTACTTGATTCCCAAATTCTTATTGAAATTCCAGTCCTTCACCTACTTCTCCAAACACTACTTCACCAACATCTACTCCTCTTATTTCAAAAAACCTACCTAAATCACCATTACAGCCTCCTAAACCTCTACAAGTTTATACCAGAAAAAGAAGGAAAATTCTCGAGACCATTTTGCAATCTAGTATTTGTCAAGAATTGGACTTGAATCTGGCTGCTTGTGAAGAAAATGAAGGTAATGACTCAACTGATATTCCTTCTCATTTGCTTGAATTTGAATGTGTGCCTATTGCTAAGAGAAAATGAGTTAGACAGTGTACTAAATACCCTATTAAGAGGTATGCTACTTATGGAAAGTCGATGCCATTATTTAAAGCATTTACAGCTTGTTTAGATGAAGAACAAGTTCCTAAAACCATTGAAGAAGCCCTACAGTGTCCTAAGTGGAGAAGGGTAGTTGAAGAAGAAATTGAGGCACTGAATAAGAATAGTACCTGAACTATTACTGATATTCCTCAAGGTAAAAACCCAGTTGGTTGTAAGTGGGTATTTGCTATTAAATTTAATTCTGATGGCAGTATAATAAGGCATAAAGCAAAGCTAGTTGCTAAGGGCTTTAATCAGACCTATGAAGTTGACTATAAGGAGACTTTTGCTCCAGTAGCTAAACTTAATTCTGTTAGGGTTTTATTGAGCTTAGCAGTGAATTGTGACTGGAATTTACATCAACTTGACATTAAAAATGCTTTTCTTAATGGAGAGTTGGAGGAAGAAGTTTATATGCAGATTCTACCAGGACTAGAGGATGATGAAAATAGCCAGAAGGTTTGCAAGCTCAACAAATCACTCTATGGCTTTAACCATTCACCAAGGGCTTGGTTTGAGAGATTTACCAGAGTTATCTTGAATATGGGTTACAAACAGTCCTTGTCTGACCATACACTATTTTCTAAGGTAACCTCAAATAACAAAAGAGTTATCTTGATAGTTTATGTGGATGGTATAATCCTAAAAGGTGATGATGATGAGGAGATTTGTCAACTAAAGAAACTGCTGAGCAAAGAATTTGAGATTAAAGACCTAGGAAAACTCAGATATTTCCTAGGCATAGAGGTGGCTAGATCCGAGAAGGGATTGGTCATTAATAAAAGAAGATATGTTTTGGATTTGCTTGAAGAAATTGGGTTAATGGGCTGTAAACCAGCAGATACTCCTATGGATGCTGGTCTGAAATTTAGCAAAGCAAAATTGGGCCCTAAGGCAGACAAAGGGTTATATCAAAGGCTAGTAGGGAAGTTGATCTACTTATCCCTAACTCGACCATATATATCCTTTTCAGTTAATATTATCAGTCAGTATATGACTGATCCTAGGCAGGAACACATGGAAGCTGCAAAAAGAATACTGAGGTATTTGAAAGGCACACCTAGATGTGGTTTATTTTTTAAGAAGAGCCTTGACAGAAGTGTAAAGGTGTTTTCAGACTCAAGTTGGGCCAGTGAACTCACAGATAGAAGGTCTACAAGTGGTTATTGTACTTTTGTTTGGGGTAACTTGGTGAGGAAAAACAAAAAAAAATAGTGGTTTCAAGGAGTAGTGCTGAAGTTGAGTACAAGGCTCCAGCCTTAGGAATGTGTGATGGGGTAACTTGGTGTATGGTGTTAACCACCTCCATGCGATTGGGTTCCATGAGAGGGAGGCGTGCCACCTGAACCATGGGATGGTGGCGTTGTAAGTTTATCCGAGTAAGAAGTAATGTTGTAAATAATTCTAGTTTAGTAATTGTACTTAAAGTCTACTACTTAAGAGATTAGAGTTAGTAGTTAAATGTATCTATGACTCCTAATGTAACTAAAAGTCCTACTCTTAGAGTCTTTAAAAGAGTCTGTAACTATGTATTATGCGTGTGAATAAATTGAATACAGAATACAAAAATTCTGTTTCTTTACAGGCATTCCATGTGAACCTGCAGTTACACCCATTAGAATAAGCATTCATGCCATCGCCACAGCAAAATAGAAACATCAGACAACTTGTATGAACCATTATACTTGAGGGGGGGAGTTCCTGCATTAGGGTCTGGAAATGGATAGTAGTTTTTCTGCTCCCCAAGGCGAGTCGAGGTCACAACAGTGACTAAGTTTTGGCAAAGAAAGCCATCAACCAAAACCAACATCAAACAAACCTGCTTGATTCTTCCCCTCGCCATATCCGTGTGGTGTAAGATTATTACTTCAACGGAAAAGAATGATAGAGTGGAAGGTGTGTGGGTTCAGAAGGAGGGGGATGATCAATATAAAGCCTCAGGTGAAGTAAATGGAAATAGGTGAACCTGCATGAGGTTAGTTGATGACTGCAGGTACATTTATATGTTGTATTAATTATCATCTACTTTTGAATGGTTGAAACAATGCTAGGCTTTGTTTTCTAAGTACATCAACCCATGGAACATGTAGAATCAAGCATGCACTTTAATCATATAGATGTTTATGATAACATGATTAAGACTCTAATACTATGCGGTTATTAAGCAATAATCAAATTCTAGGGAGAAAAGGAGAGATTTATTGTCCAAGTGGGCAGGAAATCCAATGAAGAGAGATAAAAATGCACTTGGACCACCTTTACTTGGTTACAAAAACGTATGTTAATACGATATCAGTGGGTTGGTATTGGCATGAGATTAATATTATATTTGCTTAAATATAGGAGATCTTTGTCTCTCACGACGTGCCTCTTATGCTTATCTAGATTTGATTGTTTATTAATTTTCGACATGTCATAATTACATCGGTTATATTTTGATATACAGCCGTGTAATATTTTACACAACCTTTTTTATAATCTAAAACCTAAAACCCTAACTTTAACACCTAAATTTTAAACTTTAAACCCTAAACTTAATTTTTTAAACCCTTCAACTTAAACTCCTAAACCCTAAACTCTAAACTAGACCCCTAACCCATAAATTTGACAAGTACATATAAACTTTATTTTACATAGACTGTGTATCAAAGTTTTTCTCTAATTACATTACATGAATAGTAATAAAAATTAAAAATAAAACATCACAAAGGGATTTAAATGAAATATTAAATATGACAAAATTTATACTTGGATTGTAGAAGGAAAAAAATTCATTTCAAACAATGCAGGGTTGCTCTAGCCCCAGTTTCTTTTCTAATTTTTTTCTATAGCTTTTTCTTCAAGAGTGTTGTCGAATGTTTTACTTTTCTTTATTTTCTTGTTTATTTTTTTGTGTTTAGTTTCAAATAAAAATCTTCTTTATTTTTTATTTATTCTTTTCGCACATCTTGTTAAGTTTGTTCGGCTGTTTTGTTGGATGCTTTTTGTCCATCTTGTGACATGGTTTTTGTCAATACAATCATAACCGTTAATGGAGCAATCTGCAAGATTAATTTTTTGTATGCCCACTCAGCAAGATTAATTTTTTCTATGTCCACTCATGCATTAATATAGCATTTAATCGGAAGAAACAAGGAAATTTTCACGATAATTGTTAGATTTTCTATGAAAGGTTAATATCGTATTCAAGGGAAGGTTTAATTTTTGTCTTCACGCACTTTGAATTAATGTTTTAATTTTTAAGACTTTTTTTGTGAACTTGATTTTTAAAGATTTTTTATAATTTGGACGTGTTGTATTTGTTTTACGAAATTCAGTATAGGATTGCTGGTAGTCTGCATGTTTATTGATTCAATCCTTTGCGCTGTTCCTAACGATTTTTTGGAACCTATGGAACAGACGTAATGATTGGGTCCATAATCATCGTCTCCCGCCCCCTTGGCTCACGGTTCTCAACTCACAGGGCATTCTACGAGACTACGCTGCAGCTACATCAACCAGCTCCACCTCTCAGCCGACGGATAAACCTACCCTTGCGCACCCGCGATGGCAACGGGTCCATGAAGGTTAACACAGATGGGGCCTTTGATCATCTCATGAAGGCTGCTGCCGTGGGTGCTATGGCGCGCGACTCTAGCGGTGCTGTCATTGGAGGGCTTGCTCACCCTTTGGGCAGCTGGGTGTATGCTGCCTCGGCCGAAGCACAAGCGGTTCTTGCTGGCATCATTTTTGTCCGTGATCGTGGTTGGTCCAATTTGGTAATTGAGACGGATTCGGCTATAGTGGCTAATAAGTTAAATCGGCAATATACTGATTTGTTTATATTGAGCTTTTTTATTGAACATGCTCGTCTTCTACTTGCCGATGCAGATAATTTTAGTATTCATTTTGTTCTTAGGGTGGTGAACAATGTTGCCCACACTCTTACCTCTAGGGCTCTGAGGTCTATGTCGTCCACCTTTTTCGGTTCAGATTATCCTAATTATCTTCATTCCTTTGTAACTAATGAGATTATTTCTCATCCAAATTAATATATTTGGGTACTCTTTTCCCCGTAGGTGCTCACTCGGAGCTTCTTGGCCACGTGTGACTTTGAGGGGTTTTTAATGAGGCCCGTCTTTCTTAAAAAAGAAGACCTTGGTGTTGGGTTCTTATATTTTTACAATGGAAACACTAACAAGTGATCATTTCCTGATTAGATTCCAAAGGCTGGTTGTTGAAGCATAACACTTGTACAACCCAGTAGAGAAGGAAGATAACATGGTGGAATGTAGCATTGAGGAGGCTGAAATGGACCCATAGTTAGAGCTGGATCTTAAATGGCCATGGCAGAGAGGTAGGCGTAGGTTATTTACGGGACACAGCAGTGGTGGTGCCATTTGGAAGCCTATACTTGAGGCCAGCCCTGTGTCTCTCTCAGACCACCCTTTGGCTATATGTTAAGCTTATGAATAGGTAAACATGGTGTCAGAGAGAACGAGAGGCAGAATATAATTGAATTAATGGATAATTCGAAATCCCATATTTTAATGGGATATTTAGTGTGTAATCAGAAAATTAAAAAAAAAACTCTATTCTACATGTCACAAGTTTATTATTATCTTTTAAAAATTATAATTGATAGGATGTATAATATAACAGTTCTTATACGGGAAATCTTATAACATTGGACGACGTGACTGTGCTGATGAGCCTTCCAAACAGAGGCATCTTACGATAAATGTGTAGTGTTATTGCTAGACAATGTTAGGAGGTATGTTGAAAGGAATGGTAGATGCCATTGGTGTAGAGCTCCATCAATATACGAGGGACTACATGTGGTTAATGATAGGAAGCATGTTGCTGGCCAGGGATGGACGGGGTGCTGGAGGGACAGTCGCTCCTCTAAAAATTTGAAATGATTTAAAAAGTTTTTAGAAATTTTTTATGTATTTTTTATTAAAAATTTATTTTTGTCCCCTTAAAATTTTATAAGTTCATCCATAAAATTTTATAGATTCGCCTTCTACCATAAAATTCTACGTCTGTCCGTATTGCTGGTCATTTAGTGCACTGCATGTATCTTTTTCTTAGTAATTTATACAACATTTTTCTGCAATTGCATTCCCTCATGGCTGGTGAGTGTCTTCCTTAGTAGTTGATGTCATGACACACTTGACTCCTCAGGGAGTCGATATTGTTATTTACAGCGGCGAATATTGTAATGACTTCTCATTCCTAAAATATGTCGTTATATTTCTTTTAAAATTCATGAAAATAAAGTAGAATTTAGGAAAAATGAGTTATGTATAGGGATGAGTGTCAATTACAAGCCATTTTATCAATTTTAACTAGGCCTGCCCATCATGAATATAATTCTCCTTATTGGGATGTGTAGATTGTAGACGAGTAATAGTTAGAGATTAAGGGTGTGTTCAACAATGTTTCTCCGACAGGCGTTGGAGTACCCAACAAAAATGTAATGTCGAATGGGTACCAAGAACGCACTGAACATACATTTTTTTCCGCATGATTTAACGCCTAAACGGGCGCTTCGCCGCAGTTGAAAAATCCAGCTTCCCTAAAAACAGACGCTGAAGGCTAACGGACATCTCACAATCCTTGCTGAACGGAGCCTAACTGTAACACCCTTAACGTATACTTGTAGTCTGAATATACATTAAAGATGTTACGAAATCATTGGAAGAAATCTTGACTTGAAATTTTTTCTTTTTTTTATACCAAAATTTAATTTGTAGTTTAACCCTTTCTCGGTTTTAAATTTAAAACTATATCGTCTAGGTGCAGCTAGTTTTGACCCTGAATTGGTTTACAAAATTTATAGTTAAATTATTAAAATAAAAACAATATAATTCAGGGTGAAAACTACGTAAGCTGTCTAGACCCTTTTCTTGATTTTAAATTTTTTACGCGATTAGGGCTAAACAACATTTTAACCATACCAAAGATTTTGCTATTGTTAACAATTCGTATTTCTAAACTTATCCATCCATAAAAGCATATAATTACGTTGTAAGCTTATGCTGTAGACAGTTCAACTTTAAAATACTTACATGCCCACTAGTCTATCAAATTATGGTAAAGTGTACTTACTGAACTTATTATAGTAACTTGATTTTTCCCAAGTTTTCGCTCTTCCTTGATAGACGATTTCCAGAAAACCTATGCGTGACATAAGACACACGCTAAGTACGAATTTAGTGAGGCAGCTAAACTTATTTATTTTAAAAACATGAAATAATGTAATACAGTATGTCATATATAAAAGTGCATTTCGTTTTCTATAACATGGAAAGTATATCACAATGTACATATGTTATGTATCATAACTATCATATAAATCATGTTATCATTGTATAAAATATTCTCTATTATGGACATGCTTTCATCATGTAATCATTTACATATCATGTACTCTATCATGGTCAGGCTTCTTTATGCCATCATTTGCATAACATGGATTCTATCATATATCATGTAACATTTCTATCTTCTCAGTCATGTACTTCCCAGTCATGTAACATGCGACTTCTTTTTCATGTATCATGAATCATGTAACATCTTTTTCATGTATCATGTAATCATGTAACGTCTGTATCATGAATCAGGTAATATCTCTGTCATGTATCATCTCTATCATATGAATCATGTATCATCATGCAGTCATTTGCATGCCCATGATCTACCATGTAATTATCTTCTTATTTTTATCATCGTGTCTGGCTAGAGGACCATGGAAACCCCGTAGCCTATCTGCACCGTAGTGCCTTGTGGAGTACGTACTCGAGAGGACGCTCTTTGCTCCTCATATAAGGACGCTCTTTGCTCATTATATTAAAAACACCTCGCTAGTGCCATTTGCACCCCATGGTGTATCTTGTTTCATTTTAATCTTGTAATTATCCAAATTTCATGTATGCATAATGCATCATCATTTATGCAAACAATAATTCGTACATGGTATTCCATCAAGCTTGCCATGTCGAGCAATGTATCATATCATGTATTATAGAGAAATGCAATGCCATCTTCAATGTAATGCAAACATTTAGAAATGCACTCACCTGGGCCATGTAATAGTATGCCTCACTAAATTCTACTCGATCCTTTCCTTTATAGTACCTCAAACTTCCCTTGATTCAAACTTAACTGCATAAATCACATAAACAAAATATTTGTTAGATTCCAATCTAACAATATCTTAGACATATTGTCCAACATATTCATTCAAATACAAAAATTTCCAAACGTCTTATTTTCTTCCTTGTATTGTTCACAAACTCATTTTTGTTCCATAATAACCATTTTGATCTTCAAATAATTCTTAGACACAAATTGTCTCAATTTCCATTTTCTGTCAATTTGCACTACCACCAAAGAAATATTTCTATAAAATAATATACAACTCGGAATTTGAATCCGTTTGCTCTGAAAGAAACTATATTCAACAAGCTTTTCACCCGTATAAATTAATATCCTAAATTCAACTTGTACAATTTATGGCGAATTTTCAAAGTCAATTTCCATTGCTGATTTCGGAACAGACTGCCATACTGTTTTCTGACCTTTTACCACTTAAAAATTCATATCTTTTTACTCGGAACTCGAAATCAGTTTCTATTTGTTGGACATGAAACTAGGCAAACAAATCTTTACATCGGTATAAAATTCACCTTCTAACTATTTTCGTAGAATTTATGGTGAATTTTCAAACTTACTGCCATAATCCAGTTTTCTACACTACTTCCATAAATAACTCCAAACTTTATACTAACTTCTCCTTACTTCTCTACTTTTCAATTTAGTCCCAATACTTGATTCAAACCATTAATGTATCATTTTCTTCATCAAATAATTATTCAAAAATAATTCTCTATAATTTTTCCTTCTTTCCGAAATAGTCACTAAAAATGCAAAGATAAGGATTAAAGCTTCTTAACTTTGCAATTTAGTCCTCAAATCAACATTACTATCTTAATTCCATCATTATAACTAAAATTCAGATTTAATCCTTCTTTAAAACCTTATTTCTGAATTGGTCACTTAACTTTGACAATTTGTCAAAATGGTCACTAATTCGATTCAACATCGGCTTAACATTCTAACTTCAATTTCACATCTCCAACATCATTAATAACATAAATACACTTCAAATTCTAAAAATTCAGATTTGGTCCTTCAACTTTTAAACTTGCCGAATTGGTCCCTAAACAATTTAACTTAGGGTTTTACTTCCTAATAACAATTCAAGCTTACTAGATCATTAACCCAACATCACAAATCCTAAGTTAAACTTGAACCCATAAACCCTAATCATCTTCATAATAACCGAAATATATAGGGTTTAATCCCAACTCAAAAATATGATTTTAACATCATAACAACTTAATTTTGACTTAAATTTCAACATAGAATCATAAAACCTCAAAACCCCCAATTTAGTCCATAAACCCTAATTTCTTTTCTTACAAAATTCTCATCAATCAAGCATGTTTTCCATGAATTATCTACACCAAAAGATAGAGCTTGAAGAGTAGAACAACTTTGTAGTTGAAGAGATTACCTAAAAACCGAGTTTTGGGGCTTGAATCGAGCTTGGAAAAATTTTCTCTTTCTTTCCCTAGCTCTCACGTTCTTTGCTGGAAAAGATGAACACCATTATTTTACACATATAACTATTAAATGAATATTAAATTCATTTAATAGTGAAATTACAATTTTGCCCTTTTTATCTAATGGTTGAGATTGATTTTATCATCAATCAAGGGCCAATATTTAATCTTCCATTTCCTCTTTCCAAAATTGCCCTCATAACTTTTTAAATATTTCAAAAATGCCATCCATGCCAAATGACCAATTTGCCCTCCAACTAAACTTTATTTAGTCACATGTCTAAAAAATGCCATTCCATAAAAATTGAACTAAATTGGTTCCATTCTAACCAGCCTTCTTCCCAAAATATCATAAAATTTAATTTATGATATTTATTCGATCCAAATATTTGAATTTCATTCAATACGATTTTCAAATTTTCTTTCTTTGAGCTTTATTGCTTTATAGCCATTCCATTACAATTCAACTAAAATAATTCATTTCCAACCGATTACTATACCTTCAATATTATTTTATAACTTTTCCATGTCTTATGGAATAGCCTCTGAAATTTCTATTCGATCCGATCTCTCGATATTCGTAAAATACTTCTACTGCGATTTTACCTTTTCTGAACTATCGCATCTATTCCAAAAAAATCATATTTCCATATTATGTAAATAAACTCTATTATCTCATAAAAACTTCCCTCGCCATAAATTAGACTGAATTTTCCTAACTCAGTCTACTATTCCGATAATTATCGAAAATCTCCATAGAATAAAATTTCTCTTAGAAATCCTTTATCGATAATCCATTCGAATATTCTTTACTTTTACTGAGTCCAAAATATCGATTAGAAACACTTTTATGTGACCTTCCCGGAGGTCACCCATCCAAGTATTTCCCGGGCCTAAGCACGCTTAACAATTTTATTCGATCCAAATTCGATATCTCCTACTGTATCTTAATTCTCAAAACTGATATCAAGGTTCTTATTTCGATCAGATTTATTCTTATGTTGAATAAAATCACTTATTGGGGAAATTTACACTTTAGTCACCAAACTTTTCCAAAGTTTATACTTTTAACCCCAAAACTTTCAAAATTTATATTTCGGTCACTGACCAAAATTTTGGATATTACAATTCCTCCCCCTTAAGAAAATTCGTCCTCGAATTTTCAATGTGTATCTGTTCCAAACATTTATGGATATTACTTCCCTACTTTCTTCTGAGTCTCCCAATTGGCTTCTTCGACCTTGTGATTTTTCCTCGAAACTTCAATCGATGAAATTTCTTATTCCTTAATTCTTTAATTCCATAAACCAATATTTCTACTAAACCCTCTTTATGTATCAAATCTAATTGCATCTCAATTTACTCAGGTGTGATGACATGTAAATAATTCAATCGATGCCCCCAAAATATAAGTACATATACTATAGACTTTTGCTCACTTTTAGAGATAAGACCCATTAATATACTCTTGGTCCAACTCTTTCATGATTCTTTGAGGTATAACGTTCTGGAACCAAGTTTTCCTTCTTTTTTCCTTCTTTTTTGACCTATACAAATCATCTTTCCTCGAATTTTCAATATTTACATGTTTCAAACAATTTCAGGTATTACTCCTGCATTCTTCTTTCAGTTTCCCACGTGACTTCTTCCACTTTATGATTTCTCCAAAGGACTTTAACCAGTGGAATTTTCTTGTTCCTTAACTCTTTAACTTCATATGCCAAGATTTTCACTGATCGTTACTCATATCTAAAAGTAACGCTAGTTGATAAGCCACTAGTTCAACTCCCTTTAGAATCTCGTATGGCCCAATAATTCTGGGACTAAGCTTTCCTTTTTGACTAAAATATAACACCTTCTTCCAAGGTGAAACCTTTAAAAACACTTTGTCCTTAACTTCGTACTTAACATCCTTATCTTCTTGTATGCATAAGCCTTTTTGTCAATCCGCGGCAGCTTTGAGATTATATTAAATAATTATTATTTTATCCTCTATTTCTTGTGTCAAATCAACCCCTTATACCAAACATTTCGATCATGTAGCTCAAACCAATAATGAAGAGTTCGACATATTCTTCCATACAGTATTTCAAATGGTGTCATCTTAATATTTGTCTGATAACTATTTTTACTGGTAATCCTATTACAAGTTCCTGTTACCCGTTCTCACTTCCATTGGGGACAAGAAATAGGCTGAATCAATCCAAAAGGTACTTGATGTTTGGCTTTTACTTATTAGCATGTCAAGCACTTTGTCATAAATTTCGAAATTGTCCTTTTTCATTCTTGGCCACCAATACCGAGTCTTTAGATCTTAATACATTTTGCTACTTCCAGAGTACATAGTCAATGGACTTATGACAAAATTCAGTCAAAACTTCTTTCTTCAAATCACCATCATCAGGAAAGTAAACTTTTTCTTTATAATAAAAGCAACCATTTGACTTAATTTCATAATCATGTGTTTCTCTTGTTTCAATTACTTCTTTTCTTTTCTCTTATTTTTATGAGTTTTGAGCTGCCTTGATACATGGGCTACTACATTAATCTTCTCGAAATGGTAATCTATAACTACATTGTAGTCTCTTAGGAACTCAACCTATCTTTGTTACCGTAGGTTCAATTCTTTTTGCATCATAAGTTGCTTTAAACCTTTGTGATCAGTGTAACTAGGACACATCTTACCATTCCAATGGAATACCTCTTTACGATAGTTGAGTAAGTAGTAGAGTAATAATAGATAAATTCTACACAAAACATTTATAATATCCAGCTAATTTCCAAGAAACTCCGAACTTTAGAGACATTTTCGGTGCCTCATATTCAAGAATAGATTGTACTTCATTGGAATTCAACTCTTATTCCTTCAGCCGATACTACATGTCTAAGGAAAATTACTTCTGATAACCAAAATTCATATTCAGAAAACCTTACATAAAGCTGCTTATCTCTTAATGTTTGTAATACCACTCAAAAATGATAATCATGCTCAGCTTCCATCTTTAAGTATACCAGAATATTGTCTATGAAGACTACTATTACAAACTGGTCTAAGTAGTATTGGAATACCCTATTCATCAACTCCATGAATACACCAGGGGCATTTGCATGTCCAAATGGCATTACCAAGAATTTGTAATGTCCATAACGAGCCCTGAATGTTGTCTTTGATACATCTTCTTCTTTGACCTTGAGTTGATAATAACCCGATCAAAGATCTATCTTTGAGAACACTATTGCACCTCTAAGCTGATCAAATAGATCTTCAATCCTTGTTAGTGGATACTTGTTCTTAATAGTTACTTTATTCAATTACCGGAAATCTATACTTAATTGTAGAGAACCCTCTTTCTTCTCTACAAATAATACCGGAGTACCCCATGGTGATACATTCGGTCAAGTATAATCCCATTCTAGTAGTTCTTGAATTAAGCTTTCAGCTTTCTTAGCTCAATTGACACCATCCTATATGGTGCTATCGATACTGGTTCAATTCTAAGATAGACATTAATCCCAAACTGTACCTCTCTATCCGGAGGTAATCATAATAACTCATCCGAAAACACATTTGAAATTTTCTCACAATCAGAATATCTTTAATCTTCTTGGGTGACATTTGTATAATCACCACATAAATTAAACACGCCTTACATCCATTTTCTTAACAACCTCTGGGCTGTTGTCGTAGAAATCACTGACTCTAAACAGTCAGTTTTTTCTTTGACATTTATTTCAGAACCATCAGGTTCTTGAAGCACAAACCTTTTTTTTTCACATCACTTCCTTAACAGGTACTAACTCCGTGGCATTAGACCACTAAATATAAACGTGTTCCCTTAGCAGGATACAGCTACTTCTAACATCTTAATATATATGTAGTTTAATTTCTCTATAACATGACTTTAACATCTTTATGCCACAAATTGGAAATTATCGAACCACTTTCTCCATTAAATTCAGGAGCTCCTAACTTTTAAGCTCCTTAACAATCGACATCCTTCCTGATGCCGGCACAAGGGTCTTAATTCTATTAACCACAACCTTTAAAGCTCATACTAAGGTTTCATATTTTTGTTCTAGAGTTCTCTGCTATACAAGTGGCTCTACTAAGGTAAGAGTCAGAGATGGAACATTCTGTATTTCATTACTTCTACTTTATACCTCATTTGGTCTCAATTATCAAGTGTCTAACACAGTCCAACAATACTTGATATTACTTATTTCTACTATAACTTATTCATGTTATTGAGGAGCATAATCAAGTTACACAACAACATGTCAGTAACATGACATCCTAGGGGCATATATTTAACATCAAATCATATTAAACTTGGTTTAGCCTTCAGAATCGGCTAAACCTGTAGCTGTGATACCAAAATGTAACACCCTTAACGTATACTCGTAGTCTGAATATACATTAAAGATGTTACGAAATCATTGGAAGAAATCTTGACTTGAAATTTTTTTCTTTTTTTTATACCAAAATTTAATTTGTAGTTTAACCCTTTCTCGGTTTTAAATTTAAAACTATGTCGTCTAGGTGCAGCTAGTTTTGACCCTGAATTGGTTTACAAAATTTATAGTTGAATTATTAAAATAAAAACAATATAATTCAGGGTGAAAAATACGAAGCTGTCTAGACCCTTTTCTTGATTTTAAAATTTTTACGCAATTAGGGCTAAACAACATTTTAACCATACCAAAGATTTTGCTATTGTTAACAATTCGTATTTCTAAACTTATCCATCCATAAAAGCATATAATTATGTTGTAAACTTATGCTGTAGACAGTTCAACTTTAAAATACTTACATGCCCACTAGTCTATCAAATTATGGTAAAGACTTACTTACTGAACTTATTATAGTAACTTGATTTTCCCAAGTTTCTGCTCCTCCTTGATAGATGATTTCCAGAAAACCTCTGTGTGACATAAGACACACGCTAAGTACGAACTTAGTGAGGCAGCTAAACTTATTTATTTTAAAAACATGAAATAATGTAACACAGTATGTCATATATAAAAGTGCATTTCGTTTTCTATAACATGGTAAGTATATCGCAATGTACATATGTTACGTATCATAACTATCATATAAATCATGTTATCATTGTATAAAATATTCTCTATTATGGACATGCTTTCATCATGTAATCATTTACATATCATGTACTCTATCATGGTCATGCTTCTTTATGCCATCATTTGCATAACATGGATTCTAGCATATATCATGTAACATTTCTATCTTCTCAGTCATGTAACATGTGACTTCTTTTTCATGTATCATGAAATCATGTAGCATCTTTTTCATGTATCGTGTAATCATGTAACGTCTGTATCATGAATCATGTAATATCTCTGTCATGTATCATCTTTATCATATGAATCATGTATCATCATACAGTCATTTGCATGCCTGTGATCTACCATGTAATAATCTTGTTATTTTTATCATCGTGTCTGGCTAGAGGCCAATAGAAACCCCGTAGCCTATCTGCACCGTAGTGCCTTGTGGAGTACGTACTCGAGAGGACACTCTTTGCTCCTCATATTAAAAACACATCTCTAGTGCCATTTGCACCCCAGGGTGTATCTTGTTTCATTTTAATCTTGTAATTATCCAAATTTCATGTATGCATAATGCATCATCATTTATGCAAACAATAATTCGTACCTGGTATTCCATCAAGCTTGCCATGTCGAGCAATGTATCATATCATGTATTATAGAGAAATGCAATGCCATCTTCAATGTAATGCAAACATTTTAGAAACGCACTCACCTGGTTCATGTAATAGTATGCCTCACTAAATTCTACTCGATCCTTTCCTTTATAGTACCTCGAATTTCCCTTGTTTCAAACTTAACTTCATAAATCACATAAACAAAATATTTGTTAGATTCCAATCTAACAATATCTTAGACATATTTTCCAATATATTCATTCAAATACAAAAATTTCCAAACATCTTCTTTTCTTCCTTATATTGCTCACAAACTCATTTTTGGTCCTTAATGACCATTTTGACCTTCAAATAATTCCTCCAAGCTTGCTAACCAATATTAGACACAAATTGTCTCAATTTCCATTTTCTGTCAATTTGCACTACCACCAAAGAAATATTTTTACAAAATAATTTACAACTCGAAATTTGACTCTGTTTGTTCTGAAAGAAACTACATTCAACAAGCTTTTCACCCGTATAAATTAATATCCCAAATTCAACTTGTATGATTTATGGCGAATTTTCAAAGTCAATTTCCAGTGCTGATTTCGGAATAGACTGCCATACTATTTTCTGACCTTTCACCACTTAAAAATTCATATATTTTTACTCGGAACTCGAAATCAGTTTCTGTTTGTTGGACATGAAAATAGACGAACAAATATTTACATCGGTATAAAATTCACCTTCTAACCATTTTCGTAGAATTTATGGTGAATTTTCAAACTTACTGCCATAATCCAGTTTTCTACACTACTTCCATAAATAACTCCAAACTTTATACTAACTTCTCCTTACTTCTCTACTTTTCAATTTAGTCCCAATACTTGATTCAAACCATTAATGTATCATTTTCTTCATCAAATAATTATTCAAAAATAATTCACTCTAATTTTTCCTTCTTTCCGAAATAGTCACTAAAAATTAAAAGATAAGGATTCAAGCTTCTTAACTTTTCAATTTAGTCCTCAAATCAACATTACTATCTTAATTACATCATTATAACTAAAATTCAGATTTAATCCTTCTCTAAAACCTTATTTCCGAATTGGTCACTTAACTTTGACAATTTATCAAAATGGTCACTAATTCGATTCAACATCGGCTTAACATTCTAACTTCAATTTCACATCTCCAACATCATTAATAACATAAATACACTTCAAATTCTGAAAATTCAGATTTGGTCCTTCAACTTTTAAACTTGCCAAATTGGTCCCTAAACAATTTAACTTAGGGTTTTGCTTCCAAACAACAATTCAAGCTTACTAGATCATTAATCCAACATCACAAACCCTAAGTTAAACTTGAACCCATAAACCCTAGTCATCTTCATAATAACTGAAATATATAGGGTTTAATCCCAACTCAAAAACATGATTTTAGCATCATAACAACTAAATTTCAACTTAAATTTCAACATAGAATCATAAAATCTCAAAACCCCCAATTTAGTCCATAAACCCTAATTTCTTTTCTTACAAAATTCTCATCAATCAAGCATGTTTTCCATGAATTATCTACACCAAAAGATAGAGATTGAAGAGTAGAACAACTTTGTAATTGAAGAGATTACCTAAAAACTGAGTTTCAGGGCTTGAATCGAGCTTGGAAAAATTTTCTCTTTCTTTCCCTAGCTCTCACGTTCTTTGCTGGAAAAGATGAACACCATTATTTTATACATATAACTATTAAATGAATATTAAATTCATTTAATAGTGAAATTACAATTTTGCCATTTTTATCCAATGGTTGAGATTTATTTTATCATCAATCAAGGGCCAATATTTAATCTTCCATTTCCTCTTTCCAAAATTGCCCTCATAACTTTTTAAATATTTCAAAAATGCCATCCATGGCAAATGACCAATTTGCCCTCCAACTAAACTTTATTTACTCACATGTCTAAAAAAATGCCATTCCATAAAAATTGAACTAAATTGGTTCCATTCTAACCAGCCTTCTTCCCAAAATATCATAAGTTTTAATTTATGATATTTATTCGATCCAAATATTTAAATTTCATTCAATACGATTTTCAAATTTTCTTTCTTTGAGCTTTATTGCTTTATAGCCATTCCATTATAATTCAACTAAAATAATTCATTTCCAACCGGTTACTATACTTTCAATATTATTTTATAACTTTTCCATGGCTTATGGAACAACCTCTGAAATTTCTATTCGATCTGATCTCTCGATATTTATAAAATACTTCTATTGCGATTTTACCTTTTCTGAACTATCGGATCTATTCCAAAAAATTCATATTTCCATATTCTGGAAATAAACTCTATTATCTCATAAAAACTTCCTTCGCCATAACTTAGACTGAACTTTCCTAACTCAGTCTACTATTCCGATAATTATCGAAAATCTCCGTAGAATAAAATTTCTCTTAGAAATCCTTTATCGATAATCCATTCGAATATTCTTTACTTTTACTGAGTCCAAAATATCGATTAGAAACACTTTTATGTGACCTTCCCGGAGGTCACCCATCCTAGTATTTCCCGGGCCTAAGCACGCTTAACAATTTTATTCGATCCAAATTCGATATCTTCTACTGTATCTTAATTCTCAAAACTGATATCAAGGTTCTTATTTCGATCAGATTTATCCTTATGCTGAATAAAATCACTTATGGGGGAAATTTACACTTTAGTCCCCAAACTTTTCCAAAGTTTATACTTTAACCTCAAAACTTTCAAAATTTATATTTCGGTCATTGGCCAAAATTTGGGATATTACACTAAATCTTTATGTACATGTTACCTGTTAGTAGTTTAGATTTACACTAACACTTATTCTCAGTATATATAAAGATGAACTAGAGAACCTATTTTATTTTGGAAAGAAACTAGAGAACCTATTGAGTGGTCCTAATGGAAAATGGAGCGTAGGTAATTTTAGGAGACCCATGTTCGAGCAATTTGTCTACACGGTGTGTATGCATTTTCAAACGACTAAGATTAAAGAACAAAAACTACCATGTAATCAAACTAGAATATTAAAAAGGATGTTAACTAGAGTAGTCCTAGGGTTGACAATTTAATCCGAATTTGAAAAAAAATCGATCCAAATCCGATTAGAAAAAGTCCAAATCCGTAAAAAGGGTCGAGTCCTAATAGGAGGCAAATTGGATATGGATATTGTCAGGATCCGATCCAAATCTGATCTGAGTCCATGAACGATCCGAGTCCGATCCAGATCCGAGTTCGAATAAAAACATTAATGACTTTTAGTTCTTTAAAACAAAATATCATTTATAATATTTACATTAAAATAATAAGACAACATATATAAACTAAAAAAACTAAACTAAATACATTAAAACAAACATGAATATATATTAGGTAACTTAGAATAATGGCAAAAACAAAATTAACTTACACATATGTTCATATTAAAAGTGATAATAAAATTAAAAATTTATTAAAATGCAAGTTAATAATAATATTTACTATGATTTATATCTATTAACTAAACATGATATAGTTTTTTTGATCGAAAAGGTAATGTATGATTAAAAAGACCAACCATACAATCGGGACTATCACAAGCCTCGTTAAAACACCCTAAGCCTATATGGGGGGAAATAGTACTCACGATAATCCACCAATCGCGAAACACTACAAATGAAGACAAAACACCCAAACAAAGTATAAAACACAATTCCACAGCCAACACGACCACTAACCCTCCACAAACACACATCACACACCCATCTTAAGCCAAGAGACACGATCCACACCTCGTTTCGCAAGTACATCGACTACACTATTCGCCTCGCAAAATATATTGTGAAAACACACACAATGTAAAGAATCACAAGAAGCATCAATCCGACGAAACCAATAATCCATTCTCCAAGGTCTCTTTTCATGCTGCAAAACCCAAGACACCGCCACAATTGAGTCTAATTCAATTATAATTGAGGTATTCATACATCATTGTGATTGTAACACCAACTCCAATGCGGAATCAATCGCTCTTACTTCAGCCTCATTCGAGTCCATAATCCCAAGAGGCCCTGAAAACAATGCCAAAATTGTTCATTCATTATCACGTAATACACCTCCACATCCGACTGGACCTGGCTTACCGCGTGCCGAACCATCCACATTGAATTTTAACACCCCCAGACTCGGTGGAGTCCAAACAATCCCCAAGCGAGGCACACTCCGTGAAACACACCCCTCACACATCCAAGGGCAATCACACCACATAGACTCCGATATGACACAATCCTTTGAAGAAGCCCTCACCCAATATAACGTACGAAGCTTCACAAGGAAAAACATGTCACTCAACCGCGACAATTTTCTATGGAACATACCTTCATTACGCGCTAACCACAAAGTTCACATCACTGCAGCACATCCAGCCAACCACCATTGACGTCGTATACCCGAGAAAAACCATAGAATCCTTGGACCAAGAACTCAGAAAATGACTGCGGTAATGCTAGCACAATCGTCCACCACTGAAAGAATAAAAACCATATTCCTTGCTCCTGAATACACTGATAAAAAATATGCTCCAGATCATCCTCGCCCTCCCTACACAACATACATTATAACGCCACACCCTCTAATGACACTCCCCGGGATCTAAGCATGTGTAGCGCAGGTAAACGTTAGACCATTACAAACCATAGAAAACTCTGAACTTTAGGCGAAACCACAATATTCCACAATTTGAATGCCTCCGCACCATCGTCCCTAACTCCCCAAGAGCTCATTAAATATGTCAATTCTTTGACCATGAAATGACCTTGTACATTAGGCTCCCATATCAACATATCGCCTATCCTTATCCACAAGAAGAAAGGTCTCACCACAGCCCGTAATTCACTGATCTGGCGCCATTCGAAAGGACGTAATGCACGACTGAAAAAGCTTCCCCAAGAATCATGATCAAAATAATCATTCACTGCATACTGACACACCAAAGCCACCTTGTCCAATGCTAAGCGAAACAATCTTGGAAACAGAATATTCAGAGGTTCATTCAAGCACCATCTATCATACCAAAATAAAACTCGGCTCCCATCACGTATACGCCATAAAAATGTTGAACCCCCCCATAAATTTCTCAACACGTTCATCTTTCTGTACCTCAACGATCTGATGCCACATTACCAACATTCAATTCTGTCGCCCTGAATTAAAGCGCTAATTCAAGACTTGCACTCCATATTTTGTAGCAATTATACGCTTCCATAATGACTCACCCTCATTTGCATATTGCCCCACCCATTTAACCAATAAAGCCAAATTTTGGATGCGTAAATCCACAACCCCAAGGCCCCCTAAGCTCTTCGAATGCACACCTTACTCTAATTCACTCTGCTCATTTTCTTCCTCAAATCTACATCCCCCAAATAAATACGTGTCGCATACGATCAATCTTCTTGACAATTCGTTTAGGTATTAAAATACCCCCATATAATATATCGGCAAAGAGGATAACACCAAATTAACTAGCATCAAACGCGCAGCAAAATATAAGGATCGTCGTTTCCAGCCGACAAATTTCACACGAAATCTCTTTAGAAGGGGTTCCCATATCTCATGACTTCGTGGATTAACACCCACCGGTAAGCCAAGATAAACGAATGGTAAATCTCCCTTAGTGCAGCCCAAAACCAAAGCCATCTCCTCCACAATCTCCATATCTATCCCCACAACATATAAACATAATTTACAAAAAATTATCTTTAATCCAGAAAAATGTTAAAAACACAGAAGTAGCCATTTCAAATTGCGTGCCATCTCAACATCCCCCTGCAAAAATACAATTGTATCATACGTAAATTGTAAATGTGTAATGTGTAAATCCGAAATGAAGGATACACCCCGAATCAAGCCAAGCTCTTCTGCATTATGTATAAACACATGAAGACCTCTACCACTAACACAAACAAAAGAGGTGACAAGGGGTCACCTTGTCGTAATCCTTTCTCCATATGAAATTCACGTGTCGTACTGCCATTTAATAAAACCGCAAGACGAGAAGTTGTAACACACACCTGCATCCAACTACGCCATAATGTACCAAATCCCATTTGCTCAAGAACGTGGCCTAAGAAATACCATCTCACGCAATCATATGCCATAGAAAAATCCAATTTCAAAATCACACCTCCACCGTTAATAGTCGACTGCTTCAAAGAGTGTATAACCTCATTAACCAGTAGGATGCCATCTACAATCTGTCTTCCTTTTACAAACCCCGATTGAGTATCACTAACACGATGATCTATAACCCCTTGCAATCTATCGGTCAATAATTTGGAGATAATCTTATACGCTGACAATTTCACTAACCTCTTTCGGGCACTCTATCTTAGGAATTAAGACTATAAACGATGAATTCAAGCCCCTTGGTAAACTGCTCGAACTATGAAACACCTGTAGTAACGCCATTAAATCTTTCTGAAGAAAATTCCATCATTTTTTACAAAATTCAAAATTAAAACCATATGGTCCCGGTGCTTTCGAACCATCACAACCTTTTATTGCCTCCAAAACTTCTTAGACTGAGAATTTCTTTTACCAAAGCCGCCGATTGTTCCAAAGATAACCTTTTCAATCCCGTATCTAATGTAAAAGAATCCATAACTTTGTCTTGTGAAAAGTGTTTTCAAAAAGCACGAAATATATGAATTTTAAGCTGAATTGGATCCGATACCCACCGCCCTTCAAAACTCAGACCTGAAATGTTGTTTCGCATCCCCCTAAGCTTTGCAGCCCGCTGGAAATAGCGTGTTGCGATGCCCCTCACGCAACCAAATTGCACGCGACTTTTGTCTCCAAATGGACTCTTGGAAATGTAATAACTGACATAAGTTACTCTTTAAATTTCTACGCTCCTCCTCTAACAAAGCATCATCCCCATTTCCAATAATCCGCTCATCCAAATCATTTAGAAGATTCGTTGTCGCTTCAATCTGTAGATCAACACTGCCAAACTCTTTCTTATTCCATTCCTTAAAAAACACACGCATGGCTTTCAACTTGTCCAGCAAGGTATACCCCTCACAAACAGAAGAAATTCGAATCCATTCTAACTCCATCGTTCTCACATGGTTTTTCTTCTCCAACCAACAATTTAGAAACTTGAAAGGTCGAGGCCCCCAATCTTGAGATTCTGAAACAAGTCTAATAGGGATATGATCCGAGATCGTTATTTGTAGACCAAATTGCGACAAATTACTAAACCTATCAATCCATTCAGCAGTAACAATAAATCTGTCTAGTCGGCTGCACTTATTACCTCTGCCAAACCAAGTATATCGCTTACCCTGCATTGGCAAATAAGACAATTCAGTGTCGGACATGAATTCCACAAAAGCCTCCATTCCACGTCAGTCCCCCTGACAATTGCAACTTTCATCCATGGAAATCACAGCGTTAAAATCACCCCCCACGCAACTCGGCTCATCCAAAGCCACTATCTTCGCACGCAATCTGTCTCAAAGCTCCACTTGATCAATCACATTACATGGTGAATATACCGACACCATGGTGCAACTCCAATTTTCTAACACCCAAGACCTCGAACAATTACAAAATTACAGTCTATAAACGAATCTTGCAATACAAATTTTGAAGTCTCCCAAATTACTAACACACCACCCGTCAATCCACTTGAAAATATTAGTGCAAGTCAAAAACCCTTTCAAAAACCTTTTAAACATATTTTTCAAGTTAAATGGACTTTAAATTATGTTGCGTGATTTAGCTGCTGCGTAAATGGTGCAAGTATACACGTCGGCAAGTGCTACTATAGTTCAAAGATTGTCTCTACAGGGATTTGTAAAACTGTATTTTTAATCTTTTGCACTGTAATGGAAAGGAGTTTAATGGGGGTTGAACAAGGTAAATTATAACGAACAACTAAAATTAAAATAAAGAAAATATACCAAGACAAATAGGTTGCTAAGGCAATTGTAGGTAACAAGAGAAATAAACCAAATTATGATGAGGAGGCAGGGTTATAAGGTAATGCGGTGTTGTTTCCGTATGAATTACCACGACAAGTTAACTTCTCAGATGCTCGAAAGAGTTTTTTTATGCCTTCTAGATATGTCTAACAGAAAGCCGAGTGACAAACATGCCACGACAATGCATGTCTGCGAGAACCTTGAGATGTTTACCACTGCTTAAGCTCACTATTCTTAGTCGCTTGAAATTCTTTCTTATGTCTAAGGAGAATTAGCTTGTGTTAACTCTCGAATAACGAAAACATGTATCCAATAAATAACTTTCGTGAACTTAGCTCTTTCGAATCTTAGTATATAAATAAGAATCAAGCATTTATGTCTAAACTACTTAAGCCACGATGAAGCAAGGAAATTGGATAAACATCTAAGTAAATTAAAAACCATGAAATCATCCGTTCACAATACCATAAACCCAACAACCCAAGCTAATTTAATTACTTCATGCCCGGGTATAAATCATTCAAAGTTACAAACCAAATCATGATAAAATCAAAGAAAAAAGGAGAAAAAAACTAAAGAGATAAATTGATGTAAATCTTCTTTGTTTTTCTCTCCCTAAGATTCAAGAAACGTCCTCTTGCTAAGCCTCCTTCGATAGCTTGGTGTAATGGAAGCTCGTCCTTAGCCTCCTTGTGGCAGTTACTCCACACGTTGGAAAAAGAATGGAATCTAGAGGTTTTCTCCTTGTTCTTGCATACTTCATATCTGCGCATCACACCCCTTTTAAAGATAATCCAAAAAGGAATTTTAAAAAACCTCATTATATTCTTATCTCTAACCGTATCATCTTCCTTAATTCAAATCTTCACGAATCCAAAAGATTCTTCGGTCAAATTAAAAAAATGATTAGAGCGATAGACGTTGATTGATGACTTGGCAGATCCTCTTTTTCCTAGTGCTTGCCTCAGAAAATTCTTCCCTTGAAGTCTTCATTCTTAAGTCGAAAATCATCCTGCAAAAAATAGAGACACAACAGTAGCATTTTCCTCCCAACAAGCAAAATAGTACAAGACGAGATGCAAATAACAGAAACTTCAAATATATGCAAGAAAATGTAAATATGCAACTAAAATGAGCTTAAGTTCGAGCAATAATCTTCATAAAAGGACATGAATTATATCGCTTTTATCGAGTTATAACGCTCCAAACTTAAACTATTGCTTATCCTTAAGTAATGTATGTAACAACAACTTACCATGGAGATTACCGCTCAGTTATGCTTCTGAACCTGATTTCCGTCATAAAAACCATGGCAACTTAGAATCAATCACCTGTCGACTCTTATACAGTGAGGATGTTTCCTTAAGTTTAACCATAATGATCGTGCATGTGTGTGTTCATAGTTGTGTTCAATTTAATAAGTAAGATCCCATAAAACTTTAGTTTATTTTAACAAAATAACCATCATATTGCCGCGTCAATTATTTGTAAACCATAGCAATTTCTAGGGCTTCAACTCATCACAACTATTTTTCTAGGCTTGAAGATAAGATGGATGAAACAATGAACCCTCTAGCCTATTGAGTAAAGTCATCATGTAAATACTTTTATTCACACGTGCTTAATTAACTATCTTTCCTACTCAGTTTAGGGTAGAGGGTTCATTATTAAGCATGTGTGAATAAACCAGCTCTAGGAAAGATAGTATAGCAGCAAAGTGTCTACAAAACTTTACTGCTATGCTTAATAATAATCCGAGCATACCGGATTAGTATAGCAGCAAAGTGTCCTAGCGCTAGGTTTATTATTTTTTCTATAGATTTTTGCCGTGGCAAGTTTATTACCAAGCTAAAGTCAAATGGGCACCTCTAGCAGTTTTCATTTTTTCAATTTTTCATCATTTTTTTCTTTTTTACCTATTGTTTATTGGCTCAAATTGAAGAGACACAACGATGGTAACTATCAAGGCATCACAGATAAACTCAAAGTTGATTCTACACAAATCCTTAAGTCTAAAGGTTCTCAGTCTAAACTGTCGTGGCAAGTTATCTCATCATAGGACATCACAACAGGTCTTAGCAAAAAAAAAAAAAAAAGTTGTCATGGCAATTTACACGTGCAAAACTATAATGAACTAATGAAAAGACACAACACCCCCAAACTTGTTAAAGGCATTATCCTCAATGCATGCAACTATTTAAATGAAAAATGCAAAGAAAGAAAATTAAAAGGAGAGGTCGTCACCTCTAGTTCAAATATTTCGGGGTGCAGTCTGTTTAATTTGTTTTCCTCCTCGTCTTGTTTTTGGTAGGGATGCTGGTGTAAGGGCACTTTCTTCCACGTTTTATGTTACTGTAATCTGCCTTTTTTCTTTCTTGACAGAGCGAGATACAGGTTCATTGGCGGGTGAAGCCTTTTGCTTCGACGGTGGTTTGGGCTTTGCAGCTACCAATAAAAGACTATTTTTATTGCAATGTAAAATCCTTACTATGTTAGGGCCAAAAACATATACAATATTAGTTATATCCAACACTATTCAAAGTATGATTGATGTTTGAAACTCTACCTTTATAGCTAATGTGGAGCTATACGCAACATTTTTTGTTGTTGATATGAGAGGTTTGAGTTCATCTACAAACGTAGTGGAGACATAAGATACACTAACATATAATGCAAATACAGAAGCATTGCATGTTGAGATGAATATGATACAATAAGAAAAAAGTATAAAATATTGAAGAATTTAACTTAATTTCTGACTACTCTACAAACTATGATGATTAAGCATGCTAAGTAAAAGTATGATATTTAGGTTTTACTGTACATTTGTTATTTCCTTCTCCTTACGTATATAAAACGAGATCTCTTCTATGAATCCAACCACACCAATAAAAACTATGTTATCTCTATCGAAAGCCTTAAACAATATAAAAAATTGTCTTTTCTTCGTCGCCATTAAATCCAATTTGGTTGATCTTCTGATTCATGTTTTATTGAATATCATGAAATATGTACCTGAGAATTCTGCTTCTCAATTTTTCAAACTTTGTTTCATCTGAATCATTAGAAAAGCTTCATTCACAATATTCAAGTTTCTAAAGACAAGACCACCAGAACGAGTCGGACGACATATATCCTCCCAACGCACTAAGTGAACACCAGTACATGTAGAAGAATTACCCCAAATAAAGTGATGGATCCACTTCTCAATTTCTAAATACGTCTTCTTTGGAATCACAGATGTATGTATGGTGTATGTGGGCATTGCCAACAAAACCACTTTGGCCAAGGTAATACGACCAGCAAGTGACAGAGTTTTTGCATTCCACCCACTCAATTTGGTCTGAACCATCTTCACAAGATAACTATAAGTTTTCGAGGAACTCTTCGATGTAAAATCAGAACTTCCAGATATCTCTAAATGTCATTGACCTTCATGTTGGGAAACGCCAGTACACCCATGGCGCAACATAAAAATTATCTGACGTATTCCGTCAGTGATCCATGTACGAGGAACGAATCCGGGGGTGAAAAGGGATGAAACGTTATCTTAAATAAATATGAAAAATTGCAGAGTTGGGAGAATCCAATTCTTCTAGCACAATATCGAATCCAAGTCGGCACAACAGCGTTCCGACCTCTATGCAGTCCACCCGAATGAAACAAACAATATTTTACTTCTCTAACTGTTAGATAGATTTTTCGCCAATAGGCATATCCCGGCTGCTAGACCTTATGCCTTTATACAACATTCAAAAACCTAATTCTAATTAAATTCGAATTCATTAAATATACAACATATTTAACCGAATAAAATTAAATATGTAAAATATGATTCTACTTTAATTAGGTTTATTTAGAGATATATATTTTAATAGTATTTGATAATTACAATAATTGTCTAGTATTAAAAAATATATAAACAAAATTATCTATAATTACAGTAATTATAATAATTTTGGTTTTTACTTATTACGTGTACAACAAGTTTGTACACATGCTATCTAGTCGATATTTGTTCGTTTCAATCATAGGGTGTGAACCTTGTAGGTTCATGTAACGTTAGCAGTAATATCTAGAACAATTCTAATATTATAAGCAATGACTGGCATCTAGCAATGCATCATTGCTACCTAAGTTACAGGAAGTCGTGGTTCCACATAACATTTTTTCGTGATTAACTCTTTTCATGTATTGTATCCTTTTGTCCTCATATCTAGATCGGACACAAGTCATGGAATAGTCACACTTGTATAGTCCATCTAATATTTCTTGATATCTTGAGTAGACTATCATAAACGAATAACTATGATATCTCATATCAATTTATTCGAGCATGGCCATGCATTTTCTAGTCTCACTCAATCAAGTGGCCTATGATATTACTCCTATTATGTAGGAGGGATAAATCCTATCTTGATCAACCATATTCTGCTACATAGATTGCGACATATCCAATATTAGTCTTTATAGTGTAGTTAGTTACGACACACGTTTGACCACATCAAAATATTTCACTCACGATGTTGAAATAATGATGATCTCAAGTCTGAGGATTATACATGTAGATATCACTATGAGCAATGTTGTGGCTGTCACATAATAATCCAAGAAACATGCTCATAGCGAGTCAGTCCAATATGTCGTTCTCTAACACATACTTATGTATTGATTTTGACATCTTCATGTCAATGACAACACTTTGTCATCAATCAACTACATATTAGTCTTAGTATATTATTGTTGTCCATGCCCACAATTATACTCGACTAAGGACATTCAAGAATAACTATATTATTCTAAGGACATTATTATAATTCAGTTTATTTATAAATGCACAGAATAAGACTGAAAAATAATAAATGCTTTACATTAACATGATAAAATAAGTATGTCTTTTACAACTATCTCATGATTGGTCTTTGGGCATACTCCAACAATCTCCCATTAGCACTAAGACCAATCACTCATGTATCTAATACTAAGAGACTTAGTGTGACGATCATGCTTCTGCTGTGTCAGAGGCTTTGTCAGTGGATCGGCGATATTGTAATCCGTTGGTACTCTGAATATTTCTATGTCCCCTCGATTAATGATTTCTCGAATGAGATGGTAACGCCTAAGTATGTGTTTGGATCGCTGGTGAGATCTGGGTTCTTTTGCTTGTGCAATGGCTCTGTTGTTGTCACAACGTAGATCTATAGCATTTGACATGCTAGGCACAACCCCTAGTTCAGATATGAACTTTTTGATCCAAACGACCTCTTTGACATTGCTTGCTGCAATATACTCGGCTTCTATTGTAGAATCTACTATTGTATCTTGCTTTGGACTTTTCCAACTTACAACACCTCTATTAAGACAAAACACAAAACTCGATTGCGATCGAGAATCATCCTTATCAGTTTGGAAGCTTGCGTCAGTATAACCTTTTATACTTAGCTCTTCCTCACCTCCATACATAAGGAATGTATCCTTAGTTCTTCGTAAGTACTTAAGGATATTTTTGACTGCAACCCAATGACCTTCACTGGGATCTATTTGGTATCGACTTGTCATACTTAATGCATAAGATACATCTGGACGTGTACATAGCATGGCATACATTATAGATCGAATAGCAGAAGCATATGGAACCTTACTCATGCGCTCTCTTTCTTGAGGCGTTGAAGGACACATTTCCTTTGAGAGTGAAACACCATGTCTCATAGGTAAGAATCATCTTTTAGATTCTTCTATACTGATTCTTTTCATTACTTTATCTATGGAGTCGTCTTGATCTATCTTTATAGATCTTGATTCCTAATATGTAGGTTGTTTCACCCAGGTCTTTCATAGAAAAACATTTTCCTAACCAAGTCTTTACAGACTGTAAGGTAGGTATGTCATTTCCTATTATTAGTATGTCATCCACATACAATACCAAGAATGTGACAGTGCTCACACTAGTTTTCTTGAAAACTCATGGCTCATCTTCATTTTTAATAAAACCAAATTCTTTGATTGCATCATTAAAACGGAGATTCCAACTTCGAGAAGCTTGCTTCAACCCATAAATAGATCTTTGAAGCTTGCATACTTTTTGGACATCTTTTGGATCGACAAAACCCTCAAGTTGTGTCATGTACGCATCTTCATCTAATTTTCCATTAAGGAAAGCGGTTTTGACATCCATTTGCCAGATTTCATAATCATGAAATGTAGCTATTGCAAGCAATATCCGAATGGATTTAAACATAGCAACAGGAGAAAAAGTTTCATCATAGTCTATACCATGAATCTGACGAAATACCTTAGCGACCAATGGCCCTTTGTAAGTTTGTACATTGCTATCCATGTCGGTCTTCCTTTTAAAAAACCCATTTACACCCTATGGGTTTTATCCCTTCAGGTGGGTCAACCAAAGTCCATACTTGGTTTTTTGACATGGATTCCATCTCAGATTTCATGGCTTCTAGCCATTTCTCAGAGTCTGGGCTCGCCACTGCTTCCTGATAAGTCCTAGGCTCATCTTTGTCCATGAGAAGAACATCACCATGCAATGTGATAAGAAATCCATATCTCTCAGGTGCATTGCGTTCTCTTATAGATCTCTACAATGTTTGTGTTTTAAGAATGATTGGATGTTCCTCAACTATTTATGGAACTTGTTGTTGTTCAATCTCTGGTTCAGTGATTTGTGGTTGATTTTGAATTTCCTCAAGTTCAATATTTCTCCCACTTCCTTTTCTAAAAATAAATTCTCTTTTGAGGAAAACTCCTGTTCGAGCAACAAACACTTTGTTCTCATATGGATTGAAGAAATAATATCCTTTAGTTTCTTTAGGATACCCCCACAAAATTACACTTATGAGATTTGGGTTTGAGTTTCGTAGACATCTGATGTTTAACATAAACTTCACATCCCCAAATTTTCATAAAAGACATACTATGACGCTTCTCAGTCCATATCTCATACGGTGTCTTTTGAACCGATTTAGATGGAACACGATTTAGTGTGAAAGCAACAGTTTATAGCGCATATCCCCAAAAAGAAGTTGGAAGATCAGCATGACTCATCTTTGATCGAACCATGTCTAACAATGTTCGATTTCTCTTTTGAGAGACTCTATTATGTTGTGGAGTACTAGGAGGTGTAGGTTGTGAGACAATCCCACATTCTCTAAGAAGTTCATCAAACTATAAGCTTAAGTATTCTCCTCCTCGGTCTGATCGAAGAGCTTTGACACTCTTTCCTAGTTGGTTTTGTACTTCATTCTTAAATTCCTTGAACTTTTCAAGGGCTTCAGATTTATGATGCATTAGGTAAATGTACCCATATCCACTGAAGTCGTCAGTGAAAGTAATGAAGTATGGAAACCCTCTTCTGGCTTGTGTATTCATTGGTCCACATACATCACTATGTATTAGACCTAATAAATCACTTGCTCGCTCGTTTTTTCCGTCAAACGGTGATTTGGTCATTTTTCCCATTAAGCAAGGTTCACATATATTAAATTGTTAAAAAAAGAATCCAAAAATCCATCTTTATGAAGTTTTGATATGCGTTTCTCACTTATATGACCCAAGCGACAATGCAGAGATAAGTTTGATTAGAGTCATTTGTTTTTGATCTTTTCGTATTTATGTTATACATAGAATTATCTTGATCTAAGATATAAAGGTCGTTTATTAAATGTGTCATACCATAAAAAACATTATTAAGATAAAAGGAACAATTATTATTCTTAATAATAATCTCAAAACCAATCTTTTCCAAACAAGAAATTGAAATAATGTTCTTAGTCAAACTAGGTACGAAATAACAATCCTCTAAATCTAAAACAAGTCCAGTAGGCAATGAAAAAGTATATCTTCCTATAGCTAATGCAGCAACTCTTGCTCCATTTCCCACTCGTAGTTCCACATCTCATTTTGCCAATGTTCTACTCATTTTTAGTCCATGTACATAAGTACAAATGTGAGAACCACAACCGGTATCTAATACCCAAGAAGTAGATGTTGATATATTTATATCAATAACATAAATACCTGATTCGGACTGTCCATTTTCTCTTGCCTTCTTGATGTCCTCAAGATAGACAGGGCAATTTATTTTCCAATGTCCAGCATTGTTGCAATGGAAACACTTTCCTTCTTTTGCAATTCCTCCTTTGGGTTTCAATATAGCCTTTCCTTTGTTGGGCTTTGGCTTTGCCTTGGTGTTGGGCTTTCCTTTTCTGTTGTCCTTTCGGACCATCAAAATGCAGCCAACCTTTTTCATGCTGTTCTCTGTTGTTCTTAACAGACCAAGCAACTAGGGCAACGATTTGTTAATTTCATTCATATTGAAATTAAGAACAAACTGATTAAAACTACCCAACAATGATTGCAGGATAACATCAGTAGCCAATTCAACACTTAGAGGGAAGCCCAATTTTTCCAGGGTCTGAATATACCCTATCATTTTGAGAATATAGTTCCTACCGAAGTTCCCTCCATCATCTTGCATTGAAACAAAGCCTTAAGGTCTCATACCACTCTTGACGAGCTTGCCCCTCATATAATTCCTTAAGATTTTTAACCATCTCATAGAGAACCATGTCCTCATGTTGCTTCTAAAGCTCATGAGCCATGGTCGCAAGCATCAAACACCCGGCATCTACCATGTCACTTGAGTATTTTTCAAAAACTTCTAATTCATCTTTGGAGGCATCATCTGCTAGATTTTTAGGGACAGGTTCTTCGATGACTTATAATTTTCGTTCTTGCTTGAGGACAATCTTCAATTTACGGAACCAGTCAATAAAGTTCAAGCCATTCAATTTGTCCTTCTCAAGGACGGATAGCAATGATTTGAGTTTGCCATAACAAATCTACAATGATAAAATATGATTTATAAGTACCTTTTACCATGTTTATAAGGTAATAACATTCCCACTATTATAAACCCACAAAATTAAAAAACTTACTAAAAAGTATTTCTAGTGGGTAAGGATCCATATTTCATTTCATCCTAAGTCGGCTTTGGCTTTACTCATAGAATTCAATTATTTAGGTAAGCAGCATTTGCTAATTACATCTCATGTAATTCCTATATTTGGTGAACAACTATTGTTCCTAATCATCTCATGATTATCCAAATCATTAACCTTTAGGTTTCTAAGGTTTCTAATCTCATTAGGACAACCTAGTTTAACCAATATTACTACCAGTGAATATCACTTGCTTATTCTTTGCGTTTAACCAAGATAGATATAAGTACTTCGCTTTGGCAAAACCTACATAGTATCGATCGAGGTTTTAACGAGGGCAAATATTGGATGGCTATTTTGATTAAATATGGAGGTTTTTTTATATTAATCTCATCATTCAAGTATGATCTAATCAATTACCATCATGCTAAAGCATACATTGTAACACATATATGTAAAGCAATAAATATAAATGCAATGGTTATAGCCCGTAAAACTAAGGTGGCCCATCCCAAGCCAATGGGAGAACCAAAATAAACTAAAGATAGAACTTGTTTGTCAAGCATCTAATCCACCTGTGACCGGCCCATCATTCTGCTCATGTGATCTACGCTTTCTCTGCAAATATTACAATTTTCAGAAACTCGTTTTACATACGGGGGAGTAAGATGAGAAGAGAATTACAATAGATGAAAGAAAGGCACGACACACAGGCCGTATTTATAAATATAAAACCAAAGTAAATGGGCTATTTGGCTATAACCATGCATTTCAAACACCGTGCATATTATCCAAAACATAAACATGTTTTATCTTATTAATTATAATTACCAAAATAGTTCATACGACCTTTGTTGCCCCGGTCTACCGAGAAAATTTTTAATTTTAACACTTCGGTTACTATAGAAAAACCTCACGCTTTGGTAACTTTTATCAACAGATTCGTGTTTTTGGGATTTTTGAGTCCCTAAGGTTTTTCGCACTTGAACAACCATTGTTCCTCTGCAGAAAATGATCTGCTATCAAAATTTCATGTTCATCATGTTAACAATTAACATACGAACATTAAAACCTTACAACAAAAAACATGTGATTAACGTTTAACCATCAATTGTAAAAACGTATTTAAAACAAATTAACATATTAATTATGACTGGATTCAATTTCTTTGTTTCGCACAAATATCGTATACTCGTCCAAACAGAAAAACAAAACATGCATCTCATACAAAAGCATCATCCAAGTATTTAAATCCGAATTCATATCGTACAAGTGGCTCTGATATCACTGTTGAGAAACGCCGATACACCTCATGGCACAGCGAAAAAATTATTCGACGTATTTCGCAAGTGATCTATGTACGAGGAACGAATCTGGGGTGAAAAGGGATGAAACGTTACCTTAAAAAATCTAAAAAATCGCAGGGAGTTAGGAGAATCTAAATCTTCTAGCACGATACGGAATCCGAGTCGTCACAATAACGTTCTGACCTGTACGCAGTCCACCCAAATGAAACGAACAATATTCTACTTCTCTAACTGTTAGAGAGGTTTTTCGCAAAAGGCATATTTCGGCTGCTAGACCTTATGCCTTTATATAGCATTCAAAAATCTAATTCTAATTAAATTCAAATTCATTAAATATACAATATATTTAACCGAATATAATTAAATATGTAGAATCTAATTCTACTTTGATTAGGTTTATTTAGAGATATATATTTCAATAGTATTTGATAATTATAATAATTATCTAGTATTAAAATATATATAAACAATATTATCTATAATTACAGTAATTATAATAATTTCGGTTTTTTACTTATTACGTGTACAACAAGTTTGTACACATGCTATCTAGTCGATATTTGTTCGTTTCAATCATAGGTGTGACCCTTGTAGGTTCATGTAACGTTAGCAGTAATATCTAGAACAATTCTCTTATTACAAGTAATGAGTGGCATCTAGCAATGCATCATTGCTACCTAAGTTACAGGAAGCCGTGGTTCGATATAACATTTTTTCCGTGATTAACTCTTTTCATGTATTGCATCCTTTTGTCCTCATATCTAGATCGGACACAAGTCATGGAATAGTCACACTTGTATAGTCCATCTAATATTTCTTGATATCTTGAGTAGACAATTATAAACGAATAACTATGATATCTTATATCAATTTATTCGAGCATGGCCATGCATTTTCTAGTCTCACTCAATCAATTGTCCTATGATATTACTCCTATAATGTAGGAGGGACAAATCCTATCTTGATCAACCATATTCCGCTACATAGATTGCCATATATCCAATATTAGTCTTTATAGTGTAGTCAGTCACGACACGCGTTTGACCACATCAAAATATGTCACTCACGATGTTGAAATAATAATGATCTCAAGTTTGAGGATCATACATGTAGTTATCACTATGAGTAATGTTGTGACTGTCACATAATAATCCAAGAAACATGCTCATAGCGGGTCAGTTCAATATGTCGTTCTCTAACACATACTTATGTATTGATTTTGACATTTTCATGTCAGTGACAACACTTTGTCATCAATCAACTACATATTAGTCATAATATATTATTGTTTTCCATGCCCACAATAATACTCGACTAAGGACATTCAAAAATAACTATATTATTCTAAGGACTTTATTATAATTCAGTTTATTTATAAATGCACAGAATAAGACTTAAAATTAATAATGGCTTTATATTAACATGATAAAATAAGTATGTCTTTTATAACCATCTCATGATTGGTCTTTGGGCATACTCCAACACTTCAATTGTTGTGGAAACGGAGGTGGTGGTCTAGGATCATCGAGTAGTCTATTGGATGTGGTAGCATCCTTTTCTTTATTGTTCTTGCCATCAATAGCAAGGTCATTTCCTGTATTAGACACATGAGGTGCATTTCTTTGCACCAAAGGTCTTAGTCAATTGTGTGCCACTACTCAATATGTGTGCCACTACTCAATATGTGTGCCACTATGCAATATGTGTGCCACTACACAATGTGATATCATTGCATTGCTCCACACCAAAGGTCTTAATGACCTCAGTATCACTAGGTAAACTGCCTTGAGGTATTGTCTGTAAAATCTGGGCAATATGTCCAACCTGTGTCTCTAAAGATCGTAGTGACACAGTGTGATTCTGCAGGATGGTTTGTTGATTTTTTAGAAAAGCGGCTTGCATTGAAAGCATGTTGTCGTGGTTTTTCAAAATTGTTGAATGATCTTACAAAATAACTCAGGCAGTGTCTATAAATTTTTGGTAGAAAGTATCAAAAGAACCGAAATTAGAATTAGAAGCTCCGTGAGTCTGCCTTTGGATCTGTTGTTAAAATCCAAGTGATGGTGTTGTAGAATTCTGTTTGGCTCGTGTATTTCCAGTGTTTCTTCCCCAATCAAAATATGGATGTTGTTTCCATCCTGGGTTATAGGTGTTGGAATAGGGATTGTTGTCGCGGTTAGCATTCCCTACATAGTATCTAGATTCTTGTTGATGGGGGAATTTATTTGACTGATATTTCCCATCAAAATGCTCGTAAGTGTATTGGATTACCTTAGTCTCATGTGTGTTGGATGGTGGCTACATATTTTTGAGCAAGTTTATTGATGGTAGAGAGTTGAGCTGCCATGCTTTGAGAGTCGTCCAATTGGAGTGTTCCAGAAGCTTTGGGACTAAGACTTAATCTTCCCTTAGGAAACTGGTAGTCTTTATTGGCTATCTAATTATGGATCTCTAATACCTCTTCAGGATCTTTGTCGAGCAAGATACCATTGGCTGAAGAGTCAATCATCATTATTTTTAGAGCTTTAATGTCATTATACAACGTTACCACTTGTAGACAATCATAAAATCCATGAATCGAGCACTTGCGTAACATGTCTTTGTACTTATCCCAACATTCATACATGGAATGATCATCTCATTGCCTGAATGCTATGATATCACTCCACATCTGATTATGCACGTTCGGTGGATTATATCAGTGTAAAAAGCTCCTGCACAATTCATCCAGGATGTAATAAATCCTGAGGGTATGATCTTCAACCATGCTCTGTCTCGATCTCGCAAGGAATAAGGAAACGATTTAGTCTCAGCACATTATCAGGGATTCCCTGTTGTCTAAATCAGTCACAGACTTCTAAGAAAGCTTGAATGTGCTCTCGAGCACCCTCGTTGATCCACTGAATTGTCCAATGGAATTGAGCATGTTGAACAAAGCATGCTTTAGCTCAAAGTGAGCCGCCTGTATTGCTGGCACAATGATCACCAGAGTTAGGTCATTAAGGATAGGTGCAAAATTGTCATGAATGGACTTTCTCAAATAGGCTGGTGGTAGAACACCTTGTTGTCCATTCTGTGCTCCATCACGTTCATTATTCAAGCCAACCCCGTTGATTGGTCGAGCTGCCATTATTCTCTGTTCTCGTAATCAAGCACGTAAAAACCATTAAATCTCAGGATTGTGTGGAATAAAGGGTTCCTCTCGATTTGAGCGTCCGGTTATGCACCAGAACATTCTTGAAAAGAAAAGTAAAAACAAAAAGAAAAGTCATAACTAAACTAAAAAAATCTTAAGCACAATTACTAAGTAATTATCAATTGTCAATCCTCGGCAACGGCACCAAAAACTTGATGCTTGCAAAATAGGTATAAAATTAAGAGCAAGTAGACTCGTCGATCAAATAATAAAGTGATAAGAGTAAAGTGTCGAACCCATAGGGATTGGATTAACAAATACGAAGTGATCATACTCAAGAGTTAGTAAGCAAGGATTAGTTTGATGGTGATTTATCAAATCTAAATACAATAAAAGTAAAGTAACAATGATCAAGACAATCACATGTAGCAAATATTCAGATGATTATGGAAGCAGGGTTTATTGCCTAGGAATTATGCTGACTACTTATTCGAATGCTATAGCTGTTGGCAATACATTTCGGCATAAACCAATTATGTCTTTACCTATTCGATGGAGTTTTCTAATTAACTTCTTGACTCTCTCGATACCTAAAAGTTGATAACAAAGATGATATGGTAATACATTTTGTATGAACCCTAAAAACTCTATTACCTATTCAAGTTCCCCTTATTAGTAGTTGAAATCCTAAACTTATATCTAAGCTGGATTAGAACCTAAGTTAACAGCTTAAGCACCACCGTTCACGTTTTTATAACCTAACTCTCTCGATATTAAGCCATAGATCAATAGTTAGAAGACCTTTCTCGACAGCTCTTACAATAAATACGCATGAAGAAAAATGAACATAATAGATAAAGGAAAAGGCTATAGCATTAAACAAGTACTCAAAACATAATATCATAAAAACAATAAACCCAACAAAATTATTTAGCTCATGTCTAAGCCAAAAACATCCATAAAAAATATTAAAGAATATGGCAGTTTATAAATCAAGGAGGAAGAAAGATTAAGCGTCCTCGACATCCTCTCTAAGCCCACTAACTGTGTTATAGGTCCTACAACCCTCAAGCCTCTATTGGTAGCTCTTGTTGTGTGGAGACTCATCTAGTCCATCAACTACGGTGGTTCTCCGATAGCTGAAGACTAAGGGTTGTCGTCTAAGATCAAGCTCCCTTTGTTTGTGGCCCAAGTCTTATTTATATAGGCGGCAAAGCTAGGGTTGAGAAAACCTAAAACGAGCAAAGCCTCTTAATTAGGATCTTGCTTTCCCGCTTCGTTCAATGAGAGTCCATATCATATAGAACTCCATGTGTGCTAAAAGTCTGTGTTTATCTCCAACTATTTTGCTTAGTTGGCTCATCACGAGAGGGATGCCACTTCATTGCTCCAGCGCTCATCTACCTCAATTGTTTTCTACACAAGCACCACTAAAATGCACTACCTTCCCCATTAAATGCATCAAAATATAAAACAATTAAGCGCAAGCACCAAAACTCCCTAACTATATGCAAACTCTATGCAATCACTCCTAAATGCAACTATATGGGCTTAAACACATGTAAAAGCTAAGTAAGAAGGGCATAAAAGATAGGTTATCTATATAGCCATCAAATAGTGTATCAGTACTAGTCGAAGATGGCATCGATACCCTACTCACAAGTTTTTCCTTGTTCTTCATTTCTGACATTGGGTAACTGTACTGGTTCCTCGTGTACCGATACCAGAGCCCAAAAATCACTTTCCAAGGCTCGGTAAGCATCCCCAAATGCCCTCAAACCCTTATTACAAGGTCTTATAATGATATTATAAGGTTCTATAATGATTCTACAAGTTATGAGAGTTGTTGGAGGTGGTTTACTACCATTTTTACACTTCAACAACACCAATTACAGATTTTAAGCCGTCAAAAATGGTTTTTACACTAAAACACCAGAACATCAAAAATCAAGCACACAAAGTATCACATTTATGATGTCCATGAAAACAAAGTGAGTTGGAGGTGTACTAACCCTACTCCTAATCTGGAAGAAAGCTCATTGCTCCTAAAGCCTTAAGCTTTCTTCTTGTCCTTAGCCTTGGATGATTCTCCCACTTCCTTCACTACACCAAGATGTTGTAAAATGAAATACAACTTTGTAGGAAGAAAAATGAAGGTTGAAGAAAGAATTTAACAACTAAAACATGGCTAAATCCTCCACTTGGCTCATTTCCTTCAAACCCCCACCAAAAACCCAAAATTCACTCTTCCACTATTTTTAATGATTCTTACCTTAACTTGAAACTATTGATTTATAGATTACAAACATAAAATTCCTAATTCCAAGAATGAACAATTTGGAACCAAAGCTTTAATTTTTTCTGGGTTCTTAAGAGGGAAGATGGAGAAGAAAGAGAGATAAAGGGTTATGAGGATAATGCAAGCATGTCCTCACTCTTCCATGTCCCAACAAATTATATTCAAGACAAGTCAGCCTTTAATTTAATATATGGTTAAATCAAAACATAAAACCTCCAAAACTCTTCCTTGATACAAATTGGTCAGTAACCAAGCCCAATAGTTAAGTATGAAGCCTGCTAAGGTTTCTTAAGCACCAAATGGGCCCAAAGACTTGACGCAACACCGAGGCTCAAGGTTTAGGTGAAGCTAACCCATGGATTCAAGATTCGGGTCGTTACAGATAAAACATAATTTTTTTTGTAATAATTGAGATTATAATTCTACCTTTATATATTTTTCAAAGTAAAAAAATACATGGTTCATAGCTTTCAATTTTATTATTTTAAATAGCGTCAATATTTTAGCATATGTATAAATCTAATTGATCATGTTACTATTATTTATCACGTTTTAATTTATCAACTATTGTGTTTAAATTTCAAAATCCTATTACGGATAACTATTAATATGAATTAATTTGAATTTTGTTATGAATATTATTAAATGTGGATGTCCTTTACTATATATATCATATTGTTTCCCAATTTATGAAGATTTACTTACGAGAATTTTTTCTATTAAATGAGATTTTATTGTATTTTATTATTAGGGATACAATTAGGGTTTCCTCCTTGTGCCTATAAATATAGACTTTGTAGAAAGCATTGTACACACTTCAAATTCAGAATACAATACATAATTCTCTCTTATTACTTTATTGTTCTTGTTCTTGCTCTTGTTCTTCTTTTATTCTTAACATGTTACCAGTACGAGTTTGCTCGGAAGTTTTTAGTCAAAAGTCAAGCCTCTTCATAGACGGTAATTATTTGGTATGTATCTCTTTTTTCTACTATATTATATTTTAATTAATAAACACCATAATAATAATAATAAATTGATTATATGTTTTATCCTTTCAACACCTAAAACATGTTTTATTATTAAAAGTTTTGTTATATTAATTTAACGCCTAAAGCATGTTCTTTAATTAGTTAATATGTTCTATGTTCTGTTGGTTTAATCCAAGTGTATTGGCTGGACATCCTGTTCTGCGAGGCTATTGGTCTCAAAGGAGGTTTCTAAAGGACCTTGTGAACTGGTTTAACAATGCCGCATACGAGGATTAAATCTTTGTTCTTTGTTGGTTTGTATATATATGCTTTTTTAAGATATTGATATGATGTAAAAGAAATTTTTTTGGGCAGATTTATTATTATATTAATTTATAGTTGATCTAATTTGTTTGTTTGTCTTTTATAGTAAAAAATGACAAATCTTGCAAAAATTGAGTTTGTGGCACTTGACATTTTTGGAAAGAATTATTTATCCTGGACCTTAGATGCTGAAATACACCTAGATGCAAATGGTTCGGGAAACACTACTAAAGAGGGGAATGCAGAATCTGCTCAAAATAAGGCCAAAGCCATGATACTTCTTTGCCATCACCTCCATGAAGGGTTGAAGTCTGAATATTTAATGGTGAAAGATCCTCTTATTCTTTGGAATAATCTAAAAGAACGATATGACCACCAGAAAACTGTTATTCTCCCTAAAACTTGATATGATTGGTTGCATTTGAGATTGCAAGATTTTAAATCAGTTAGCGAGTACAACTCAACTATGTTTCGAATTAGTTCACAATTGACGTTATGTGGTCAAATTATTACCGATGAGGATATGTTAGAAAAAACATATTCCACCTTTCACGCAAACAATGTTGTTCTACAAACACAATATCGTGAAAAGGCTTTAAGAAATATTCTTAGTTAATTTTTTGCCTTCTTATGGCTGAGCAAAACAATGAGCTACTGATGAAAATCATGAATATTGTCCAACTGGCTCCGTTCCATTCCCTGAAGCGAATGCGACATTCTATAGCGGAAAGAATAAATGTCACAGTAGCAATTATTGTCGTAATTGAGGCCATGAACATAGGCATAGACAAGATTATTATTTTAAGAATGCTTCTACCCACCAGAAGTGAGATTATAAAGATGACAAGAGTATATTAAGAAAGTGAAGTCTTTATGTTATCAATGTGATTGTACAAACCATTGATCTCATACTTGTCATACGCCGTAACATTATGGACATTTTATCTACTATCATGAATGATAGAAAGTATAAACAAATTTTGTTACGAAAATGGTGAAAATAATTATGGCATTGTTGGTCCAAGTCACTTGGATGTTGTTGATTTCCTCATAATCCCTAAAGGGAATAATTAATCTTTTATTTTGCTTTATGTTAATTTGTTTTAATTATTATCTATTTATGTTAATTTGCTTTATGCTAATTTGTTTTACATATAATTTATTTACGATTTATGTTAATTTATTATCCTTTGAAGAATATGATTACTTTCAGAATAAAATATGCAATAAATTGTGAAAATTTATTGCTTAGCAGACAGTGCAAGCACTCATACTGTAGAAAAGCATAAGAAATATTTTTCATTTAAGTGCAAGGGAAAAATATGAGTACCATATCTCAAAGTACTAAAATATCAATGCTCCGGAAGAGCAATAAGTTATTGAGAGATTATCTTTGATAAATAACCGATTTGATATGATGTGCTATATTTAATATTTTCATCCCCCGAAGTGAATGGTACAAAACACATATTTTTCATTCCCCGAAGTGAATGGAACAAAGCACATATTGAAAGGTGCATAATTATGCATATTTTTCCCATTTAAAATGCAAAGAAATAATGCGACTACTATATCTGGGAGTACTAATATCATAGAAGGCTCCGAAAGAGAAAATATGCTATTGTCAAATGAAACTCAATTCCATATTCACAATGTATTATACTTGTCAAAGTCGCAAATAGACTTGTTGAATTTTAAAGAAATATATATCATATTGAGACTATTAGTCTAGGGGATGCTGACTATCTCCATATTACGAGTATAACTCAAGGCAATAAGAAATCTTGACAAAATTACATGCAATGTCATCCAAATTGTACTACACAAGAATTAGTACAAATTGAAGCTCATGCTACTGAACCAGAACTTTACTGATAACTTTATTATTTGGCATGATCGGTTAGGCCATCCCGGTTCAATTATGATGCAAAAATTATTGACACTTTCATGTGGCCATTCATTGAATAATTGGCATATTTTTCAAAGTAATGTTTTTCATGTGATGCTTGCTCTTAAAGCAAACTGATTATTCAACAATCACCAGCTAAGATAGATTGTGAATCTATTAATTTTCTGGAACGGGTACAAGGTGATATATGTGGGCCCATACACCTTTCTTACAGACTATCTAGATATTTTACGATTTTAATTGATGCATCGACTAGATGGTCATATGTATCCTTATTATCAACCAGCAACTTGGTGTTTGCCAGGTTATTTGCTCAGTTGATGAAATTACAAGCACATTTTCCAAGTTACCTAATAAAGGCAATTCATCTTGATAATGCTGGTGACATGCTATTTTACATGCAACATCATTAATTCACATTAGGGCAAAAATTATCATAAGTTCTCCCCCATTACAAATGGTTTTTGTTCAGGAACCAAATATTTCTCATCTTGGATTTTTTTTGTTTGCGGTATGTGTTCTAATTGCTCCACCACAACGCACAAAGATGAATTCTCAAAAGCGGTTGGGAATATATGTTAGATTTGAATTCCCATCGATAATTAAATATTTTGAGATTCTGATGAGTAATTTACTTACAACTGGATTCGCTGATTGTTATATTAATGAGTCAGTTTTTCCAAGATTAGGGGAGAAAATACACAGCTGGGAAAACAAATAAGTTGGAATGAATTATCATTTTCTTATTTTGATCCACGTGCTCCACAATGTGAACTATAAGTTCAAAGGATAATTTATTTACAAAACTTAGCAAATCAATTGCCAGATATTTTTGCTGACCCTAAAAGAGTGACTAAGTCACATATACCAACTATGAATGCTCTGATTAAATTTGATGTCCTGGAAGGACAAACCCTAGTTGCTAATGGGTCTAACTTACGCCTGAAGTGTGGTAGAGAAGTAGGTTCCAAAGATAAAAATCCTCGAAAAAAATGAGCTATATTTTATGATGGTCTGATTGAGGAATCAACGTATTATGAACATCTCTAGAAGAGATTAAAAGGTCTCCAACAGAGACATTGACATGATTCAGGTACCTGATAATAAAGAGATCTCAATAGATTATTTCATGTATGGTAATAAGTGGAACCGGAATCAAATCGACGTCGATAATACATTTGCATGCAATATAGCACTAGAAATTTTGGATTTTGATGTGGATCATGAACCATTGTCAATTGGACAATGTAAACAAAGAAATGATTGGCCAAAAGTGGAAAGAGGCATTTGAGGGGAAATTAAAATCTTTTTCGAAAATAGAAGTATTTGGGCCTATAGTCCGTACATCAGAATGTGTAAAGCTCGTGGATATAAATGAACCTTTGTGAGAAATAGAAATAAAAAAGGGGAATTGCGAGATATAAAGCTCGTTTGGTTGCACAAGGATTCTCACAAAGACATAGAATCGATTATGAGGAAACATACTCCTCGGTGGTGGATGCAACTACTTTTAAACTTTTTATTAGTCTGGCAACAAAAAACCTAGTTTCTGCCTAATAGATGTTGTTACATCCTATTTGAATGAGCCTCTTGATAATAACATTTACATGAAACTTCTGGAAGGATTTATACTGCAAGAAGCAGTTAATTTAAGTTCTCGAGAACATTATTCAATCATATTAAACATATCTTTTTATGGATTAAAACAATTTGGGCCCATTTGGTATAATCGCCTCATTGAATACTTATTAGCAGAATGCTATAAAAATGATTTAATATCCCCGAGTATTTTTTTATTAAGAGATTTAGCTCCGGATTTGTTATTATTGTTGTGTATGTTGATTATTTGATTATCATTGGGACTCCTGGAGAGATCTCAATGACAATGGAATACCTAAAGAAAAAATTTGAACTGAAAGACCTTGGAAAGACAAAATTTTGTCTTGGATTACATATTGAGCACCTAAAGGATGGAATCCTTGTGCAACAATCAACATACATAGAAAAAGTGTTACGAAGATTTTACATACATAAAGCACATCCGTTAAGCACCCCAATGGTTGTTACGTCGTTGGATGTAAATAAAGATCATTTTCGTCCCCCGGATAAGGATGACGATCTTCTTGGTCCGGAAGTACCATACTTAAGTGTCATTGGTGCACTAATATATCTTTCTAGTCATACACGACTTGACATATCATTTGCTGTAAATTTGCTATCGAGATTTAGTTCATGTCCAACCTGAAGATATTGGAATGGGGTCAAACATATATTTCATTATCTTCAAGGTACGAAGGACATGGGATTATTTTTTCCTAATCTATCCAAAACAGAATTGATTGGTTTTGCAGATGCAGCGTACTTATCTAACCCTCATAATGCTCGATCACAAACCGGTTATGTATTTACATATGATGGTACTGTAATTTCTTGGCGCTCTATGAAGCAAACAATTGTTGTCACTTCCTCTAATCATGCTGTGATTTTAGCTATTCATGAAGCTAGTCGTGAATGTGTATGGTTAAGGTCTGTAGTTCATCACATTTGAGAAAACTGTGGCTTATGCTCTTGCAGAATAGCTCCGACGGTCTTATATGAAGACAATACAGCCTGCATTGCCCAACTTAGAGAAGGATACATAAAGGGTGATAGAACAAAACACATCTCACCAAAATTTTTCTTCACTCATGATCTACAAAAGAATGGAGACATTGATGTCCAACAGATCCGTTCAAGTGAAAATTTAGCATATCTATTCACTAAAGCGCTTCCTACTTCTACATTTGAGAAGTTGATTTTTAACATTGGATTGCGTCGTCTCAGAGATCTTAGTGATGCATAAATGAGGGGGAGTAAATGCGTGTTTGCACTCTTTTCCCCTTAACCAAGGTTTTGTCCCAATGGGTTTTCCTGGTAAGGTTTTTAATGAGGCAACCTGTTATGCGTATCAAAAGATAGTGCACTCTTTTTCCTTCACTGGGTTTTTGTCCCACTGGATTTTTCCTAGTAAGGTTTTAACGAGGCATATATTTTAGAACATCCAAGGGGGAGTGTTATGAATATTATTAAATGTGAATGTCCTTTACTATATATATTATATTGTTTCCCAATTTATGAAGATTTACTTATGGGAATATTCTTGTATTAAATGAGATTTTATTGTATTTTATTATTAGGGTTATAATTAGGGTTTCCTCCTTGTGTCTATAAATATAGACTTTGAAGAAGGCATTGTACACACTTCAAATTCAGAATACAATACAAAATTCTCTCTTATTACTTTATTTTTTTTGCTCTTGTTCTTCTTTTATTCTTAACAAATTTACAATATATTTTCAATATTAAATAAAATAAACTCAAGCATCATATATACTATATTAAAAATCATTTATGAACTCTCTGAGTGATTCCAGCAAAAAAGATAATGTTATTATTCCTAGTCGACTTAGAATCAAGTAGTTTATCTAGAATATATTATATGTATACGCTATCAAAATACTAAAATTAAATATATATTATCATGAGATCACATCGAATATTAAAAATTTATTTACTCACTTCAATAAAATTACTTTCAAATTGAATAATATAAACTCTCATTAAAAGAATGTAACTAATAAATTAAATCAGTCTCGATGCGAAAAAAAAATCAGTCTTAATCTCGAAAAGAAAGCTACTAGTATGTTCACTTTTGTGATGTAACTAAATACGGCTGTCCCCCCATAATTTATTTATCTTTTAACTATTTTTTAACTAATAAAAGAAATTAATAGTGTAGAATAAATCAGGAACATAATTAAAATTTAATTTATGGATAAAATATAACTTTTTAATATTAAAATATAACTTTTTAAAAGTGGAGCATGTGGTTAAAGCTCATAGTTGGCACTCTTTTCTAGTTATGGGTTCAAAATTCATTAGGAGCAAATTCTCCCTACCCTTCCCCTTCCCCTTCCCCTTCCCCTTCCCCTTCTCCTAGGTAAAAATTGTTCAAAAAAGAGAAAGTGGAGAGCAAACCTATTTGACTGGTTGACCAAGATGTTCATCTTTGTTCCGTCATATTTTTTTAGGTCATAAGTTTTAGACTCACTAAGAACACATCTTTCTTCCCTTAGAGTTTATTGTCCCCTCCCCTCTAGGTAAGATTAAAATTAAGATTTGTCAAAAAAACTTTCTAAAATGAGGACAATTTATAATTATTTATAATTTTTTAAAATTTATTATATAAATTAAAAGTAAAGAAATGGAGGGCTGGGGGGACTACAACCTTTCCCCCTAATAGTGTAGCTTCGTCCTTGGAATAAATAAAAAGAAAATATAATAAAATATAATATTAAAAAAACTAAAAAAACTAATGCAAATTAATCACATTAGCCAAACATTTCTCACAAGATCATCAAAGAGTACAATTTAGTCACTAAATAATAAAAATAAGGCTTAAGGGGTAAGAAGTCCTTGAACTTCTGAAAAAAATAATTAAGTCCCTAAAATTTTTTGCACTCAATTAAGTCTTTGAACCAAGAAATTTGGTCAATTAAGCCATTTGACCAATTTTGACAATTAAATCTTGACATTTTTTCTTTAAATATTACTGGCATATGATACATTACAGATATGTCATGTTGCATTTACAAAAAAATTCAAAAAATACTTTTTATAAATTTTATAATCTTTTTTAGAATTTTAAGAACTTTTAAACAATTTTTTAAATAAAAAAATTCTGAAAATGTCATTCGAAACATTGTGGCACGACGCACTGCACCAATATATCCAAAAAATGTCAAGATTTATTGGTCAAAATTGGTCAAAGGGCTTAACTGATTAAATTTCTTGGTTCAAGAGCTTAATTGAGTGAAAAAAATTTAGATGCCTAATTAATTTTTTTCTTCAAAAGTTTAAGGGCTTCTTGCACCCTTAAGCCTAAAAAATATATGGAAATAATTTAAAAAAACTCAATCAAAGAACTGAGAAAAAGAAAATACGAACAAATGACAATATAAATGGTGAATGATAAGAACCATCAACACTAACCTAAAATTGAATATAGTGATGATAGCTAGGGATAATCAATTTACTCGAGCCAGACGAGTTTTGACCCGATCTGATCCTGTGGGATCATTTTTTAAAATTCATGTTCATGTCAGGTCCAATTTTGTGAAGCGTGGAGTCGAGTTGGGTCGGGTTTAATATCTTCGACCTGGGATAATAATGTAATTTTCCTCTGTATATTTAGGGATAATTATTATAATATCCCTCTATATATTTTTTTTCAACCAGGTCTCTATTTTACCGAATGCAAATGATAATTTTTTATATTTGTGTTGGATCAAATCAAATGTGTGTTTTATCCTAAATTTTGGGTTGGGCGTCGATCGAGTGGAACCTCCCTAATCCCGAGTCAAGTAGGGTGCTAGTAGAGGGTTATAATTCTCAGGTCAGAGCCAATTAAAAACTATCCCAGACTCGACCCATAATCATCCCTAAATTGACAGTATATTGACAACTGACTTTATCACAACTAAACATCTATCAATATAAGAGAACTAATATGAAGATCTTAATGAAGGATAAGACAACAAGAAAACCAAATGAATGCCAATTTGAGAGGCGATGTCTAAAATGAAAAAATAAATGTGTTACAAGAGCAGAAAAACATCAACTATTTTCACTAGAGAAAATGGAAGACTTATTAAACAAAAATCACAAAAAATGCAAATATCCAGAAAAAACATGTCAATTTGTGCCATGTATGGAACGATTGACTCAAATGATTCATGTTGCGAGCTCACAGAGGCAATGGAAACCTTTTCACACTTCTGTGCGTAGTCCCCCGATTTCACACTTATTTTTTGCAGATGACATGATTCTGTTTGTAGAAGCTAGTATGGAGCAATTGTGTAACACCCCAAAATCGGGCCTAGTCGAAATTCAATTCTGGTAACCAGAAATTTTATATCAAAATGTTAAACTATAGCATTGACCTTTGACCAAGTGGTCAATTATTGGATTATTGAACCCTAATTAAGTATTGTTATTGATCAAGGACCTTATTGTAAACTTTTAAAACTTGTCTTGGTGACTAAATTGGGAAAAATTAGAAGTTGGGAGACTAAAATAAAGAAGCTGAAGAGTTAAGGGACTAACCTTGCGATTAGCCCTTCCTCAAGCCTAATCACCACATACGTAAGATTAGGAGAATGAATTCCTTCCATTGAAGGGAAGCTCAAACAATAAAAACAAAAAAAAAGAAAGAAAGAAAGTCACCGGTTATGAAATCAAAAGCAAACACCATCTTCATCTTCTTCCTCTAGCATTAAGCAAACAAGAACCTCCATTGGAGGCTTAGTTAAACTTTGTTTTTCTTCAAGTTATTATTCCCAAATTATAGCTATTGATTGGGTAAGCAATATCCCTTAAATGATTCATCGATTCCATGGCTAAAACCGTGTTTAAATCTAAGTTCAAGAAGTTAAGAACCTTAGAATTCCTAGGGATATCATGGCTCGATCTCTATTGTTTTTCACAGCTAATAAGTTGCTATGAATCTATTATTGATATTGAAATCCTTGTGATTTCTATCTCTTTTGTAGCTCAAGAGAAGCCATGTGAAGAATCACCAAATCCCTCAAATTCCAACAAGTTAAAGAACAAAAGAGTTGTCATCCGGGATCCCTAAAAGCTTCGAAAGTATCGGTGAGTGTAGTTGGAGTCTCGGGAAAAGCTAGGTGCTATTCCTGATTTCATTATATTGGTTTATTGCATTTCCATCATTGAAATCAAGGTATGGATACATGAAAACCTTGTTGAAGGTATCATTGGTAAGCTTTGGTAAGCTTATTGCATTGTTATATTGACTATTGATTCATGGTATTGTCATTCATAACTTTGGAATATTGTGAAAGGTCATATTGATCATGATATATCGTTATTGACAAGTTAACATTGTTATTGCTATTACTATTGATATTGTTATTAGCCTAAGTGTTGAATCCTTGGATACGAATGGATATGGGATACAATTGGCATGCCATAGAATTCATGAGCTCATTGGTACAGAGTGGACTACAGTCCTTGAGCTAAGGCTCTATTTGGCGATGTTGGCGGGATGCATTGTTTTTTGTCTTATTGGCGATGTTAGAGGACATTGATCATTTATTGTTGGTGATATTGGTTGGGAATTTGCGTATCCACATTCACAACGATCCAAGGAATTAAGTTATTAAAATTATTGTTAAAATTTAATTTGAGATGCATTTACATTTATACATGTTATTGATATTATTGGCATATATGCTATTGTTTTTTACTACCTCAATAGGTTATGTAAGCCTAATGCATCTCATTTCCATGCATTTATAGGTTAAAAGGTGTGTCAGATCAAGGATCGGAGCTAGGAGAGTTTTGAAGTAAGTCACACAAGCTATAAGTAATGTAAACCTAGCCTTTGAACTCTTAGTATGGTGGCATAGTTTCTAGACATGTTAGTTTAGCCCCATTTTGTGTGTATATATTGTTCACCATGTTGAATGGATTAAAATATGAAATATGGCATGTTAGTGTTTTGGCAAACTTAGTAAAATGGCCTAAAATGCTCTAATAAGTGAAAACGTAGTAAATGGATTCATGTTGGCATAAAATTTGGCATGCATATAGAGTTGATGTTCATAAGTTTGCTGGTAAAATTTGGTAATCATTGGAAAAGTTAAGGCCCCTAATTTGACTAAAAACCAAACAAAAAGTGCCATTATAGACCCAAGTGTACCGGTACGGGTGGTGTCGTACCGGTACTGATAAGCAAATTTTGGTAATAGTAACCCAAGCATAACGGTACGGATGGTGTCGTACCGGTACAGACATGTAATTTTGATATTGTAAATTAAGGCGTACCGATATTGCTAAAGTGGTACCAGTACGTAAAATCAACACTGAAATTTTACTTTAACAATGGTACCGGTATGGGTGGTGTCGTACCGATACCCATTAATAACTTAATTTAGGGATTTAGGGTTAGCGTACCGTACGGTGATGGACCCATATCGATACGAAATGCATCAAATCCTTGTACCGATATAGTATACTGTGTACCGGTACTGGATTAAAGTTTGAAAGAATTTATTATAAGGGCGTACCAGTATGGCCTCATGAGTACTGATACCGATACAAGTGAGTTACTTAAAGTTAGTTATATGGTTTTAAAATCTTACAAAATGGTCACTGAATCTTTCATGGGTTAATTGAAAGTGCAAATGACTTCCAAATTCATTGAAATATAGTACAGAAGATAATCAAGCATTGAATTTCACATTGGTAACCCTAATTATTGATAAGTCCCTATAATTTTCTAAAACTACAATTTACTCCCTAAATGTGTATAAGTCACCAAATAACCCCTTAATTATAATTTGATTGAGTTTACATTGATCATTGTCATTCATTGTATCAAATTAACATCATTGACCCATTGTTTATCATACAAGTCATCATAATTAATAAACTGATCATCGTACTATTCATCGGTAACACTTTTCGACCCAGATTTTTACCAGACTAGGAAGGGTGTGTTACATTTGTGGTATCAAAGCTAGAGTTTAGTCGATTCTAGGACTAAACTGAAGTCTATTATATTGTTATTGCATTACATATGCCACCTAGGAGTTTATTGTTGTGTATATTGTGACTTACGATTAATCCAATCCTTTTTCCTTTTATTGTTCTGACTCCGAAAAGCTCACCAAAAAGTTAAGCATATTACCGGCTGTTCAACGCATGGCGAGGAGAAAAGGGGAAGACCCTCCAACTCCACAAGTTCCCCAACAAGAACCACCGAATCCAAAACCCGTACTGCAGACTGCTTAATTTGAATGTTAACGGAACATGATTGAGATGTTTAAACAATTCATGGATACTCCTAAGTCCGAGCAGTTTGCACAACACCGAGCTATTACCTTTATAGACTGGGCTGGTGAAGACCCTGAAGTGGCTAAATATTCACTAGATAACACATTAAGGATATTGAATAATTAGTTACAATATTTAGATGAGCACAAAGTCGAATGCGCTCTAGCCTTGTTGGCAGACGAGGCTCTGCATTGGTGAAAAACCACTATACCTACTGCTCTCGAGGAAGTTGTGACCTGGAGTTCTTTTTGTGTGAGTTCAGGAAGAAATATATCAGTGAGTATTACTTGGCTAAAAGGTGGGACATCTTTCTACATTTCAAGCAAGGCAGGAGACCGGTGGAGTACTACATCCATGACTTCTGCAAATATTACAAGTACGGAGCCGAGTACATTAAGAAGAAATAGGAGAAATATAAAATGTTTTTCGTAGGTATGAGTGATGAGCTTCGACCTTTTTTCACTGTATTAGGGATCACTGATTTCTAAGAGCTCGTGAATCGAGCTACTCTATCGAAGCTGCTCAAAGGTCGCAGAGGACTAGTGGGCTAACCTGATTTAAAAAGAGGCCCCAAGATGATTCTCGACTTCCTTTACCATATAAGAAAGGCAAGCAACAAGGGTTTAAGCAATAATACCACCAGCAGCCTGCCCGATCAGGCAATTTTGCCAAGCCACAAACCATGTCCCAATCTATTGTAAGAACGACTTCCATTGAGAGTACCGAAGGTTCAGGTCGGGAATTTCAAATACCCCATATGTAACATCTATTATAGGAGTTTATTATACAGCTTTGGGCCTAGCGGTTTTGAGGTTTATTAGACGGTCCGGTGGACAGGTTAGAGATTCGAGTCGAATTCGAGACCGTATATTTTTTGCTAAGATAAAAATATAGAAAATAGTTAAAAATCATTTTTAATATATATTAATTTTTGGTGGAATCAATTTTATAAAAAGGAATTTGGAAATATGACATTTGGGTTAGTGACCAAAATGCGATTTTCAAAAATTATTTTAAAGTGACTAAAATCAAAAAGGTCAAATCCTTAGAATACTTAAGGAGATAATCTACCAAGTGTTTGTTGGTGGTTTCTCCCTTCAATTAAATCAATTTAAACATGTGTTTTAAAAGGTTGTTAATAAGGATTAAATATCTAAAGTTAGTTATTAGCTTTTAAAAGAAATTCACGTAACTTTTTCCTAAACCTTTTCTCTCAACTTCTTTTCTTCCAAACAGTCAAAATTTCATCAAAATTCAGATTTAAGGAACTATTTTCACTCAGATTATTGATTTTAATTTGATTCCTTAACTTTGTTTTGCAAAATCTCATTAGAATTTAATGTTTTCTTAGCTTTAAACAAGCCAATTGAGGGAGAAATCACATAACAGGGGTAAGGTCCGTGATCTCCTCTGTTAAATGGTTCTTTATTGATATTCCCAAGTATTTGATCCTTGATCTATAAGTTGTAATGTGATTTTAATGTTTTATCAATGTTTAATTGAGTTATTTTGGAAATATTGATGAAACAAGGTGATTTACGAAGTGGATCTGATTTGCAGTATTTGAGATTGATTTAATTTATGTTTTCAATGTGTTTTGATGTTGATAAGTTGTTTTTATCAATAGAATCCCGAAACTCTTGAATCTCTAATTATTTAGGTTGCTAGTTTTGAGTTTTGTGGAGATAATCGAGTTTAATCTTTGCTGGAGGTAAAAGGATGTTATGAAAGGGTTTTTGGATGATTTTAGATGTTGGTTGATGGGTTGAATTGTTGTTTTATGGCAGGGTTAAATTTTGGAAACGTTTGATGGTGATTTCGGTATGTTTCAGATGGTTTTTGAGTGGGCAGCTTGGGAGTTGCAGAAGATTGCTGTTAGGCAATGTTTTGAATGCATTTATCCTCTGGTTTTGTGTTAAAACAGGGGATAATCAAGGTGACAAAGATTGATGTTGTTTGGTTGCTTACCGAGAGCTTGTTTCATGTTGACAAGGAAGGCGAGGCATATCAGTGAGTGGAAACTAGTTTTACAAAGGTTTGTAAAGGTTGTTGGGAGTTTAGGGTAAGCGTGAGACACTTACCTAAGCTCGGAAGTAAGTTTCCCTTATTTTGCTCTTGAATATCGGCTTAGATTTGAGCATGTTGTTTGCATGTTTTGGTGATAAACATGGTATGACTTACTTACTGGTAATGCATGATTTTGAGTACATATGTAGGGGTTTGAAAGTATATTAAATACAATTGAGCATTGGTTTTCATTCCGTTTGGGAATGGTGTTATTGCATTGGCAATAAGATTTGCATATATGGTGTTTTATGAAATGCATTGTAAAACAGTAAGTAAATGGTTTTGTAAATGATATATTGGCTATGTGACAAGATGATAAAACAATCGGATATAGCTGGCATGCCATAGGATTAAGAGTGCTCTATAAAATATAAACAAAATCGATCGTGACCATGGGTCCTTGAGGTATGGCGGTGTAACGAGGCCACTCAGACCGTTGGGGACCTTATTTGGGGTTTGTGGATTAACTAGGCAACCCAAATTGATGGTGATCTTGCGGATTAACTAGGCAAGGTCAGTATACTTGCGGTTTAACTAGGCAAGGGTGAGATCTCACGGTTTAACTAGGCGAGGGTGAGATCTCACGGTTTAACTAGGCGAGGGTGACAAATCTTGTAGTTTAACTAGGCAAGGTTTGGGATATCATACGGTTTAACTAGGCATAGAATGAGAGATCTGTGTATCCGATAAGTGTATAGGATAGAGGTAGTCTATCCCGGTCACTATAAATGCCAATATATGTGGAAGTTCATGTGTTTGAACCTTGTACATGATGCTTTGGGATTTAAGCATGGTTTGGTTAAAATGCTTTGGGATTTAAGCATGGCTTGTATATAATGCTATATAAAGGTTATTATGTTTTGGTTCGGTTGGAATCATGGAAAAATGCTTAGGTTGTAAGCATGTTTTGGGAAAAGCAAGCATGTGGTTTTTAAATGGTTTTAATGCATCATTTTTTATGAGCATCCTCACTAAGCATGTGTGCTTACGCTCTCTTTTTCCTAATGATGCAGAACATTAAAGTTCGGGGCAGCAAAGGCAAGGTTTGAAAGGATCCAAGAGACAAACTACTTTTGAGTATGAACTCGGTTACGTTTTTTATTAATAAGGCAATATGTTCGCCATGGTTTTTGGGAGTTGTAAATCCATTGCATTATGGTTCTTTAGAATGATTCTATGCTGGTTTTTGTTGATGGTTATATGTTGCTTAGCTTGATGTTGTTACTTGCCTATAGTTGAGGTTAAATGGATGTTTAGGTATGCATCTAGAGTTTCCTTGTGGATGGCCAAGTTGTGTTGGTTTGACCAAGTTTAGAATGCTATGTTGTGTGTGTTGGCATGATGCTTATGCTAAGAATGGCCTAATTATGCTTTTTTGGTATGTTTGGCAAAGTGGTCTACGAAGCATGCCTCTAGAGTGGTTATTTGGAAACTTGATGTTGTTTTGCTTGTCTAATTTGGGTATAAATGATAGATTATGTGTATTCAAGGGTTGATATGTATGTTTGTAAGTTGCTAGGGGCCAATTGCATCTAAAATTATGTGAAAAACCAGCTAATTTTGACATTACAGGCCCAGGCATACCAAAACGCGAGGGACCGTATCGGTACGGCTAGGCAAATAAGGCCATGGTGTTTCGGTACGGGTAGGGGCATTTTGATATGCCAATTGGTTTCTGGAATTTTACTTTTGGAAAAGAGGCCGCGTACCGAAACACCAATGGATCGTATCAGTACGGTGTAAAATGATTTTAGAACGTATTTTATACTAGAAATGGCATATCGATACAGGTCTTGCCGTATCGAAATGATGAGTTCACAACCATATCGATACGGGGCTCAGCGTTTCGATACAGAATTCGTTAATTCTTTTAATGTCTTGGAAAGGCAGTTCTGTTTTCTTTCATTTTAGTCCTTGAATCTTGTTTTGCCAATTGTTTGAGATTGGATGATCATTTGAAGCTGATTTTTGAGATAATAGCTTGAAACGTACTTAATTAAAGGTTGGTAACTTAAAAATTAGAAAAGCCCTTCTAGATTGCTGAATTTACATTTTGGTCGCTAATATGTGTTGTGGCTAATTGGATATCGTTACGATGCTCGATTGAGATGAGTACTCACCCGTGAACATTATGATCATGTAGGGAAGCATTAATGCATCTAGATAAGATAAAAGAAAAAAATGGTCGTGTTTTAGGTTAAATTTTCCCAATTTATTTTGGTAAACCTAATGTAGCTTGCTCGGTTCGGTCTTGGGACTAGATCGGGTCGAGGGGTTTACATTTGTTTGTATCAGAGCTAGGTTTGTGAAAAGTTGGGATATTTTTGTTTGATTAGCTGATGTTGTTTGAACTGCACGATGATTGTGTATATATTACCGAGGATTTTAAATGCATTTTAAAGTTGACTTGGATCTTTTGCCTGATTCCAGCCTAACTCTAATGTGTTTTGATGTTTTTGTTAGCATTGCTCGACGTGGGACACGATCTATGGCTAATACTGTCAGAGTTGGGCAGAATAATGAGATAGAAGAGAATCCCCCTCATGTTTTACCTCCTCCTCCAGTGGTTCCTCCAGTTGACGTTAGGGCGGGTGAAGCACCCCAGGTTCACCAAGTGCCTGTATATGGTGATTTGACTCTGTTAGTTCAAGCAATAATGGGAGCTTTTCAAGCAGCGATGGCTGGAGTGCAGGCACCGGCACCTGCTATGGTGGCAAATTAAGGTTTACCCTTGGAGCGTTTGAGGAGCTTGGGAGGTGAGAAGTTTCAAGGTTTGAGCCTTGAGGCAACTGAAGGTTGGCTGGAAAAGATGTTTTGCATCATGAATCCGATGGGATGTATTGATGAGCGCAAGTTGGGTTGCACTGTATCTTTGATGTGGGGAGATGCTTATCATTGGTGGGTGACCACAATTGCTAGCGCTCCTGAGGCGGATGTTACTTGGGAGTTTTTTCGGAGAGCTTTCAAGAGGAAGTATCTTGCTAACCAATACTTGGATATGAAGAAGCGCGAGTTTATGTCGCTATCTCAGGGAGGCATGTTTGTTGCTGAATACGATGTGAAGTTTGTCCGGCTAAGTCAGTATGCTCCAGAGTTGGTACCGAATGACTGGCAGAGATGTGATAGGTTCCGTTATGGTATTGTAAAGGACATCAAGACGTATCTCCTTGCTGCATATTACATAGATTTTGATGTATTGGTCAATCGGGCCAAGGATATCGAGCATTCCTTGGGTGTACTAGTTCAGGCTGCAAGCGTGAACTTGGGTAAAAGAGTGGCTGACTCTAGCTATTCTAGGAGGTAGAATAGGAGGTTCAGGGACAAGAGACATAAGCCAGATCACAGGCGTGGTGGTGGAGTTGGCTAGGGTATTCAAGGAGCTCGGGTTACACCGGAGTGTGAGCGATACGGTAGGTGCCACGCGGGTATGTGCTGGGGTAATGCTGGAGCTTGCTGGATTTGTGGTTCATCTGATCACTTGAAGCGTGATTGTCCTCGGGCTGCAAGGGATGCACCAGCTCAGGTTCTTGCACCTGCTAGGGGCCAAGGTCGTGCTAGGGGTAATTTTTAGAGGCGCGAAGATGGTCAGAGAGGTATGGCTTATGCTGCAACGGTGAAACCTGAAGGTGGCAGACCGGCTTGGGTCTTTGCTCACTGTGAGGGTCGTAATGACACGATGTGATTGTATGTACTTTTGCTTTGCAATCTTTGTCATTGCTATCTTTGATTGATTCGGGGTCTACACATTCATATATCTTGAGTAAACATGCATCTTTGCTGAATATTCCTGTTGAGATTTTAGATGTTGGTATGTTAGTCACAAGTTTCTTTGGGGAGACGGTTACAACAAGAAGGTTGTACCGGCGTTGTCCTTTGGTGGTGCAAGGACATGAGTTTGCCGCAGATCTGATGGAATTGTCATTCCATGGTTTTGATATCATTTTGGGTATGGATTGGTTGAGTGAGCACATAGTAGTTGTAGATTGTGAATCCAAGAGGATTTTTTTTAGGTTGGCCGATGATTATGAAGTGGTCGTGGTTGGAGAGAATGTTAAGTTTCTGTCCAATATGGTTTTGGCTGTTAGAGAGGAGAAGATTATGTTTGATGGCTGCTAAGCTTATTTGGCTATTGTTATAAATTCAGAAGCTAAGGGTGTTCGAGTGCAGGATATTCTTACCGTTTGTGACTTTCTTGAGGTTTTTCCTGAGGAGTTGTCAGGTTTACCTCCGGATAGGGAGGTGGAGTTTCGTATTGAGACATACAATGGTACAACACCGGTGTCCATTGCTCCTTATAGGATGGCATTGAAAGAATTGAAAGAGTTAAAGTCACAGCTTCAGGAGTTGTTGGACCATGGGTTTATTCGACCAAGTGTTTCTCCGTAGGGTGCACCTGCTCTTTTCATGAAAAAGAAAGATGGTACGATGTGTATGTGCATTGATTATTGTCAGTTGAACAAATTGACGGTAAAGAACAGGTACCCGTTGTCGCGGATTGATGACTTGTTCGATCAGTTTTGTGGAGCAGCGGTGTTTTCCAAGATAGATTTAAGATCGGGGTATTACCAGTCGAAGGTTAAGGAAGTGGATGTACATAAAACCACATTTCGTACGAGGTATGGGCTTTATGAGTTTTTGGTCATGCCTTTTGGTTTGACAAATGCCCCAACTGCGTTTATAGACATGATGAATAGAGTGTTCCATGAGTATCTTGATCAGTTCGTGGTGGTGTTCATAGATGATATTTTTCTATACTCCCATACCGAGAAAGAGCATGTTCTGCATTTGTGGATAGTGTTGCAAGTGTTGAAAAATAATAAGTTGTATGCTAAGTTGAGCAAGTGTGAGTTTTGGCTAAGGGAAGTGACATTTCTTGGTCATGTGGTTTCTGCGGAGGGTATTCACATTGATCCATAGAAGATTGAGGCTATTCTCAATTGGAAGCCACCTAAGTCTGTATCGGAGGTGCGTAGTTTTCTTGGGTTGGCTGGTTATTATTGCCGTTTCATTGAGGGCTTTTCAAGTATTGCAGCACCGTTGACCAAGTTGTTGCAGAAGAATGTTCCTTATGTGTGGACAGAGAAGCAGCAACACAGTCTTGAGAAGTTGAAGGAAGTTCTGACACATGTTCCTGTGTTGATTCAGCCGGAATCAGAGAAGGAGTTTGTGGTTTATAGCGATGTGTCATATGTTGGCTTAGGTTGTGTGCTGATGCAGGATGTGAAGGTTGTGGCCTTTGCATCGAGGCAGTTGAAAGTTCATGCGTAATTATCCAACTCATGATTTAGAGCTTACAGTCGTGGTTTTCGCTTTGAAAATTTGGTAACATTACCTCTATGGTGAGAAGTGTGTGATCTTTACGGATCAAAAGAGCTTGAAGTATTTGATGTCCCAAAAAGATTTGAATCTTAGGTAACGTAGATGGTTGGAGTTGCTTAAGGATTACGACTTGACAATTGAGTATCATCCTGGTAAAGCCAATGTAGTGGCAGATGCATTAAGTCGTAAAGTTGCGGTTAAGCTTCAAGCTATGTTTGCAAGGTTGACTGTGACGCGGGAGGGTGGTTTGCTGGTTGAATTACAAGTTAAGCCTAAGGTATCACAGTTGATTAAAGCTAAGCAACCGTACAATGATTCGTTGGTTGAGCATGTTAAGGATATAGCGGATGGTAATCCGACGGAATTTTATTTTGATGTTAATGGAGTTGTGTGTTTCAAGGGTCGAATAGTGGTGCCGGATGATTCGGAGTTGAGGCACACTATCTTAACGGAGGCACACTCTAGTTCTTTTGCTATGCATCCTGGTAGTGTTAAAATGTATCGTGATTTGAAGGAGGCATACTACTGGGTTCAGTTGAAAAAGGATGTGGCTAAGTTTGTTTCCAAGTGCATGGTATGTCAGCGGGTCAAGGCTGAACATTAATTTCCATCTATGTTGTTGCAACCGCTGAAAATTACAAAGTGGAAATGGGAGAGAATCACCATGGATTTTGTAACAGGGTTTCTGTTGACACAGGCCAAGAAGGATTCCGTTTGGGTGATTGTTGACCGTTTCACAAAGTGTGCACATTTCTTGCCGGTGCATACAACGTACACCTTGGACAAATTGGCAGATTTGTATATAGCAGAGATTGTGCGCTTGCATGGTGTACCTAAATCCATCATTCTGAATAGGGATCTGAGGTTTACGGTAAGGTTTTGGAGGAGTTTGCACCAGGCCTTGGGTTTGAGGTTGAGTTTTAGCACTGCGTATCATCCTCAGTCGGATTGGCAGTCTGAGCGGGTTATCCAGGTTTTAGAGGATATGCTGAGGTGTTGTATTATAGAGTTCCAAGGGACCTGGGAGAAGCATTTGCCTTTAGTTGAGTTTGCTTACAACAACAGTTATCAGGCAAGTATACAGATGGCACCTTTTGAGGCGTTATATGGCCGGAGATGTCGTACGCCCTTATGTTGGGCTGGGGTGGGGGAAAAGCATGTTACCCTACCAGAGATGTTGAAAGAAATAGATGAGAAGGTTAAGCTTGTATGCGACCGGTTGAAAACGACTACGGATCGACAGAAATCTTACGCGAATTTGAAGCGTAAGGAGGTTGAATATGCGGTGGGCGATTGTGTATTCTTGAAGGTGTCACTATGGAAAAAAGGTGATGAGATTCGGATATAAGGGTAAGCTTAGTCTGAGATTTATTGGACCATACGAGGTTATTAAGCGTGTAGGTCCTGTGGTATACCAGTTGAGGTTGCCTCCCGAGTTGGAGAAAATTCATAATGTATTCCATATTTCGATGTTGATGAGATATCGATCAGATCCATCGCATGTTATACCAATGGAGCATGTAGAGTTGAGGTTGGATTTATCCTTTGATGAGGAACCCATAGAGATCCTCGATACCTGCAAGAAAGTCCTACGTGGTAAGACGATAGAGCTCGTGAAGGTCTTTTGGCGACACCGAGGTGTTGAGGAAGCTACTTGGGAAAGCAAGGCGGATATGAATAAGCAATTACCGCATCTGTTTCCTCCAGGTAATTTCGGGGATGAAATTTCTTAAGTGGGGGAGAGTTGTAACACCTCGGTTTTGGACCTATCCGTTTTGAGGTTTATTAGACGGTCTGGTGGACCGGGTTAGAGATTCGAGTCAGATTCGGGACCGTATATTTTTTGGTAAGATAAAAATATGGAAAATAGTTAAAAATTATTTTTTAATATATATATTGATTTTTGGTGGAATCAATTTTAGAAAAAAAGAATTTGGAAATATGACATTTGGGTTAGTGACCAAAATGCAATTTTCAGAAACTGTTTTAAAGTTACTAAAATCAAAAGGGTCAAATCCTTAGAATCCTTAAGGAGCTAATCTACCAAGTGTTTACTGGTGGTTTCTCCCTTCAATTAAATCAATTTAAACATGTGTTTTAAAAGTTTGTTAATAAGGATTAAATATCTAAAGTTAGTTATTAGCTTTTAAAAGAAATTCACGTAACTTTTTCCTAAACCTTTTCTCTCAACTTCTTTTCTTCCAAACACTCAGAATTTCATCAAAATCCAGAGGTAAGGAACTCTTTTCACTCAAATGATTGATTTTAATTTGATTTCTTAACTTTGTTTTGCAAAATCTCATTGGAATTTAATGTTTTCTTAGCTTTAAACAAGCCAATTGAGGGAGAAATCACATAATAGGGGCAAGGTTTGTGATCTCCTCTGTTAAATGGTTCTTTATTGATATTCCCAAGTATTTAATCCTTGATTTATAAGTTGTAATGTGATTTTAATGTTTTATCAATGTTTAATTGAGTTATTTTGGAAATATTGATGAAACATGGTGATTTTCGAAGTGGATCTGATTTCCAGCATTTGAGATTGATTTAATATATGTTTTGGATGTGTTTTGATGTTGGTAAGTTGTTTTTATCAATAGAATCTCAAAACTCTTGAATCTCTAGTTATTTAGGTTGCTAGTTTTGAGTTTTGTGGAGATAATCGAGTTTAATCTTTGCTGGAGGTAAAAAGGATGTTAGAAAGAGTTTTTGGATGATTTTAGATGTTGGTTGATGGGTTGAATTGTTGTTTTATGGCTGGGTTAAATTTCAGAAACGTTTAATGGTGATTTCGGTATGTTTCGGATAGTTTTCGAGTGGGCAGCTTGGGAATTGCAGGAGATTGCTGTTAGGCAATGGTTTGAATGCATTTTAATGCATTTATCTTCTGGTTTTATGTGTTTAAAACAGGGGATAATCAAGGCGACGAAGATTGACTTTGTTTGGTTGCATGCCGAGAGCTTGTTTCGCGTTGCCAAGGAAGGCGAGGCGTATAAGTTAGTGGAAACTGGTTTTAAATGCTTTACAAAGGTTTGTAAATGTTTTTGGGAGTTTAGGGTAAGTGTGAGACGCTTACCTAAGCTCAGAAGTAAGTTTCCCTTATTTTGCTCTTGAATATTGGCTTAGATTTGAGCATGTTGTTTACATATTTTGGTGATAAACATGGTATGACTTACTTACTGGTAATGCATGATTTTGAGTACATATGCAGGGGTTTGAAAGTATATTAAATGCTATTGAGCATTGGTTTTCATTCCGTTTGGGAATGGTGTTATTGCATTGGCAATGAGATTTGCATATGTGGTGTTTTATGAAATGCATTGTAAAACAGTAAGTAAATGGTTTTGTAAATGATATATTGGCTATGTGAAAAGATAAGAAAACAATCGGATATAGTTGGCATGCCATAGGATTAAGAGTGTACTATAAAATATAAACAAAATTGATCGTGGCCATGGATCCTTGAGGTATGGCGGTGTAACGAGGCCACTCGGATTGTTGGGGACCTTATTTGGGGTTTGCGGATTAACTAGGCAACCCAAATTAATGGTGATCTTGTGGATTAACTAGGCAAGGTCGATATACTTGTGGTTTAACTAGGCAAGGGTGAGATCTCATAGTTTAACTAGGTGAGGGTAACAAATCTTGCGGTTTAACTAGGCAATGTTTGGGATATCATGCGGTTTAACTAGGTATGGTATGAGAGATTCGTGTAACCGATATGTGCATAGGATAGAGGTAGTCTATCCCGGTCACTATAAATGCCAATATATGTGGAAGTTCATGTGTTTGAACCTTGTACATGATGCTTTTGGATTTAAGCATGGTCTGGTTAAAATGCTTTGGGATTTAAGCATTGATTGTATATGATGTTATATAAAGGTTATTATGTTTTGGTTCAGTTGGAATCATGGAAAAATGCTTAGGTTGTAAGCATGTTTTGGGAAAAGCAAGCATGTGGTTTTTAAATGGTTTTAATGCATCATTGTTTATGAGCATCCTCACTAAGCATGTGTGCTTTCAATTCTTTTTCCTAATGATGCAGAGCATTAAAGTTCGGGGAAGCAAAGGCAAGGTTTGCAAGGATCCAAGAGATAAACTACTTTTGAGTATAAACTCGGTTACATTTTCGATTAATAAAGCAATGTGTTCGCTATGGTTTTTGGGAGTTGTAAATCCGTTGCATTATGGTTCTTTAGAATGATTCTATGCTAGTTTTTGTTAATGGTTATATATTGCTCAGCTTGATATTGTTACTTGCCTATAGTTGAGGTTGAATAGATGTTTAGGTATGCATCTAGAGTTTTCTTGTGGATGGCCATGTTGTGTTGGTTTGACCACGTTTAGTATGCTATGTTGTGTGTGTTGGCAAAGTGGTCTAGGAAGCATGCCTCTAGAGTGGTCCTTTGGAAGCTTGATGTTGTTTTGCTTGTCTAATTTGGGTATAAATGATAGATTATATGCATTCAAGGGTTGATATGTATGTTTGCAAGTTGTTATGGGCCAATTGCATCTGGAATTATGTAAAAAAACACCAGCTAATTTTGACATTACAGGCCCAGGCGTACCGAAACGCGAGGGACCGTATCGGTATGACTAGGCAAATAAGGCCAGGGTGTTTCGGTACGGGTAGGGGCGTTTCGATACGCCAATTGGTTTCTAGAATTTTACTTTTTGGAGAAGAGGCCGCCTACCGAAACACCAATGAATCGTATTGATACAATGTGAAATGATTGTAAAACGTATTTTATGCTCGAAATGGCATACCGGTACAGGTATTGCCGTATTGAAACGATGAGTTCATAACCATATCGATACGGGGCTCAGTGTTTCGATACGGATTTCGTTAATTCTGTTAATGTCTTGGAAAGGCAGTTTTGTTATATTTCATTTTAGTCTCTGAATCTTGTTTTGCCAATTGTTTAAGATTGGATGATCATTTGAAGCTGATTTTTGACACAATAGCTTGAAACGTACTTAATTAAAGGTTGGTAACTTAAAAATTAAAAAAGCCCTTCTAGATTGTTGAATTTACATTTTGGTCCGTAATACGTATTGTGTCTAATTGGATATCGTTACGATGCCCGATTGAGATGAGTGTTCACCCGTGAACAGTATGATCATGTAGGAAAGCATTAATGCATCCAGATAATATAAAATAAAAAATGGTCGTGTTTTAGGTTAAAGTTTCCTGGTTTACTTTGGTAAACCTAATGTAGCTTGCTCGGTTTAGTCTTGTGACTAGGCCGGGTCGAGGGGGTTACAACTATTGGGCTAACACAATCTAAAAAGAGGCCCTAAGATGATTCCCGTCCTCCTTTTCCGTATAAGAAGGGAAAGCAACAAGGGTTTAAGCAATAATACCAGCAGCAGCCTTCCTGATCAGGCAGTTTTGCCAAGCCACAAACCATGTCCCAATCTGTTGTAAGAACGACTTCCATTTAGAGTACCAGAGGTTCAGGTCGGGAATTTCAATACCCCATCTGTAACTTCTATTAGAGGAGACATCCTAGGGACAATGCCATAGACAGTCTGGAGCTTATGTCTTTTGTGGTGAAAAAGGACATTATATTAGAGATTTTACAATGAACACATCCAAGTCTACTGAACCGGCAAATACAGCGTCCCCTACTCAGTCCTGGAAGGTCAAGGGACAGAAACAAGTTATAGCAGAAGCTTTCGAGAGACTTGGTGGCTCTACAAGAACTCTAAGTCGACAAGAATCCAAGTCCTCAGCTCAAGTTTACCATGTGAGGAGCAGGGAGGATGAGGAAGATCCAAATATTATAGCTGGTACTATTGAATTGTATACTCACTTTGTCTATGCATTGATTGATCATGGATCATCTTATTTCTTTATTAGTATCATATTGGTTAAAAGATTTAAGTTAACATCCGAGCCCATAGCTTCCAAAGTTCCCGTAACCAATCTTTTAGGTGATAGTGTTGTAATTAGTCTGGTATGCAAAAAAAATTGTCCCCTTATGATAAAAGGGATACCTTTTTCGGCCAATCTCATGGCCCTCCCTATCCATGAGTTTGACATTACATTAGGGATTGAATGGCTTAGAGAGCATCAAGCTTGGTTAGATTGCTCGAATAAGAAATTGTATCTTCGAGGTCTTGGCAAGAAGAGCGTGACACTTATGGACTCTACGGGTAAGAGATCATTGTTCTATGCTACAAGTAAAGGACCTCATTTGCAAGATATTGATACCATGCAAGAATTCCTTGATGTGTTTTTTGATGAGCTTTTGGGTTTACCACCCACCCGTCAAGTTAAATTTTGGTTTGAAGTACAACCTGGAACCACCTGGTTTTCATAGCATCATACCTTATGGCACCAGTTGAACTCACCGAGCTTAAGATACAGATTCAAGACCTGTTGAATAAAGGTTTCATTTGACCAAATTCCTTAACTTGAGGAGCTCTGGTTTTTTTGGCAAGAAGAATGATGGATCAATGCGTCTTTGTATTGATTATCGACAGTCAAACAAGCTCACCATCAAGAATAAGTATCCTTTACCGAGAATTGATGACTTGTCGATCAACTTAAGGATGCAAATGTATTCTCCAAGATGACTTAAGGTTCGGGTATTATCAAATGAGAGTTAAAGAATATGATCTGCCCAAAATAGCTTTCCGTACAAGGTATGGCCACTGCAAATTTTTGGTTATGCCTTTCAAATTAATCAATACACCAGCTGCCTTCATGGATCTTATAAATCGGGTTTTTAGATTCTATCTTGATAAGTTTGTAGTGGTGTTCATAGATGACATATTGATTTACTCCAAGAATCAATCTGAGCACCGAGACCATCTTCGTGTTATGCTTCAAACCGTTCGGGAAAAGCAGTTGTATGCTAAGTTCAGCAAGTGTGAGTTATGGTTCACCGAAGTCACATTTCAAGGGCATGTGGTTTTTGTAGAGGGTATCTAAGTGGATTCGAAAAAGATTCAAGCTATAGTTGAATGGAGGCCACCGAAGAATGTAGTTGAAGTTCATAGTTTTTTGGGTCTAGCTGGCTATTATAGGAGATTTGTTAAAGGATTCTCTATAATAGCAGCTCCTTTGACCAAATTGTTCAGCAAAGAAACTTCATTCGTTTGGACCAAGGAGAAACAGAGAAGCTTTGATCAGTTGAAAACAAGTCTTGACTCATGCCCCAATCCTAACCCAACCCGAGTCCGGAAAGGATTACACAGTTTTATAGTTATGCTTCACATCTCGGGTTAGGATGTGTTCTGATGCAAGAAGGCAAGGTCGTTGCTTACGCATCAAGTCAACTCAAGCCACATGAGATGAATTACCCTACCCACGTTTTGGAGTTGGTTGTCGTTATCTTTGCATTGAAAATCTGGAGACATTATCTCTACGGAGAAAATGCCATCTTTTTATTTCCCAAAATAATTTAAATCTTCAACAAAGGAGGTGGATGGAAATCCTCAAGGATTATGACCTTGTAATTGATTATCATCTGGCCAAGGCTAACGTTGTAGCTGATGCACTTAGCTGCAAACCTTCGCCCAGTTCTTGAGCTATCAATGCTCATTTTAAGTTACATAAACATCGACCGTTAGTAGCTGAACTCCAAGTTCATTCTACCATTGTTATGAGAATCAATTCGTTGCAAGGTCAAGATCCTGAACTACAAGCCATTGTCACCAAACTTCAGAATAATCCTGATTCTGACTTTAAAATTAACTTAGAATGACTCTTGTGTATCTGTGATAGAATCTGTATATCGAATGATGAATTCCTCCGTGATGACATTCTCAAAGAAGCTCCTTGTAGCCTTTTCTCAATTCACTCGGGGTCGGTGAAAATTTATAAAGACCTTCAAGAATTGTACTGGTGGCCTGGTATGAAGAAAGCTATTATAGAATTTGTATCCAAGTGCTTAACGTGCCAATGAGTCAAAGATGAACATCGTGTCCCTATTGGATTATTGCAACCCATTGAACTTCCCCAACGGAAGTGGGAAAAATTAACCATGGATTTTTTCAATGTACTACCGTTAACTCCAGCTAAGCATGATGCTATTTGGGTCATCGCTGACCGTTTTACCAAGTCAGCTCATTTTTTACCTGTCAGAATGGACTACAATCTTCCTAAGTTACCTGACTTGTACATCAAGGAAGTGGTCAAACTCCACGAAATACCCAAGTCAATCATTTCAGATCGAGATCCCCGTTTTGCTTCACGATTTTGGAAGGCACTGCAAGGAGCTATGAGCACTTGAGTCAATCTCAGTACAGCTTTTTACCCTTAGTCTGATGGCCAATTAGAAAGGGTAATTCAAATATTGAAAGACATGCTTTGTGCATGTACAATTGATTTGAAAGAACTTGGGAAAGGTCTCTACCTCTCATCGATTTTGCTTATAATAATAGTCATCAATTATCTATTATAATGGCACAGTATGAAGCATTATATGGCAAAAAGTGTAGAACAACGTTATGTTGGTCCGAACTCGGTGAAGGCAAGATGTTGGGCCTAGATTTACTTCGGTAAACTGAAGAACGTGTTACCATCATTCATAATCGTTTGAAGGTTGCCTTTGACCGACAGAAGGCCTATGCTGATCTCAAGAGAAGGGATATATAGTATGAGGTTGGTGAGAAAGTTTTCTTGAAAGTCTCCCCAGGTAAGAAGATTCTTCGTTTTGTTAAGAAGGGGAAGCTAAGTCACTGATCCATTAGACTTTTCGAGGTGATTGAAAGAGTTGGTTCCGTGGCTTACCGGCTAGCTCCTCACCAGGAGCTAAGTGTAATGCCTTGAATTTGGGCCTAGATGTTAATTGGATCGGGTAGACAGCTCGGGAGAACCAGATTAGGCAATTCGAGTTAGTTCCGGGAATTAAATTCTAACAAATTGTTTTGGTTAAAACAAAATACGGAAAAATGCCAAAACATACTTAATTAATATTTTAAGTATTTTGGTAAAATCAATTTGAAGAAATTAAATCTGATTTTGGGACATTTTTGTCTAGTGACTAAAATAAAAAGTTTTCAAAACTATTTTTAGTGACTAAATCGTAAAATAGTCAAAATTAGAATATTTAAGGAGCTAATTGGCCAAACTTTTTCATCAGATTTTTCCCTTAATTTAGGCTATTTTTAAAGTGTTTTTAATTGGTTTTATTATTAAAATAAAATAGGATTTAGTAAAAGGATTTCTAGTTTTACAAAATCACTTTCTTACGTAACTACTTTTCTTCCAACTTTTTCTCTCAAGTTTCCCAGTAGCCAAACTAAGATTTTCACACCAAAATTCTCAGGAATCAATTCTTATTGATTTCCTTTTTGTTTCCAAATTGATTTCTTTAATTCCTATTGCAAAATCTACTTGGATTTCAACAAATCTTTGCCATTTAAGGGAGAAATTAGCAATTAGAGGTGACTTTCATTTCTCTCCTTTAATTAAAGGTTATCTAATGAAATTCCCAAGTTCTTGATCCTTTACAACTAATTTATGTTATGGAATTATGATTTAAACATGGATTTGGTAATTAAATTTAGTTTTATGCGGAAATTTGTAAAATATTGTTTTGGATCTCAATTAAGATGTGTTCTAATGTTGAAAGAAGTGATTAATTAAAGTAAACCCGAAACTATGTGAACTGCTAGTTTTCTAGGTTGCATATAGTTAGATTTTGGTGTGATCTTAGTGCTGTAGAGGTGTTGGAGGTATAATGACATAATCAAGATGTTTTTGGATGTTAACTGATGTTGTTAAGAGGTTAGAATCATTAGTTTTGGCTAGCTTTGTTTAGATGAGGTTTGGTGATGCTTTCAGTTGTTTTATAAGGGTGTTTGATGGTTTCTTGTGAGGCGAAGTTGTGTTTTTTTGGTTGCTGGAAATTAGAGATGGAGGGATGTGTTTTAATCCTCTGTTTTGATTGGGTAAATCAGGGGAGTTGAATATTTTAGATTTTAGAGAGGGCGCGAAAGCTTCAAAAACTTGACCGCGTATCAGCAAGTGGATCATTTGGTTGTCGGTGAGTGGAAAAGTGTTTTACTGCTTTTAAAAGGTTTGGAGATGGTTGTTGGGGGTTTAGATAAAGTTTGAAACACTTATCTAAGCTCAAAAGTAAGTATTGGTTGAGCTCTCTCTCAATTTCAGTTTTGCGAAATGAAATCTCATGCACATGTTTATGGTTTATGAAAGTATTTTTTAGAATACTAAAATGCATGGTTTAATGTATTTGAAATTGGATTGATTTGATGCATATGTAAAACAGTGAGGTAATGTTGTTTTATTGAATATATTGGCAAGTGGCTGAGTTTAAAATGTTGTCGGATATAGTTGGCTAGCCATGGGGTTTAAAGTTCACTATAATAAGTCACCTCATGTGTGTCAAAGTGGGTAATTGTTCCGTTGCTCCACCATGAGAACCACAACGGTCGAGGTGGGTAATTATTCTATTTTCTCCCGCTGGTGGATTTATACATCATAACCGTTGAGGTGGGTAATTGTTCCGTTGCTCTGATTTGAAGATGTATGTGAAGTGGTCATAGGAACCACTTGGGAAATCCGTGTATTCGATGTGTTTTTATAAAATAGAATGGTACTGGTTTTGAGTCACTTGAAAGCCAATATATGAGATAATGTATCATGAGAAATGGATTATGTTTGTATAATGTAATTTATACATGATATGCTCATTAAGCTTGTTACAGAGATTGTGGCATATGAAGCTTAAATTGAGGTTTGAGATGGAATCCATGATATATGTGTTGCAAATGATTTAAATGTGCATATTTGAAGAGATTATTGAAGCATGAGATGATTTTGCCATGAGACATTTATATTTGGTTTGAATTAAAATGATTTTAATTGCATTGATGAGTGTTTTTGAGATTCCCTCACTAAGCTTATAGCTTACACTCTCCTTTCTCATCAATGCAGAGAAATATACCCTACCGGACAGCGAATGAGCAAGGGAGGATCTAAGAGTTGAGACTTTTCAAAGTATGGTTTATAAATACTAAGTAGTAATAAGAGGCAATGTGACCAAGTTGTATTTGGGAGGTTTATTTTGTATACTCCATGTTGTATAAGTTTGGTTTGATCTTTTGGACTTGTTTGGTACTTAATACTTGATTTTGAGAGGGTGAGACAATATGCATGCTTGGGCAGAAACCATGCCTATAAGAGTGATGTTTGGTTTTGAAATATTGTGTATGATCTTCTACCATGCTGCTATGTTTGAGGAATTGATGTTTGTGAAGTTATATGATGATCAGATGTTGTTTGGTTTATGTTAGATTGAGCCAAAGTGTCATATGTTGGACCTAGAGGTCATTACAGGTCTGTCCGTACTGGTATGGGTCCTCAGGGATCGGTACGCAATGACCTATCTCGGCTCAATCTAGGCAAATTGCCTAGGTGTACCGATACGCCTGGTAACCGTATCGGTACGCATAGCTAGAAAATAAGCCTGGTGTTGGTACACGAGCAACCGTATCGGTACGCCTTTTAGCTATTGTAATCTAATATTTTTGAGAACACATACTCGTACTGATATGCTTGAGGACCGTATCGGTACGCCTTTGTATTTTGAACCCGTTGCGATACGGAAAGTGCCCGTACCGGTACGCCAGTCGTTATTTCAATTAAGATGCCTTCTGAAGTTTGCATTCTTTGCAACTTGGTCCATGTTTCTTAATTATGCAATTAAATGAGTTTGGATGGTTATATTAAGCTGAAATTTAACATGTTGGCATGTAATATGACTAATTAAGGATTGGTAACCTCAATTTCATGATTGACCTTATAATTATTAGAAATTATATTTTAGTCCCTAAATTGTGAATCCGTCCAATCGAATGTCAAACCGATGCCCGATTGTGTTGTAACTTTCACCATAACTAGTATGAACACCCTGGGACTTAAATACACATTTAGATAAGATAAAAGAAAAAATGGACCATATTTGATGTAAATCTTTCGGGTTTGTCACGGTAAACCTTAATATAGCTCGCTTGGCTCTATCTTGTGACTAGACCGGGTCAAAGGGGTTACACCAAGCAAGATTCACGACATATTCCATGTATCGATGCTCCGCAAGTATAGATCTGATCCATCACATGTTATTGAACCTGAATCGGTGGAACTTCAACCTAATCTGACCTACGAGGAAGAACCTGTATAGATATTAGCAAGAGAAGTCAAGAGACTTCGAAACAAGAATATTTCTGTAGTCAAGGTGCTTTGGAGAAGTCACAAGATTGAAGAAGCTACAAGGGAATCGGAAGAGACCAAAAGGAACCAATACCCACATCTCTTCGGTTCAGGTAAAATTTGAGGACTAATTTTTTTAACGGGGAGAGTTGTAATTCCTTAAAATCAGGCCTAGTCGAAATTCAATTCTGGCAACCAAAAATTTTACATTGAAAAGTCAAACTATAGCATTAAACTTTGACCAAGTGGTCAATTATTAGATTATTAAACCCTAATTAAGTATTGTTATTGATCAAGGACCTTATTGTAAACTTTTAAAACTTGTCTTAGTAACTAAATTGGGAAAATTGGAATTTGGGAGATTAAAATAAAAAAATATGCAGAGTTGAGGGACTAACCTTGCGATTAGCCCCTCCTCGGGCCTAATCACCACATACGTGGATTAGGATAATGAATTCTTTCCATTGAAGGAAAGATCAAACAATAAAAAAAAAAGAAACTCATCGGTTATGAAATCAAAAGCAAGCACTATCTTCATCTTCTTCCTCTAGCATTAAGCAAGCAAGCACCTCCATTGGAGGCTTAGTCAAGATTTGTTTTTATTCAAGTTATCATTTTTAAATTATAGCTATTGGTTGGGTAAGCGATATCCCTTAAATGATTCATCGACTCCATGGCTAAAACCATGTTTAAATCTAAGTTCAAGAAGTTAAGAACCTTAGAATTCCTAGAGATATCAAGGCTCGATCTCTATTGTTTTTCATAGCTAATAAGTTGCTATGAATCTATTATTGATATTGAAATCCTTGTGATTTCTATCTCTTTTGTAGCTCAAGAGAACCAAGGTGAAGAATCACCAAATCCCTCAAATTCCAACAAGTTAAAAAACAAAGAAGTTTTCATTCGGAGCCCTAAAAGCTTTGAAAGTATCGGTGAGTGTAGTCAGAGTCTCGGGATTGGCTAGGTGCCATTCCCGATTTCATTATATTGGTTTATTGCATTTCCATCATTGAAATCAAGGTATGAATACATGAAAACCTTGTTGAAGGTATCATTAGTAAGCTTTGGTAAGCTTCTTGCATTGTTATATTGACTATTGATTCATGGTATTGTCATTGATAACTTTGGAATATTGTGAATGGCCATATTGATCATGATATATCGTTATTGACAAGTTAACATTGTTATTGATATTGATATTTTTATTGTTATTGTTATTGGCCTAAGTATTGAATCCTTGGATACGAATGGATATGTGATACAGTTGGCATGCCATAGAATTCATGAGCTCATTGGTACGGAGTAGAATACGGTCCTTGAGCTAAGGCTCTATTTGGCGATGTTGGCGGGATGTATTGGTTTTGGTCTTATTGGCGATGTTGGAGGATATTGACCATTTATTGTTGACGATGTTGGTTGGGAATTCGCGTATCCACATTCACATATCGATCTAAGGAATTAATTTATTAAAAATATTGTTAAAACGTGTTTTGAGATGCATTTACATTGATATACATATTATTGATATTATTGGCATATATTGTATTGTTGTTGACTACCTCACTAGGTTATATCAGCCTAATGCATCTCATTTCCATGCATTTACATGTTGAAAGGTGTGTCGGATCAAGGATCGAAGCTAGGAGAGTTTTGAAGCAAGTCACACAAGCTATAAGTAATGTAAACCTAGCCTTTGAACTCCTACTATGGTGGCATAAGTTCTAGACATGTTAGTTTAGCCCCATTTTGTGTGTATATATTGTTCACCATGTTGAATGGGTTAAAATATGAAATATGGCATGTTAGTGTTTTGGCAAAATTGGTAAAATGGCGTAAAATGCTCTAATAAGTTAAAACGTAGTAAACAGATTCGCATTGGCATAAAATTTGGCATGCATATAGAGTTGATGTTCATAAGTTTGCTGGTAAAATTTGGTGCTCATTGGATAAGGTTAAGGCCCCTAATTTGACTAAAAACCAAATAAAAAATGTCATTACAGACCCTGGCGTACCTGTATGGGTGGTGTCGTACCAGTAATGATAAAAAAATTTGGTAATAGTAACCCAGGCGTACTGGTACGGGTGGTGTCGTACCGGTACAGACATGTATTTCTAATATTGTAGATCAAGGCGTACCGATACTGCTACAGCAGTACGTAAAATCAACACTAAAATTTTACTGTAGCAACAGTACCGATACGGGTGGTGTCATATCGATACCCATTAATGACTCAATTTGAGGATTTAGGGTTAGCGTACCGGTACGGTGATGGACCCATAATGATACGAAGGGCATCGAATTCTTGTACCGGTATAATACACCGCGTACCGATAGTGGATTTAGGTTTAAAAAAATTATTATAAGGGTGTCATATTGGTACCGATACAGGTGAGTTAGTTAAAGTTAGTTATATTGTTTTAAAATCTTACAAAATTGTCACTGAATCTTTCATGGGTTAATTGAAAGTGTAAATGACTTCCAAATTCGTTGAAGTATTGTACACAAGATAATCAAGCATTGAATTTCACATTGGTAACCCTAATTATTGATAAGTTCCTGTAATTTTCTAAAATTACAATTTAGTCCTTAAATATGCATAAGTCACCAAATAACCCCTTAATTATAATTTGATTGAGTTTACATTGATCATTGCCATTCATTGCATTGAAGTAGCATCATTGACCCATTGTTTATCGTACAAGTCATCGTAATTAATAAACCAATCATCGTACTGTTAACCGGTAACACTTTCTGACCCGGATTCCTACCAAACCGGGAATGAGGTGTTACAAGATAGGTGTTATTAGGGCTATCCTTAATATATTTTTGCAATGTTTCTGAACACAAAATGAGTAAGGAAAAAACTAACATTTTTTTCTCTCGCAATGTGTCGTTCGCCTCTAGACAAGAGATTAGTTCAGGTTTTGGATTCTGGGAGGTGGATGATCTTGGCAAGTATTTGGGAGTGCCTTTTCTACATCAGAAGATTACAACAACATCCTATGAATATTTGGTTCAGGCAATTCAAATGAAACTAAGTGGATGGGAAACGAAGAATCTGTCTCTGGCAGGTCGTATCACATTGGCTAAATCAGTGTTGGAAGCTCTTCCTATTTATACTATGCAAACTATGGTTATTCCTAAGAAAATTTGTTTGGAGTTAGAACGGTTGGTGCATCATTTCATCTGCGGTATTACTTTCGAGAGTGGCGGGGTTTATCTTGTTAAGTGGGAGGACGTGTGCAAGCCATTGGATTGTGGGGGCCTAGGATTTCGACGGTTCGCAGTTACTAATGAAGCTTTTCTTATGAAGCTAGCATTCTAACAACTAGTTTAGATGGACATGTTGTGGGTGAGGTTTTTACGCACTAAATATAAGTGTAATGAGGGGTTCTAGAAGAGTTGCGCAATCAAAATTATTCTCGTCTCTAGAAAGGTCTTAGCATCGTTTGGGATGACATTCGACAAAATATTAACTAAAACATGGCTCACGGGCATGATGTTGAATTTTGGTTTGACGATTGGATTAGTGTGCTGGGACCTATAGTTCATTTTGTTGATCCGTAGCAGGCCAGCCTGGTCCGTGGCTGCTCGGTTGCGAGCATGGCTGCCTAGGACGGGGAATGGCAATGGCACTTGTTCCATGTCACGGGCCGTCAGCCGGGGCCCGAGTCATTGGCACCAAGGGGTGCACACCAGGGTTCCCAAGAGGTTTAGATAGAGATCTTGGGCCCAAAGAGACCACCAGACCTAGCCCGATCCGTGGAAGATTCAGGAGGGTAATTCGGTCAAAGCATCATCTATTTATTTGAAATATAATATGTAGATAATGTTTGTGATAATTAGAGATTTGAAATTGAGATTTGATTAGATAAGATCAATCTCGACCGTCGATGTAAATTTGTATAGACCGTCAGATTAGGGGGAACTCAACTATAAATAGAGGCCTTCCCCTCCTCATTTGATGTATCCAAGTTTCCAAGGAATAAAGGCATTTACTCTAAATCCTCTGAGTGTTCTTGTGTTCTTTCTTTGTTCTTGAGCGTTCTTTCGAAGTTCTTCTTCACTCATCTCTTTTGATCCGATTTCGCGTAGAACGCTTTGCGTTTGTCGGTGCTTGGGAAGTTTGATCTTCCGAGAGGGTTGAAAAGGCTTACTTAGGCGTTTGTCTTGAGTCACATCGCCTAAGGCTGCACGGTGGGCTGGTTGGAATTCTAGCCACGTGACAGTTGGTATCAGAGCCTTGTTCGAGCGACGTGAGCTAGTTCGAGGCATGAAGCATCGAGTAGAGATGGCACCAAAGAAGGGAGAGAATGCTGCAGCGAGCCAGAAGGGTGTGGAGACCCAGGCGGACAAAGAAAGTCGAGAAAACTCGAGGGACAAGTTGTCGGCACTCGAGGAGAGGGTCACCAGGCTTGAGGGATCTATGAAGGATTTTGTGGAGCGACTCGACGTGGTGGATACACGGATCGAGGAGCTGGATGAACAGGGTGATCAGTCAGAGGGAAAAAGAGATGCTCTCGAAGCCATGTTGGAGGCATTGAGGGTGGAAATGGTGGATCTCAAGGCGGAAGTGATGGTTTATCAGGCTGCCATGCAAAATGGTGTGTTAACCACGACAACACCTAGACCGATAAAGGACATTCCGAAGCCAAGAGAGTTCAAGGGGAACAGGTCGACGAAAGATGTTGAGAACTTTATTTGGTGCATGGAGCGGTACTTTCGGGCAATGAGCATCACAGACGATGCCGAGAAGGTAAATACTGTTGTTGTTTACTTGACTGACGTTGCTTTGTTATGGTGGCGACGTAGGTGCCTTGATGAGAATAGTGGGGGCACGGGCGTTGGAACATGGGAGGAGTTCCAAGTGGAGTTTAAGCAGCAGTTTTGCCCGAGTAACACGGAGAAAGAAGCCAGGACCAAGTTTAAGAGGCTTCGACACGGCGGATCCATTGCGGATTACATCGAGGAGTTTAGAGAGCTACAACTCCTTATCCCCGGCTTGTATGAGAAGGATGCGCTCTTCACGTTTATGGATGGATTGAAGCCATGGGCCAGGACCGAGTTAGAGCGGAGGGATGTGCAGGAACTTTCCAAAGCCCTAGCCATTGCGGAGTCCTTGACCGATTATAGTGCTTACAAGTCCATAGAGTCCAAGTCTTCCAAGCCCCATGGCAAGGGTATTGGTGGGAGAGACGAGGACTTGTTCGGAGATAGCAGCGATGATGGCAAGGAAAGGCCATCGACCAAGCTAGACCGGTATGCAAAACCAGATGATTGGAAGGATCGAGGATCCATAAGGTGCTACCATTGTGATGGTCCACACGTAGTGAAAGACTGTCCCAAGAAGAGGAGCTGCCTCGATGCCATTGTCCAGGAGGACGACGAGTCAGATGGAGAACCCGTAGAGTTGGTGCAATCACTAGCATCAAAGGAGGGAAGCTGAGGGTAGTAAAAGTACATCGAAAGTGTTACCGATGTAGGGGGCGCATTTAGCGTGAGAATACCCTGATCGAGTCAAGAAGTCTAAGGAGAACGAGCCCGAGAGTGATGAGGCTGCGAAGCTTGGCTCGATGATATTAGATTCTGTCAAGGCGAGGAAGGGCCAGAAGCAGAATGGGTTGATGTTTGTCGACATCAACGTGGCGGGACGATCGAGGAGTGCTTTGGTGGACACCGGGGCAAGCGATCTGTTCATGTCCAGGAAGGATGTCGAGAAGCTTGGTCTTAAAGTTGTGGATTCAACCGGTAAGATAAATGCGGTAAATTCAAGGGAAGTTCCAGTTGTGGGGACAGTGCGGAAGATTGAGTTGCAGATTGGGGATTGGAAGGCCAAGGAGAATTTCGAGGTAATCGAGTTAGATGACTTTGATTTTATTTTGGGACTAAACTTCCTTGACCGTATCGAAGCTCTCATCATTCCGTATGCCAACGTCGTGTGCATCTTGGATCCGAGACAACGGTGCGTTGTGCCTGTGTGCTGAGACAACGGGCGAGGAACCAAGAAGCTGACAGCCATTCAGCTTGTCGAAGATGCTCCAAGCCAAGGAGGCATCGAGTTGGAGGCGACAGTTGGGGACACTACCTTGGATGGGCGAGAGTTGCCTGAGGCAGTTGGCATGAAGGCCGTCGAGGAGCCATCCATGAGTGAGGTGGCCGAGGCATCGAACTTCAATGGGAGAGAAGTATCGATGGGATTTGCATTGCCGAGGAGCAATGGGGCATCAAACTTCAGGGAAGAAGGATTGATGTGTAGAGTAAATGCCGGGAAAATGAGTGAGGTATGTCTTGAACACGGTGATAGTGTGTTACAGTTTGATTTGCCAGATTTGTTGGGTGTAGGGCGCAGAAAACCTAACCCATCAGATGGAGTTGCCAAGACTTGGTGCGGGCCGAAGCAACCACTCAGGGTACCGAGGGTTTGTTCGGTGTTCAACGTGAAGGCATCCAAGTTTGTGCACAAGGATCGGGAGAGTCCAGATCGGGGCAAGTCAGAACTGGTAGGAAAGAGTTCCTACGATCAAGATGTACCTGGGACGGGAAATTTTGCATGGCGGTGCGAGCCAAGGCGAGCAGTCCTTATGGGGGGACATCCGAATCAGAGTCTGGTGCTCTTTATGGGGAGAGCGGTCCTTATGGGGGACAATCAAGCCAGATTTCGAGTTGGGAGCAAGCCAAGGTACGCGGAAGGAAGCTCCAGGGTCGATCTCAACTTTGTTCGAGAGGCGCGACGAGGGCGTCGCCAAGTTTGGTGGGGGAGATTGTCACGGGCCGTCAGCCGGGGCCCGAGTCTTTGGCACCACGGGGTGCACACCAGGGTTCCCAAGAGGTTCAGATAGAGATCTTGGGCCCAAAGAGACCACCAGACCTAGCCCGATCCGTGGAGGATTCAGGAGGGTAATTCGGTCAAAGCATCATCTATTTATTTGAAATATAATATGTAGATAATGTTTGTGATAATTAGAGATTTGAAATTGAGATTTGATTAGATAAGATCAATCTCGACCGTCGATGTAAATTTGTATAGACAGTCGGATTAGGGGGAACTCAACTATAAATAGAGGCATTCCCCTCCTCATTTGATGTATCCAAGTTTCCAAGGAATAAAGGCATTTACTCTAAATCCTCTGAGTATTCTTGTGTTCTTTCTTTGTTCTTGAGCGTTCTTTCGAAGTTCTTCTTCGCTCATCTCTTTTGATCCGATTCCGCGTAGAACGCTTTGCGTTTGTCGGTGCTTGGGAAGTTTGATCTTCCGAGAGGGTTGAAAAGGCTTACTTAGGCGTTTGTCTTGAGTCACATCGCCTAAGACCGCACGGTGGGCTGGTTGGAATTCTAGCCACGTGACATCCAGCACCTGTTACCGTAGGAGGTTATTTTGTGTATTGTAGCGGTTAAGGGACCTTCACCTTTTTTGGGTAATGTGTCGATTGGTTGGAAGGGTTCGAGTTTAACTCCTTCTCGATTAAATCAACTTTTACAGTGCGTCTAGGCTTTCCTTCAAGTTTTTCGAACAAGGTGTGAAGGTCTATCCATAGGTTTCAGGGTCCACAGGGGATACATATTTTTCTATGGCTTATGTGTACAGCTTGGTTAATGACAAATGTGGAGAGAAGGCGTCGTCACTTTACTTCGGATGAGTGTTGTCCCATATGTAGTAGCGCGACCGAAGATGTGGATCACTTGCTTCATTTTTTCCTGTCGTCCATCGCTCTTTGGAATATTTTAATCAAGCCAGATCGGTTAGGAGAATTTCTTTCTCTGGATATGCACGGTTGGATCATGTCTAACCTGAATTTACAGTGTGACTTTGCACACAATAAAGTGGACTGAGATATCCTTTTTGGGGCTATATTGTGGAATATCTGGCTATACAGGAATTCGGTCGTCTTCGCAAGTCCTGTTGAGGTCTGGGGTTTGGTTCTTGACCAGAGTCGGTCCTCGCAACGGTTGGTGGTGAAGGCTTTGGAGTCAGCTAAACCTGGGATTGTCGCTCCTGGTGTTATGGCCCGGGGGAGTGAGCATTGGTCTCTACCTGACGAGAGGTGGATTAAGCTTAATACGGACGGGGCGAGGCGAAGTTTGGATGGGTTCTCGGCTTTTGGTGGGGTTTTGAGGGATCACACCGGTCGTTGAAAGAGTGCTTTTCAACGTGCTATGGGGATTTGTTTGGTCTTGGAGGCAGAGTTGTGGGGAGCGTAGAATGGGTTACTTCATACATGGCAATCTAGTTATCGGCGGGTTATTCTTTAACTTGATAGCATGGATGTTCTTCGTCTTCTTCGTTCAGATGTGACTGAGCGGGGACATTGTTCCTTATTTACGTACCTTGATGAGCTTAGACGGCGAGACTGGATTGTTCAGTTGCAGCATATTTCTCTTTCGGGTAACACGGTGGCAGATTCATCAGCAAAGTCAGCGCTTGTGGGTAGTTTACAGACTATTAGGTTAAAGGTCCCTCTCTCGGGAGTTATTTGCTACTTTATGAAGTTATTACTAGTCGTTATGGTTATTTGTTTGGTTCATAACATAGATTGTTTTGATTATTATACTTATTATCATGTGTATTTTTTTCCTCCACTTAAAATTAAAAAAGTTTTTAATGAAGCACATGGTAATAATCTTTCTTTATCTAAAAAAGTAATGGAAAGGAAAAGAACGCGACAAATATTATGATAAAACATGAAAACAATTATAATTCTAACATATTCTTATAGCATTAATTCTGACATATTATAAACATTATCATTTTTAAAATTTACAAACTGAATTATATTACAATATTATTATATTGTTTTAAATCGTTTTAGAAATAATTATCGCTTCATCGAAACTTCTACAGATAGAGTTATTTAGCTTTGTTTGAATTTTTTTAAAACTTAACTTTTAATAGGAAAGTATAATTTATGACAATTAAAAAGAAGGGTTGCCGATTGCTCTCATCGCTCTCATCAAGAATTTCATCTCCTCGTCTTCTATGAGAGTTCAATGGAATGGAAATCTTAGTCGTGAATTCACTCCTTCTCGGGGCTTTCCAGCTTGCATAGAATGACTTGCCACTCTCGCACTTGTTTTTCACCGGCGATCTGATTTTGTATGCTAAAGCCACAGTTGAAAATGCTATGACCATTGAGTCTGTTCTGGATACTTTTGGTCACTGCTCGGAACACGTTGTGAACAAACAAAAGACGAAGATCTTTTTTACGCCAAACATACAGCCTGCTATCCAAGATACAATTTGCTCCCGTCTCAGATTTGAAGCCATTACCGACCTTGGGCTTTATCTGGGAGTTCCGGTTCGACATGTTGGTGCTTCAAGTGAGATCTATGATTTTCTTATCGATAAGGTACAACGTAAGCTTGATGGTTGGTCGGCACGAACTTTGTCCTTTGCTGGATTCCTCGCCCTTATTAAATCTGTGCTCTTGAGCATTCCTTCCTACATTATGCAGACTTGCAAGCTTCCGGATCGAGTTTGCAATAGAATCGAGGCTGCTGCTTAGAAATTCTTTTGGGGTTCGACTTCTGCTTCACCTAGTATCCCTCTTGTGAACTGGGCATCTTTATGCCAACCCATTCACCATGGTGGTCTCAGCATTAGATCCTCCAAAAATGTTAATGTCGCATTCCTCATGAATACCTGCCATGCTCTCGTTCATTCAACTGATGCTCTATGGATTCGCCTCTTGCGTGAAAAGTATCGAGTGGACTCATCTTGCCCTACCTCAATTTCTCGTCCCAACTGCTAGACCTTTCGGAGATCCTTAGCCAACATTTGGCCTTCGTATATTGAAAACATTGTTTGGTCAATCGGTGATGGTAACACTGTTCACTTTTGGTCGGATTTATGGATTCCAGAGCTTGGGAAACTTGACCAATGGCAGTCCCCATATGCTGCCTTCGATGTTTCTCTAAAGGTTTGAGATGTCAACTTGCCTAATGGTACTTGGGATTGGGAGGTAATTCAGCATTTGCTTGTCCCCGCGGCTGATGGTCATTTCCTCAGCGTCATCCCTCCGAGCCATGGTCTAGGACCCAACCGTTGTTATTGGATGGATGGTGGTAAGCAAATTTTCACCGTCAAAAGCGCTGACAACCTCCTGTCTAGTCTGACTTGGAATAAAAGCAGTCTGCGATGAAAGATCGTATGGAGACTTAGGGTGTCGGAACGTGTTTGTAGCTTCCCGTGGCTCGCGTTTAAAGACAAATTGTTGACCAACCACAATAGATGTCGCCGCAACTCGTCCCAAGATTTCTCATGTTCGGCTTGCGGCTGCATGGATGAGACCCTCCTTCATATTATTCGGGACTGCCCATCGGCCCGTACGACATGGAATGCTCTCTTGCTTAGGCCTACAAGAGTCCCCTTCTTTAGTACTCCCCTCGATGCTTGGCTCCTTGACAACATTCGATCTCCCCTCCTCTTCCCCGATGCGGACTGTCCGTGGAATGTCCTCTTTGCCTTCATCATCTGGAAACTATGGAAATGGAGAAATAATTTTATTTTTCAGGGTACTCATATTAACACTACGTTCTTTCTCCAGGTATGCATTACGTGGGTGAAGCATTACCATGCTTCCCTTACGCCCTCGCCCCATGTCCTTGAGGCCATGATTGAGCATGTACAGTGGCATACGCCTAAGCCTGGTTGGATTTGCCTTAATTCCGATGGCGCTACGTCCACTATGTCGAAGTCTGGTGCTGTTGGTGGTATGTTTCGTGACTGCACTGGCAATTTTATTTTAGCCTTTCATCACTAACTCGGTCTCTCCTCGGTTCTCTATGCTGAACTCTGGGGGTATTCGAGGGTCTCAATTTGGCCTGGTCCAATGGTTTCGAGCGCGTCTCGATGCAGATTGACAACTTCGATGCCCTTGATTTCCTTTCGCCTCCATCCCCGAGTAGCCCGTTCTCCTTGGTACGTGGTATTGCTCACCTTTGTGACAAAGCCTGGTACGTGGACTTCACCCTGATCCGTAGAGAAGCCAATGCGGCAGCCGATGCTATGATGAAGGCTTTTGTGCCTACAACAGACACTCTTACTGTATATGAGTCTCCTCATGCTAGCTGTCACGGCCTTAGCCTTTAGTTCACTCGGTCGCTAAGCCGTGCGGCACTTGAAAAGGACTCTTCCCGATCAAGTCAGCCTTTTCCCTCGATTGATCTGCTCAAAATAAGCAAGCAACACATTAGTCTCACGCCACAAAACCATTCTTCAAGCCATTGGCGAAACCGTGGGGCATAGCGGATGCACACAGTCGACCCCCAGCTTCCCCGTAGGAAAAAAGAACGGTTTTTATTTTATTAGAAAAAAAAGAAACATCGGTTACATTAGAAAACTCACCCACACCATCGACTTGGGCGGTAGGGGCCGCCTCGATGGTGTGTAGGATACATACCTTTACCAGTGGATCAGCCCAAACTACGATTTGTCCACCCCTACATATATGCGAAAAAAAAACATAATAGAAATGACCCGAGTAAACATTCTATTGTTTGAAACGAGGACACTTTTTCCTAACTAAAGAAATAATTGAAAACAAAGACTCTTCTTCCTAAAACATTGATGTGCTTGAAAATGGGGCATGGTAGAAGTGACTCGGTTTGTGGCCCCGAACTCGGTTGTAACACCATGTGGGGATGGCCACAACATCCTCCCCCCACCTAACTTGTCGACGCGCCCTGTTGGTGAGCTGCAAGGAACTCATCGATTTTTCGCTTGAACGCCTTTAGGTCATGATCTCTCTCCCAACTTGTCTCTTCGGCCCGAGACCTTCCCACTTGACCGGTACTCACGAACAGGCTTCTTCTTGGACACCGTAACAAACCTATCAGCAAGGATCTCCTCAACTCGACGCGTTCGATGGGGGTTTGGTACAGATGGGGCCCCGATCACTCTGTCCTCGGCTAATATCCGAGGGGCTCGCATGAAAAGGCTTCAAATTGCTCACATGGAACACTGGGGTGAACTTTCATCCATGAGGGCGGCTTGATCTTGTATGAGTTATTTCCAACTTTGGCCACAATCGTCTGGTCCTTCATACTTTCGCACCAATCGCCGATCTCTATTTCAGAAGAAGAACCGCAATCTGTTACGCCATTAGCTTCACAAGCACTAGATCGCCAACTTTGAACTGCTGGTCCCTTCGCCACGATCGCCCACTTCTTCATATGTTTTGCAGCTTTCACTAGATAAGCCCGAGCAATCTCTCGTATTTTGGCGCCATTCCTTGAGAAATTAAAAGCTCGGGGACACTTTCCTTTGTATGACTCTAGAGTGGTGTGTGAATCGCGGACTGTGACTGTCACAATTTCAAAGGGGCTTTTATTAGTAGCAGAACTCTTTTGTGAATTAAAACAAAGTTGTGCCACATCCAACAAAGAAGGCCAATTTTTCTGGTTGGCCTGGATAAAATGCCTTAAGTACTCTTCTAACAACCCATTAAAGCGCTCCGTCTGCCCATCCGTCTGGGGATGATAACTTGATGACAAATTCAGTTTGGATCCCAACATCTTGAATAACTCTCTCCAGAAATTTCCAGTGAACCGACCATCCCTGTCACTAACGATATCTTGTGGGACACCCCAATACTTTACAACATGTTTAAAGACTAATCGAGCTGTCTCCTCCGCCGAACAATATTTGGGGGCAGGGATAAATGTAGCATATTTTGAGAACCGATCCACCACCACAATGGCAGCTCCAAGATCCCCCACCCGAGGCAAGTTCACTATGAAGTCGAGTGAAATGCTCTTCCAAGGTCGTGCTGGCACTGACAATGGCTCCAACAATCATGCAGTCTTTTGTCGATCCACTTTGTCTTGCTGGAAAATAAGGCAAGTCTTGGTATAGTCCATAATATCCTGTCGCATGTGCGGCCAATAATATCCTTGTTCCAACAGGGCCAGAGTACACCGCCAACCTTGGTGACCTGCCCAGGGACTGTCATGGCATTCGCGTAGTAGTTTCTCTCTAAGTTATCCTGCTCTCGGGACATACATACGCGGACCTTTCGTCATTAGGATCCCATTCTCTACCCAAAAGGTCTTTGATTGGCCACTTTCCACCATCCTCAATATTGCCATCATTTGTGGATCCTTTCCCATATTCTCCAATATGAGTTCCCGAATGTCATTCGTTACCCTACTGGCTGACATAGGAGTAATTAATCTAAGGGTTGCCAGATCGGCCCTTTGACTCAACGCATCAGCTACCTGATTCTTCTTCCCAGCTTTATGCTCAAAACTGAAATCAAACTCCGCTAAGCGCTCTTGCCATCTTGCTTGCCTTGCCGATAGTTTTGGTTGTGTCGGGATATGACTAGCATTTGTGTGTTGTCTATTTTAACAACAAACTTTGGGCCCAACAAATAATGCCTCCAAGCCCGAGACAATGGATCACAGCTAGAAGTTCCTTTTCCCGAGTTGCATATCTCGTCTCGGCACCACTCAACTTCCGACTCTCAAAGGCCACTGTGGTGACCACCCCGCATGAGTACTCCCCTATGGCAAAGTCGGATGCATCGGTTTCAACTTCCATTGGTTTCTCAATGTCCAGTAATACTAGGACTGGGTCGTTCATCACAACAGTTTTTAGTCCTCAAAAGCATCTTGACACTTTTTAGACCAGGCCCACTTCTCACCTTTCTTTAACAAATTGGTAAGTATAGCTGTCCTCCGAGAGTAGCCTATGACAAACCGTCTATAATAGTTAGCTAATCCCAAGAATGATCCGAGCTCACCGACACTCTTTGAGTCGACCATTCTTGGATTGCCTTCACTTTTTCCTCATCCATTCGAACATGTCCCGCCCAACGAGGTGTCCTAGGAACTTAATTTGAGTTTGGGCAAAAGCACATTTCTCCCTTTTAACAAATAGCTGATTATCTCGAGTCTCGCAACACTAACCGCAAATGGTTTTCATGATCTGTCAAAAAGGAACTATATACCATTATATCATCCAAGTATATCACCACAAACTTGTCCGAGAAAATCATGGAACACTCGGTTCATCAAGGTGCAAAAGGTTGCAGGCGCATTGGTTAGCCCAAATGGCATCACAAGAAACTCAAATGCCCCATATCGAGTAACACAAGTTGTCTTGGTTCATCTCCTCGCCACTCTTTACGATGATACCCGATCGAAGATCCAGCTTTGTAAAATATTTCGCGCCACTTAGCTGGTCGAACAAGTCCGCAACTAAGGGGATGGGATACTTGTTCCGGACAGTCACTTTGTTTAGGGCTCTATAGTCCACACACAATCTCAGGCTCCCATCATGTTTCTTCTGGAACAACACGGGCGCCCCAAATGGCGCTTTAGACGGTCGAATAAACCCAACTTTTAACAGTTCATCGAGTTGTTTCCTCAATTCAGCTAATTCCAGAGGGGACATACGGTACGGGCATCTCGCAGGAGGTTTGGCACCGGGGACCAGTTCAATCTCATGATCCACCGTCCTTCGAGGAGGGAGCCCTTCTGGCAACTGATCTGGCATGACATCTTTATAGTCCTCCAACACTCTCAAAATCCCATTTGGTACCCCTTCAAGGGTTGACTCCCCATGTAGGATAGGTAATATGACAAAAGAAGGTTCCCCCTTCTTCACCCCTTTCTTAAATTGTATTGCTGACAGCATCTTTCCGCTTCTTGGTAGAATGGTAGCGGGTACCACCCCCGGGCAATCCCCTAGAAACAATAGGCAGCTCGCAGCAGGGACGGGGATGGCCTGGGCTTTTGTCATAAAATCCAGTCCCAACACAACATCAAAATCGTCCATAGGGGAAAAAAGTGAGATCCACGCTTCCCTCCCGGGACCCAAGCTTGGCCTTCACCCTCTTAACACTTCCACAAATTTCGGCGGCAGCAGAATTAACTGCTTTCATCTGTCCCACATCTCTAGTAATTGTTAAACCGCATCTCTTGACTTCCTCAGGTGAGATAAAAGTATCTGTTGCTCCCGTGTCAACAAGAGCCCTAGTCGCCTTCCCATTTATCACCAAGTCCACGTACATCAAGCCCTTTCCCGGTTCTTTCTTTATGTTGTCCAATTGCGATTGTAATGCACTCAGAAAACGAATAGACCCAACCCTGGCCAGATCGGTCTCACTATTCTCTGTAGGTGGGTTAGGGAGTGTGTCCCCAGGCCGTGAAAGTTCCAAAGCACTCAATGCACCCTTATGTGGGCACTCAGCCATGCGATGAGGCCCCTTACACAAAAAGCATGCTAAGGGTAGCCTATTTGGCCCATTCCTCGGCGTAAAGCCACCATTCCCCCTATTCAAGACTGGCTCCTTGTTTGGAAGTCCTCTCCCGGCTCCCCCAAGTTATCGGCCTCTCCCTCTAGCCATCTTACTCCCATTACCTGCATGGTTATTGCTCCCACTAGTTGGGGCCTTGCGTTTGTTTGAGCCATCATTGTAATCGTTAAGCCGCTCGGCAGCGGCCATGGCATCGACTACATCCTGCACCCGTTGTCTTTGAATCTCAGTTCTAGCCCATGGCTTTAGGCCCTCAAGGAAAGCAAACATCTTGTCTTTCTCCGACATGTCCTTAATATCCAGCATCAATGCCGCAAACTCTCTCACATAATCACGAATAGTCCCAGTATGGGTCAAATCCCTCAACTTCTTCCGAGCATTATACTCCACATTCTCCAGAAAGAATGTAGCTATTAATTCTTGTTTCAACTCATCCCAACTTTTAATGGAACACACGCCATTTGTGAACTTGGACCTCCACCACAATTTGGCATCCCCTGACAAGTACATAGAAGCCATCGAGACCTTGTCTTCTTCTATAGAGGTGCGAGTAGCCCGAAAGTATTGTTCAATATCAAATAGGAAATTTTCAAGCTCTTTGGCATCCATGTTCCCCTCATACCGCTGAGGCTCGGGGACCCTATTCCTCTGGCCCCTTTCCATGGTCACTGAATTTCCCACAGCCACTTCAATCAAATTAATTTGAGCCTTAAGCTCCTCTATCTCATACTTCAGAGTACTCATTGCCTCCTTTGTCTCATCAGTGAGGTGTTTCACCATGTGAGCCAACTCTTGATGAGAAACTTCAATTGCTCGAACTCGTTCACTGGTCACCACATGAGCCCTTAGGGCCGCCACCGCGGCTTCTAGTTCCTCATACCTATCGGGGTCTATGGTCCTACCCCCTTGTGCAGGCACTCTAGCGCCATGTTGCGCGAAGTACTGCGCCCGTTGGGCACCTCAGTTCTCGGGACGGCTCTTGGCCCCTGATTCTTACGCGTAGTCACCATCCTTGGGTTGACTCCCACCACACTAGTTCCTGCACAGGAAGAATAATAAGCACCACAATGCCTATTAATAACTCAGCACCACTGTGCTTCAAGAGGGAGTAAGCACCACTGTGCTTTCCCACTCAAAAAAAAACTCGGCACCACTGTGCACAAGAAGCAAGAGAGCACCACTGTGCTTTCCCAATAAAAACTAGGCACCGCTGTGCACTAGCAACAAGAAAGCACCGCTGTGCTTGAATAAAAAAAATTGAGCACCACTGTGCCACAATTAAAAAGCACCTATGTGCTATTGATTACGCACCTCTGTGCTTTTCACCGCAATGAACAGGCAACACCACCCGAAATTGAGTGCTACAACCTTGCTCGGATACCACGTGTCATGGCCTTAGCCTTTAGTTCACTCGGTCGCTAAGCCGTGCGGCACTTGAAAAGGACTCTTCCCGATCAAGTCAGCCTTTTCCCTCGATTGATCTGCTCAAAATAAGCAAGCAACACATTAGTCTCACGCCACAAAACCATTCTTCAAGCCATTGGCGAAACCGTGGGGCATAGCGGATGCACACAGTCGACCCCCAGCTTCCCCGTAGAAAAAAAGAACGGTTTTTATTTTATTAGAAAAAAAAAAGAAACATCGGTTACATTAGAAAACTCACCCACACCATCGACTTGGGCGGTAGGGGCCGCCTCGATGGTGTGTAGGATACATACCTTTACCAGTGGATCAGCCCAAACTCTGCCGACTGTCCACCCCCTACATATATGCGAAAAAAACATAATAGAAATGACCAGAGTAAACATTATATTGTTTGAAACGAGGACACTTTTTCCTAACTAAAGAAATAATTGAAAACAAAGACTCTTCTTCCTAAAACATTGATGTGCTTGAAAATGGGGCATGGTAGAAGTGACTCGGTTGTGGCCCCAGAACTCGGTTGTAACACCATGTGAGGGGATGGCCACAACATCCTCCCCCACCTAACTTGTCGACGCCCTCGTTGGTGAGCTGCAAGGAACTCATCGATTTTTTCGCTTGAACGCCTTTAGGTCATGATCTCTCTCCCAACTTGTCTCTTCGGCTCCGAGACCTTCCCACTTGACCAGGTACTCACGAACAGGCTTCTTCTTGGACACCGTAACAAACCTATCAGCAAGGATCTCCTCAACTCGACGTTCTGATGGGGGTTTGGTACAGATGGGGCCCCGATCACTCTGTCCTCGGCTAATATCTGAGGGGCTCGCATGAAAAGGCTTCAAATTGCTCACATGGAACACAGGGTGAACTTTCATCCATGAGGGCGGCTTGATCTTGTATGAGTTATTTCCAACTTTGGCCACAATCGGTACTGGTCCTTCATACTTTCGCACCAATCGCCGATCTCTATTCTCGTAAGAACCGCAACTGTTCTGCCATTAGCTTCACAAGCACTAGATCGCCAACTTTGAACTGCTGGTCCCTTCGGCCACGATCTGCCCACTTCTTCATATGTTTTGCAGCTTTCACTAGATAAGCCCGAGCAATCTCTGTATTTTGGCGCCATTCCTTTGAGAAATTAAAAGCTCGGGGACACTTTCCTTTGTATGACTCTAGAGTGGTGTGTGGAATCCGCGGCTGCTGACCTGTCACAATTTCAAAGGGGCTTTTATTAGTAGCAGAACTCTTTTGTGAATTAAAACAAAGTTGTGCCACATCCAACAAAGAAGGCCAATTTTTCTGGTTGGCCTTGGATAAAATGCCTTAAGTACTCTTCTAACAACCCATTAAAGCGCTCCGTCGCCCATCCGTCAGGGATGATAACTTGATGACAAATTCAGTTTGGATCCCAACATCTTGAATAACTCTCTCCAGAAATTTCGGTGAACCGACCATCCTTGCTACTAACGATATCTTGTGGGACACCCCAATACTTTACAACATGTTTAAAGACTAATCGAGCTGTCTCCTCCGCCGAACAATATTTGGGGCAGGGATAAATGTAGCATATTTTGAGAACCGATCCACCACCACAATGGCAGCTCCAAGATCCCCACCCGAGGCAAGTTCACTATGAAGTCGAGTGAAATGCTCTTCCAAGGTCGTGGCTGGCGCGACAATGGCTCCAACAATCATGCAGTCTTTTGTCGATCCACTTTGTCTTGCTGGAAAATAAGGCAAGTCTTGGTATAGTCCATAATATCCTGTCGCATGTGCGGCCAATAATATCCTTGTTCCAGGGGGCGAGTACACCGCCAACCTTGGTGACCTGCCCGAGGAGTGTCATGGCATTCGCGTAGTAGTTTTTCTCTAAGTTATCTGCTCTCGGGACATACATACGCGGACCTTTCGTCATTAGGATCCCATTCTCTACCCAAAAGGTCTTTGATTGGCCACTTTCCACCATCCTCAATATTGCCATCATTTGTGGATCCTTTCCCATATTCTCCAATATGAGTTCCCGAATGTCATTCGTTACCCTACTGGCTGACATAGGAGTAATTAATCTAAGGGTTGCGGATCGCCCTTTGACTCAACGCATCAGCTACCGATTCTTCTTCCCGACTTTATGCTCAAAAACTGAAATCAAACTCCGCTAAGCGCTCTTGCCATCTTGCTTGCCTTGCCGATAGTTTTGGTTGTGTCAGGATATGACTAGCAGCTGTGTTGTCTATTTTAACAACAAACTTTGGGCCCAACAAATAATGCCTCCAAGCCCTGAGACAATGGATCACAGCTAGAAGTTCCTTTTCCTGAGTTGCATATCTCGTCTCGGCACCACTCAACTTCCGACTCTCAAAGGCCACAGGGTGACCACCCTGCATGAGTACTCCCCCTATGGCAAAGTCAGATGCATCAGTTTCAACTTCCATTGGTTTCTCAATGTCTGGTAATACTAGGACTGGGTCGTTCATCACAACAGTTTTTAGTCCCTCAAAAGCATCTTGACACTTTTTAGACCAGGCCCACTTCTCACCTTTCTTTAACAAATTGGTAAGTATAGCTGTCCTCCGAGAGTAGCCTATGACAAACCGTCTATAATAGTTAGCTAATCCCAAGAATGATCTGAGCTCACTGACACTCTTTGGAGTCGACCATTCTTGGATTGCCTTCACTTTTTCCTCATCCATTCGAACATGTCCCTGCCCAACGAGGTGTCCTAGGAACTTAATTTGAGTTTGGGCAAAAGCACATTTCTCCCTTTTAACAAATAGCTGATTATCTCTGAGTCTCTGCAACACTAACCGCAAATGGTTTTCATGATCTGTCAAAGAGGAACTATATACCATTATATCATCCAAGTATATCACCACAAACTTGTCCAGAAAATCATGGAACACTCGGTTCATCAAGGTGCAAAAGGTTGCAGGCGCATTGGTTAGCCCAAATGGCATCACAAGAAACTCAAATGCCCCATATCGAGTAACACAAGTTGTCTTCGGTTCATCTCCCTCGGCCACTCTTACCTGATGATACCCCGATCGAAGATCCAGCTTTGTAAAATATTTCGCGCCACTTAGCTGGTCGAACAAGTCCGCAACTAAGGGGATGGGATACTTGTTCCGGACAGTCACTTTGTTTAGGGCTCTATAGTCCACACACAATCTCAGGCTCCCATCATGTTTCTTCTGGAACAACACGGGCGCCCCAAATGGCGCTTTAGACGGTCGAATAAACCCAGCTTTTAACAGTTCATCGAGTTGTTTCCTCAATTCAGCTAATTCCAGAAGGGACATACAGTACGGGCATCTCGCAGGAGGTTTGGCACCGGGGACCAGTTCAATCTCATGATCCACCGTCCTTCGAGGAGGGAGCCCTTCTAGCAACTGATCTGGCATGACATCTTTATAGTCCTCCAACACTCTCAAAATCCCATTTGGTACCCCTTCAAGGGTTGACTCCCCATGTAGGATAGGTAATATGACAAAAGAAGGTTCCCCCTTCTTCACCCCTTTCTTAAATTGTATTACTGACAGCATCTTTCCGCTTCTTGGTAGAATGGTAGCGGGTACCACCCCCAGGCAATCCCCTAGAAACAATAGGCAGCTCGCAGCAGGGATGGGGATGGCCTGGGCTTTTGTCATAAAATCCAGTCCCAACACAACATCAAAATCGTCCATAGGGGAAACAGTGAGATCCACGCTTCCCTCCCAGGACCCAAGCTTGGCCTTCACCCTCTTAACACTTCCACAAATTTGTGGCAGAGAATTAATCGCTTTCATCATCCCACATCTCTAGTAATTGTTAAACCGCATCTCTTGACTTCCTCGGGTGAGATAAAAGTATCTGTTGCTCCCGTGTCAACAAGAGCCCTAGTCGCCTTCCCATTTATCACCAAGTCCACGTACATCAAGCCCTTTCCCGGTTCTTTCTTTATGTTGTCCAATTGCGATTGTAATGCACTCAGAAAACGAATAGACCCAACCCTGGCCAGATCGGTCTCACTATTCTCTGTAGGTGGGTTAGGGAGTGTGTCCCCAGGCCGTGAAAGTTCCAAAGCACTCAATGCACCCTTATGTGGGCACTCAGCCATGCGATGAGGCCCCTTACACAAAAAGCATGCTAAGGGTAGCCTATTTGGCCCATTCCTCGGCGTAAAGCCACCATTCCCCCTATTCTGCACTGGCTCCTTGTTTGGAAGTCCTCTCCTGGCTCCCCAAGTTATCGGCCTCTCCCCTCTAGCCATCTTACTCCCATTACCTGCATGGTTATTGCTCCCACTAGTTGGGGCCTTGCGTTTGTTTGAGCCATCATTGTAATCGTTAAGCCGCTCGGCAGCGGCCATGGCATCGACTACATCCTGCACCCGTTGTCTTTGAATCTCAGTTCTAGCCCATGGCTTTAGGCCCTCAAGGAAAGCAAACATCTTGTCTTTCTCCGACATGTCCTTAATATCCAGCATCAATGCCGCAAACTCTCTCACATAATCACGAATAGTCCCAGTATGGGTCAAATCCCTCAACTTCTTCCGAGCATTATACTCCACATTCTCCAGAAAGAATGTAGCTATTAATTCTTGTTTCAACTCATCCCAACTTTTAATGGAACACACGCCATTTGTGAACTTGGACCTCCACCACAATTTGGCATCCCCACGACAAGTACATAGAAGCCATCGAGACCTTGTCTTCTTCTATAGAGGTGCGAGTAGCCGAAAGTATTGTTCAATATCAAATAGGAAATTTTCAAGCTCTTTGGCATCCATGTTCCCCTCATACCGCTGAGGCTCGGGGACCCTATTCCTCTGGCCCCTTTCCATGGTCACTGAATTTCCCACAGCCACTTCAATCAAATTAATTTGAGCCTTAAGCTCCTCTATCTCATACTTCAGAGTACTCATTGCCTCCTTTGTCTCATCAGTGAGGTGTTTCACCATGTGAGCCAACTCTTGATGAGAAACTTCAATTGCTCGAACTCGTTCACTGGTCACCACATGAGCCCTCAGGGCCGCCACCGCGGCTTCTAGCTCCTCATACCTATCGGGGTCTATGGTCCTACCCCCTTGTGCAGGCACTCTAGCGCCATGTTGCGCCGAAGTACCTGCGCCCGCTGGCACCTCAGTTCTCGGGACGGCTCTTGGCCCCTGATTCTTACGCGTAGTCACCATCCTTGGGTTGACTCCCACCACACTAGTTCCTGCACAGGAAGAATAATAAGCACCACAATGCCTATTAATAACTCAGCACCACTGTGCTTCAAGAGGGAGTAAGCACCACTGTGCTTTCCCACTCAAAAAAAACTCGGCACCACTGTGCACAAGAAGCAAGAGAGCACCACTGTGCTTTCCCAATAAAAACTAGGCACCGCTGTGCACTAGCAACAAGAAAGCACCGCTGTGCTTGAATAAAAAAAATTGAGCACCACTGTGCCACAATTAAAAAGCACCTATGTGCTATTGATTACGCACCTCTGTGCTTTTCACCGCAATGAACAGGCAACACCACCCGAAATTGAGTGCTACAACCTTGCTCGGATACCACGTGTCATGGCCTTAGCCTTTAGTTCACTCAGTCGCTAAGCCGTGCGGCACTTGAAAAGGACTCTTCCCGATCAAGTCAGCCTTTTCCCTCGATTGATCTGCTCAAAATAAGCAAGCAACACATTAGTCTCACGCCACAAAACCATTCTTCAAGCCATTGGCGAAAAACCGTAGGGCATAGCGGATGCACACAATCGACCCCCACTTCCCGTAGGAAAAAGAACGGTTTTTATTTTATTAGAAAAAAAAGAAACATCGGTTACATTAAAAACTCACCCACACCATCGACTTGGCGGTAGGGGCCGCCTCGATGGTGTGTAGGATCTATACCTTTACTAGTGGATCAGCCCAAAACTCTGCCCATTTGTCCACCTCCTACATATATGCGAAAAAAACATAATAGAAATGACCCGAGTAAACATTCTATTGTTTGAAACGAGGACACTTTTTCCTAACTAAAGAAATAATTGAAAACAAAGACTCTTCTTCCTAAAACATTGATGTGCTTGAAAATGGGGCATGGTAGAAGTGACTCGGTTGTGGCCCCAGAACTCGGTTGTAACACCATGTGAGGGGATGGCCACAACACTAGCCTTTCGGAGATCTTTATGCGAGATATCCATGACCCTCCTTACATTCGTGTGAGAAGATCTTGATGTACTGGCCTCGGCCTCATTCCCATTCGAAAAAAAGGTGAAAGGAAAAAAAACTATAGTACGAATGTATTAAAATACGACTTGCTTTCAACCATGGGCGATGCCACATTGATTTTTGGGTGTCCGTTGACACCCTATTTTTTTTAAATTATATTTATATATATAATTTGTATATAAAAATTTAAAAAATATAATTGACACCTCTTTATAAATAAAATGACACATCTTTATAAATAATTAAATTTTTTTAAATATTGTTAGGAAAATGGCATCCTTAAATAAATTCTGGGCTTCGCCCCTGCTTTCAACAGAAAAATTCGAGTCGACGCAAAAAAACTTGATTCATCTTAACTTGATTTGTAATTTTATAAACTCGATTCAACTTGAAAAAAGTCAAATAAATATTGAGTTATAAAATAAAAATTCGAATAACTCGAAATTTTTAGTACTTAGTGGACCGGTTTTCAAGTTTGAGTTCAATATCTCAATTCTACATGATATGTTTATATATATCACATATGAAAAATGTAAAGATATATATATATATATATATATATATATATATATATATATATATTCTACACCTTATGACCTAAACCCCTAAACTACAACCTAAATCTCTAAACTCTAAAATTAAAAGGCTTGTGTAAACTGTGTATCAAAGTATTTTCATATATATAGAAACCATTTAAATTGAAACTAATTGGTATCAAAATATTATAAATATCTACAATTAAATTTGAATAGAAACTCTAACAACTCAACTCGAAAAAAATTTAAATAATATTATAAAATATGACTCGTCAAATCGACTAACTCAAAATTTTTAAACTTGGCTCGATTATTATAAAGTACCAACAAAGTTTATAGACTACAAAAATTAGATTGAAATTTAGCGTCGAACTTTAATTTTCTTTTTAATTATATTATTGGGTTGTTAATTCACTAACAACATGATAAAATGGATGTTAATATTGACGTGAAACAAAACGACGTCCTTTTTAACATATGTGCTATGTTAACTTAGGATTTTGATACATTTGGATTACAAATAATACATATTAAACTCGATTGAGAGTAATTTCATCATTCTATGATATAATTATATACATATTAATCTTTTAAATATTATTTACATAACTAAAATATTATTTATAAATAATACATATAATAAAATAAATATATTTATAAAATATTATATATAATATAAATTAATATATTATAATATATTTATAAAATGATATATTAATTAATAAATAATTATGTTATTTTTAATATATTATTTATAAATAATATTTTAATTTTGTAACATAAATTATAAATAAAATTTATAAATTTAATATATTTATAAAATTTTATCATAAAATATAATAAATAAAATTAATCTCAATTATAATTAGAGATGACAATGAGGCGGGGTGGGACGGATCTTAGTCAACTCAACCCTGACACCAAAAATAAAAATAAAAATCCGATCCCTACCCCAACCCAAAAAATATATATGCGAACCTGCCACCGAACCGATCAGGCCCAATCTTTTTCAGTTTTAATATTCAAATCAGATTTGTTCTAACCTTGAGATACATAGTCATGCAATCTTATCCAATAATAGAAAAAAATAGAATAACATCAAATTTTGAGTAAATGTAAATTTAAGAATGGAAAAATATTACACTCATATAATCTAGTAACGAAAAAAAATAAGAATAACAAACAATTATAAATGACCAAAACTAAAGATTAAAAAAAAGCAGTAAATAGAGAAAGGCATAAAGTCAAAAGTAGCCCTCAACATTTGACATTTTGGTCACTTTAGCCCATATTCTTTTTTTGGTCCAGAGAACCTCCCAACGTTTCAGTTTTATGCAAAGTTTCTACCCTGGTTGGATGGATACCGTCAGTCAACAGACGTTGACCGTCTGTGGCTGACGTGGCTTGCAAACATGGCATGCTGAGTTGACGTGGCACTTCCACGTGTAGTATGACGTGGCACCTATGCCACACAAGGAAAAAATATTTTTTAAATTATTTTTTAGAAATTACAGCCACTAAGAAGATGACACGTGTAACACCCTTAACGTATACTCGTAAGCCGAATATACATTAAAGATGTTATGGAGTCATTGAAAGAAATCTTAACTTGTAATTTTTTTTATCAAAATTTATCATGTAGTTTAACCTTTTTTCGATTTTCTTAAAAACACAACCTATGTGCAGTTAGCTAGTTTCAACCCTGAATTAATTATTTTAAAACATATTTGGCAATTATTAAAAACAATAGTTCAATTCAGGGTGAAAACTATATTCGCTATCTAGGCCCTTTCTTGACTTTAAAATCTTTACGCGATTACCGATTATTCTTATTAGCAAAGTAATTATCCTTTCTACCTTAGCTTTATTCTGTTACAACGCTAATGCCTTATTTTGCTTTATCCATATACGATTCATCATCAAAACTGATTACTTATCTATAATTTAGTCTAATTTAATGCATCATACTCTACTAGCATTAAATAATTACATGCCCACTAGAGATTATCATAAGCTAGAATATCTTACAGATGTTTTGCAGATTGAAGCTTGATCAGCATGCTCGACTCCTCTTCAAATCCTCCATCTTAATCTACGTGTGAAACAAACACACGCTAAGTACGAACTTAGTGAGGCAATTAAACTTATTTATTTACACATGAAATGATGTTATATAATATTTCATATAAGAATGCATTTCATATTTCTTTAAGACAAGGCAAGTATATCACAATGTACATGTATCATGTATCATAGCTATCATATAAATCATATTATTATTGCATAATATATTCTCTATCATAGATATGCTTTCATCATGTAATCATTTACGTAACATGTGTTCTATCATATAGCATGTAACATTTCTATCATTTATCATGTACCATTCTATCATATATCAATAACATTTTTATCTCGTATGTCATGTACTTCTCAGACATGTAACATGTAACTCTTTTTCAAGTATCATGAAATCATGTAACATCTGTATCATATATCATGTAGCATCTATATCATGTTTCATGTAACATCTGTATCATGTACGATCTCTGTCATATGAATCATGTATCGTCATGCAATCATTTGCATGCTCATGATCTACTATGTAATCATCTTGTTATTATTATCATCGTGTCTGGCTAGAGGCCCATGGAAACCCCATAGCCTATCTGCACCATAGTGTTTTGTAGAGTACGTACTCAGGAGGACGCTCTTTGCTCCTCATATAAGGACGCTCTTTGTTCCTTATATTAAAACACATCGTTAGTGCATTTTGCACTATGGGCTTGGAACCCCAGGGTGTATCTTATTTCATTTTAATCTTGTTATTGTCAATATTCCTTGTATAGACATACATTGCCATTATGCATAATGCATCATCATTTATGCAAACAATAATTCGTACCTGATATTCCATCAAGCTTGCCATGTTGAGCATTGTATCATATCATGTATTATAAAGAAATGCAATGCAATGCAAATTTCAATGTAATGCAAACATTTAGAAATGCACTCACCTGGGCCATTTATTAATATGCCTCACTAAGCTTTATTGATCCTTTCCTTTTATAGTACCCCGAATCTTCTTTTGATTTGGATCCAACTTCTTTTATCACATGAATATAAATAAACATTTGTTAGATTCACTTCTAACAATATTTCAATTAAGCTATTTAATCATTCAACATAAAATTTTCCATAAGTTTCCTTTCTTCCTTGTACTGTCAAAACCTTATTTTCGTTCTTAATAACCATTTTGAGCTTCAAATAATTCTTCTAAACTTGATAATCAACATTAGATACAAAATATCTAAATTTTCATTTTCGAGCAGCTTTGTACAACCTTCAAAGAAATATTTCTATAAAATAATCTACAACTCGAAATTCGATTCCGTTTGTTGTGAAATAATCTAGATTTAATAAGCTCTTTAACCATATAAATTAATAACTCAAATTCAACTTGTACGATTTATCGTGAATTTTCAAAGTCAACTTCTAGGAATAAATTCGAAGCAGACTGCTAAACTGTTTTTCTGACCTTTTATCACTTAAAAATTCATATCTTTTTGCTCGGAACTCGAAATCAGTTTCCATTTATTGGAAACGAAACTAGACGAACACATATTTATATCGGTATAAAATTCACCTTCTAACCATTTTTGTGAAATTTATGATGAATTTTCAAAGTTACTGCCAAATCCAGTTTTTACACAGTTTCATAAATAATTTCAAACTTTATACTAATTTCTTCTTACTTTGCTATTTGTCAATTTAGTCCCATTATTTACTTTAAAACATCAACTTATCACCTTCTTCATCAAATAATTATTCACAATAGTTTCCCTTAATTTTCCTTCTTAACCGAAATAGCCACTAAAATGCAAAGATAAGGATTCTAGCTTCTTAACTTTGTAATTTAGTCCTCAAATCAACATTACTATCTTAATTCCATCATTATAACTAAAAATCAGATTTAATCATTCTCTAAAACCTCATTTCCGAATTGGCCACTTAACTTTGACAATTTGTCAAAATGGTCACTAACTCGATTTAACATCGATTTTGCATTCTAACTTCAATTTCATATCTTCAACATCCCTAAAAACATAAATACACACCAATTCCATAAAAATCAGATTTAGTCCTTCAACATTTAAACTTGCTGAATTGGTCCCTGAACATTTAAATTAGGGTTTTGCTTCCAGATAACAAATCAAGCTTACTAGATCATTTATCCAACATCACAAACCCTAAATCAAACTTGAATACATAAAACCTAATCATCTTCATAATAATCAAAACATGTAGAGTTTAAATCCCAACTCAATAACATGATTTTAACATCACAAAAGCTTGATTTCAACTTGAACTTCAACATGGAATCATAAAATCTCAAAACCCCAATTGAGTCCATAAACCCTAATTTCTTCTCATACAAAATTCTCATCAATCAAGCATGTTTTACAAAAATTATTTACACCAAAAGATAGAGCTTTATGAGTAGAACAACTTTGTAGTTCGAAAGATTACCTGAAAATCGAGTTTCGGGGCTTGAATCGAACTTGGAAAAATTTTCTCCATTTTTCTTTTTTTCTCCCCCTCACATTTCGAAATTTGAAGATGAAGAATGGTCTTCATCTTTTTATTTTCATCCAATTTGGCCACTTGTCTTGTATAAATGAATTTTAAATTCATTTAAATAGTGAAATTACTAAAATACCCTTTTCATCGAATGGCCAAGCTTTAATATCATCAAAACTCAATGGCCAAGATCAAATCCATGTGTAATTGGCCTTTCAAAATTGCCCTTAAAGTTTCAAAATATTTCAAAAATGTCATCCATAGCAAATGTCCAATTTGCCCTCCAACTAGTCTTTATTTACAACAAGTCTTGAAAATTGTCATTCCAGTAAAATTGAACCAAACTGGTTCCAATCCAACCGGCCATGTCCCAAAATATCTTAGATTTTTATTTATGGCATTTATTCGATCAAAATATTCGAATTTCACTCAATATGATTTCCAAATTTTCTTCTTACGAACTTTAAAGCTTTATAACCATTAATATAACCTTCGTACGAAAAATCCGAGTAACACGAAAGTGTCACTCTTGGGGGTGAACTATTCATTTATGGGTTAACTTACATAACTTTTGGAAATTACACTTTGGTCCCTAAACTTTCCCAAAGTTTATACTTTGGCCACAAAACTTTCAAAATTTTCATTTTGGTCACTGAACTTCAATTCCCATTTCAATTTTCCTCAGATTTTTACCAGCTTTGAAAGTACCCAATACAACTCACTATCTATCACATGATACTTTTAAACCTTAAAATTTTCCTTTCATAAAGACTTAGACTAAATTTTCTTAACTCAGTCTATTATTCCGATAATTATTGAAAATCTTCATAGCATAAGGTTTCTCGTAGAAATCCTTTATTTGAAATCCATACGAATATTTTCTACTTTTACTGAGTCCAAAATATCGATCAGAAACACTTTTATGGGACCTTCCCAAAGGTCACCCATCTTTGTATTTCCCTAGCCTAAGCACGCTTAACAATTTCAGTCGGTCCAAATTCGGTACCTTTTTTCTGCATCTTAATTCTTAAAACCGATATCAAGGTACTTATTTCAATTTGATTCACTCTTCTACTGAATAAAATTACTTGTTGGAGAAATTTACACCTTAGTCCCCAAACTTTTCCAAGGTTTATACTTTAACCTCCTAAACTTTCAAATTTTACAATTTAGTCACTAGCCAAAATTTGGGATATTACAACATGTGTCATCCTCCCAGTGGCTTGATTTTGGGAAAATGAAAATGTTGTTATTGGGGGGACTCAAACCTGAGGCCAAGGGAATGCAGTGTGCTCCCTAAACCATCGGGCCAAAGCCTTCGTTTTGTATATAGCTTCGCAAATAATTTACTTAATCTATTTTGAAAATTCTTAATTCTTAATTAATTAATTAAAAGAACACAATAGATAAAACACGGGGTAAAAACAAGGTAACCCATTCTATCCCAAAACACAAACATCCAAAGTCGACAAAATCTCAAACCCAAAAATCCCTAAATCAAAAAATCCCTAAATCTCTTCTTGAAGTTGAATTAGCAGAAAAGAATAGCATTTGAATTCGAAAAAAGATATTCTTATCTCTTTTCTACAAAGGATCCTCTTGAATCGTTTAGCAAAATCGTTTCGTATCGCAAGAAACCAGTTGAGCGAATGTAAATGTTGTTTGCACAAGTTTGGGTTCGTCGGTTAGTTTAGAATCTTTTTAATGGTGTTTATGTATAAACTGCACAAAAAATATTTTGAAATAATTAGGGTTTTTTATTTTGAAATATTTTTTTTCAGAAGATTAGTAAGTACCCGTTAGCCTAGTGTAGTTCCTAGATTTTTGGCCCTTCTATTAAATTTTTTCTTATAATTTTCATTTCTTATTCTGTGATTGCACGAATGGAATCTGTTGAAAAGGGTGGTATGAGTGTGCTTTGTTTGTTTTTTTATGGCTATTTTATTAATGGTAGTGGCCCTTCTATAATTTTTAATTGCAGTGGCCTCTTTACATTGATTTCTATGTTTGAATTCTTTTCCTTTTTACAACACTGCTTTTTTTAACTTTAGCCCAATTTTTTTAATGCGAGTGGTCCCTTCATTATATTTTAATTTGATTTCTTTATTTTGTTTAACTGCATATGAGTGGGGGCAAGGAATGTTGGATGCATTTACATGTTGGTGGAAAATTTTTGAGGGACCCATATGTGAGGTATGTGGGTGGAACTTTGATTAGTGCCAAAGAGGATCCAGACACCATATCATATTAGAAAGTACGTAAAATAATTCAAGATCATTTGCATTTTAATAGCATCGAAATCATTTACTTCCATGAACCATGTAGTGGCCGTTTACAAGATAATTTGAGGGTACTGTGGGATGATACTAGTACTATTTCCATGTTGAATTATTGGGAAAATTTTGGGTTTATAGATATCTATGTAGAACATAAAATAGAAACTCCTATCTTTAATGAAGAAATTTTACTACTAATTGAGGGTCCCACTGATGGTGTTGATGAGGGATCTGATAAGGGTACTACAGGGGTTGAGGGTACCATTGAGGATGTTGGTGTGGGAGTTGAGGGTGCCACTGATGGTGCTTGTGAGGGTTTTGTTGTGAAGGTTGAAGGTGCCACTGATGGTGCTCGTGAGGGTGCTGCTGTGAGGGTTGAGGGTGCCACTGATGGTGCTTGTGAGGGTGTTGTTGTAGGGGTTAAGGGTGTCACTGAGAGTGTTGCTTTGGGGGTTGAGGGTGTCACTGAGGGTACTGCTCTGGGGGTTAGGGTGCCACTAAGGGTGTTGTTGTGAGTGTCATTGATGGTGATGGAGAAACTGAGAATGAAAGTGAATGTGAAAGTGCAGATGAAGGTGAGGATGTAGAAGATGTTTACCTAATTGAGGTTACATGTTTATCTGATGGTGAGGGTGATGATGAATTGCAATTTGTAGGGGTGTTCAAAATTTCGGTTAACCGAATTAACTGTCCGAACTGAATTTTTTTGGTTAATCGGTCAGTTAATTTTAGGTTCGGTCGGTTAACGGTTAATGATTTTTTTAAACTTCGGTTAATTCAGTTCGAAATCAGTTAATTAACCGAATTACCCGATATTTTATTTTTTATATTTTATATATATTTATTTTTAGTCACTAAACTTTTAAAAATTATAAAATGGTTATTAAACTTTATCAAATTTTCACAAAATGATCATTAAATTTATTAAATTATTAAAAAATAATCATTAAAATTTTTAATATTTATCAATAATTTATAATGTGCAATAAATCAATGATCATTTTGTAATAATTCGATAAGTTTAATGGTTGTTTTATAACTTTTGAAATTCATTGGCTGAAAAGATTATTTTAACATAGTTTAGTGACCATTTATGTAATTTACCCAAAATTTTATAACAAATTTTGGTTAACCCAATTAACCGAATTTTTTTGGCTTTGGTTAAAAATTTTCGAAAAAAAAAATTGGTTCGGTTAACGGTTAATAGGAAAAATTCAGTTAATGAAATTTTGGAAGTTTGGTTCGGTCGGTTAACCGAACCGACCGTTTGAACACCCCTAGCAATCTGCCAAGGAGAAATTTAGAGAGTCCAAAAATAAATGTGGGCCAAAGAAAAAGAGCATGTAGTTGGTGAACATGAAAATAGAAATGAAGTCGAAAGTGACACTGACAGTTTCAAAGAAGAAAATGAAACTAAAATGCATAGGGAAGGTGATCATAAAGAAGAAGATGTTGGAGTTAAAACTCAAACAACTGAAAATAATAGTGATTATTATTACAGTGATGACAATGGAACTTGTTTTGGTTCAGATGATGAAGAGTAGAAGAAGCTTCTAGAAGAAGGAGGAAATTTCCTACATATAACCCAAATTTAGAGAGTCTTCAATTCTGTTTGGGGATGTTGTTTATAGACGAAAAACAGTTTAAGGATGCCATCTATAAATACTCAAGATGCAACAAGAGAGAACTAAAAAATTTGAAGAATGAACCTAAGAAGATTAGTGCGAAATGTATAGCTTTTGCAAAGTGTCCATGGATAATCTACACGAGTACAAATAGGAAGATAAGGTGCATCCAGGTGAAGACATTCATCGATGAACACAACTGTCATGTGAGTTTTAAAAAAAAGATTGTTACTAGGAAAGTCATTGCTGAACATTTTGAAGACACCATTAGAGACCACCCGAAAATGAAAATCAAGGAAATTCAGAGAAGGATACAATCTGAGATACATGTCAATGTTCCCATGTCAAGATGTCGAAGGGCAAAGAATTTGGCCTCATCAAGGTTGACTGGGAGTTCGAAGGAAGAATTCGCTTTGTTGTGGGACTATGCTGATGAGTTAAGGGCAAAGAGTCTAGGAAGTACTATAAAGATGGAAGTAAATATTGTGTCAAATATTTCTCCACCTCATTTCAAGAGATTTTATGTCTGTTTTGATACACTTAAGAGAGGTTGGAAGAAAGGGTGCTGACCAATAATAGGGTTAGATGCATGCTTCCTTAAGGGCCCATTTAAAGGTGTACTTTTGGCAACAGTTGGAAGAGATGGCAATGATCAAATGTACCCTATTGCGTGGGCTATTACTGAGGGTGAGAGCACTGATTCATGGAGTTGGTTTCTAAGTCTTGTTTCAACAGACTTGGGAATGGAAGATGGTTTTGGTTACACAGTCATATGTAACCAACACAAGGTACCATTGAGATTTTGCTTATTGTTTTTATTCAAATGCATAAACTATTTCTAAAGTATAAACTGTTTTACTTGTTAATTGTTCTGAATAGTTTTGGTTAATTGTTGTAAATTGAAACTGTAAATGGTTAAATGGTTTTGGTTAATCGTTCTTAATGATTTTGGTTAATTATTCAAGACCTTGTTCATTGTTACTTGTTAATTGTTGTATAAACTGCAAATGGTTAATGGTTACTTGTAAAAAATGAAACTGTAAATGATTAATGGTTACTTGTTACTTGTTAAATGTTGTTAATTGTTACTTGTTATTGTAAAATGTTTCTAATTGTTACTTGTTACAGTAAAATGAAGCTGTAAACTATAAATGGTTAATGAAGCTGTAAACTGTGAACTGTTAATGAAACTATAAACTATAAACTGTTAATGAAACTGTAAATTGTAAACTGTTACTGAAACTGTAATCTGTAAACTATTTCACTGTTAATTTGAAACTGTAAATGAAACTCTTTTATTGTAAATTGTAAACTATAAATGAAACTGTTTCAATGTTATATTGTTAAATTGTAAAGTGACTTTTTATTTTTTTTAACAGGGTCTTGAAGCTGCTATCAATGATCTCTTACCCCGAGTGGGATATAGGAATTGTGCAAGACATGTGTATGCAAATTTGTCTAGAAGGAAGAGGGAAAAAATTTCAATTTTGCTTTTGGAATATTGTTAAATCTACAACTGAGAGGGAATGCGAAGAGAACAAAAAGTACTTTCAAAGCTTCATGAAAAAGTGGTTGCTGAGTTATTTGGCAAAAAAGAGAAAATATGGACCAAAGCTTTCCAAGGATTGTTTGCCACATCAGATATTGTGGACAACAATTTGTGTGAGGCTTTCAATTCTAGTATTCTTGAGGCAAGATACAAGAGTATCATTGCAATGCTAGAGGAAATTAGAGTGAAAATCATGATACGAATAGTGGAGAAGAGACAGTTTCTAAGTACATGGAAATACAACTATGGACCACTAATCAAGAGAAAATTTGATGTCATTAAGAATGTCAGCATTGCATGGAGAATGGTCTGGAATGGAGAAGGTGGATGTGAGGTTAGAAAAGGGAGAAAACAGTTCGTTGTGAAATTGACTGAAAGAACTTGTACCTGTAGAAGGTGGCAATTGTGTGGAATTCCATGCCCACATGCTTGTTGTACAATATGGCATACTGGTGGGGACCCAGATGACTTTCTGTATTCATGTTATCACAAGGACACATACATCAAAGCATATTCATATGCTTTGCAACCTATCAATGGTTCCCATGATTGGAAGAAGTCGGGAATGGTGTCTGTTCTTCCACCTATTGAAAAAGAAATGCTTGGAAGGCCAAAGAAAAATAGAATAAAGGCAAAAGATGAACCAAAGAAATTGAAACCTGGGCATATTAGTAAGACTGGTCTAATTATGACTTGTAGAAACTATGGTGGAGAAGGTCATAATAAAAGATCTTGTACTCGTCCTAAAGGAGCTACAGAGCAGGTATAAACATAATTAGTTCACATCATCTTCCTTAATTATAATATGTACACTGACTAGTATTTAATTTTACTACAAGAAACCAATATCCAAGGGATGGGCCTCTACACTAATTTGAAGACGGAGGAGCAGACTTTCTATGTAAGTTAATTATAATTGTGAATTCATTGCGAAACATTAGAATTTTTTCTTAAATTTGTCATCGTTTTTACAGTCTGGTATAAGTACAAGGAATACTGCAAGAGCAAAATCTAGAGTATAACACCCCTTTTCGTATCCATACGACGAATACAAATCAGGAATGTCACAACTTTACTATCCTTAAATATTAATGATATTTGAAACAAAATTCAAGCTTTGATAATTTTGATCCTAAATCTTAAGTATTGGTACCTCTGTCCTAAAATGCACATTCTTGCATTTTTTATATTTCTAATTCATCCTAATTCAATTCCCAAATGTCTTCAAATGTTATGTATGCTTATAAGGAACAATTGATTATCATAAAACATACATGCTCTCAGTTATCTTAGAATACAGCTTATCACTTGAGGTTACTCTTAACTTTGAATCTTTCCAGAAACGCCAATTATCTTAAAACCATAACGAACTTTAAAGGCCAATCACAACTCAAATAGGTTTAGCAAGTATACATGCCACTATAATAATCAAACATCAATTAGGATTTCATTACTGTGATTACCTGTTGAGCTTTCCAAAATTGATGCAATCCTCTTCTCACTCTCATCTTGATTTACCTACGTGTGCACAATCAAACACACGCTAAGTACGAACTTAGTGAGGCAATAAATGAAGTAACAACAATAATTTAAACTTTATTCAACTTCATGGCTATGTTTATATAACATGATATATATATATATGCCAATATACTAACTTTTATATTGCATTGGTAATGATTTACTACATGCCAATGCCATCAAACTTTCACGCTTGTCTATTTTTCATAATATGCCATATATGCATAAATGTATCATGATCACTAGACATGTATTACCATCATGTTAATCATATATTAATATAATATAAACTGGATATAAATTTCTTACCAATATTCTTGCCGTTTATTCCAAAAGCTCATAAGTTTTTTCACCTGTTTATCTTTTATTAACCAATAAACCATAGCCCAAATATAAGCCTATGGGGACCCTGGGTACACGAGTCAAAACCGCACATAAGGTTGTGCTAACCATGTACACTAAGTGTCTTTTATATACACTATAGTGATAAACCGAGTATGCAGTGTGCTGCTGGACTCTATGGCATGCCAACTATACCATGTCCCTCAAAGACATACTTGGGCATATATTCTGTATTTATTTCATCCATGGAAATGTATATCAACATAATTTAATATTGGGCAGTTCATACCCGAAATAACATTCATAATATAACATCATATATAACTAGTGATCCATACATTTATATTCAACTTTTGACATATTTAAAATATGTCAATCATATGCTCCATGACATAAATATAATGACAATAAAATTTGGGTAGGCTCATCGCAAGCCATCCTAATGATGTATAAAACATCAATATATCATGTTATGTATGCATTGCACTCACCTTGGCCACTTAACACAATGCCTCACTAAGTCCTAGTTCGATCATTGTTTTCAAAGTACCTCGAACCTTCTTTGATTCAGACTTGACTTCATTAATCACATGAATAAAATAAAATATTTGTTAGACTCAAATCTAACAATACCTTAAATATGTTGTCTAATATAATCACTTGAATATAAAATTTCCAAATATTTTTCCTTTCTTCCTTGTACTGTTCAAAAGCTAATTACCAATTTGAACTTCCATTAATTCTTTCGAGCTTGTTGACTAACATTTAAATACAAAATGTTTCAAATTCCATTTTCTGACAGCTTGCGCTACCTTCAAAGATTTACTTATACAGGGCAGAATACATACTGGATCTCAATTTCCTTTCTACCACAGAAACTAGATTCGATAACGGTTCTAAAGTTATAAGCCACATAAATTAATAAAATCTACAAAAATTATAAAAATTCCTTGCATTCACGTCACAAATCTATCCAGGCAGAAACTGTTCTATAATTTTTCTGACCTTTATTCGATTAAAAACTCATATATTTTAACTCAGAACTCGAAATCAATTTCCGTTTGTTGGAAACAAAACTAGACTAACAAATCTTTACAACGGTATAAAATTCATCATCTAACCATTTTTGTAGAATTTATGGAGAATTTTTAAACTTACTGTCATAATTCAAATTCCAACATAACTTTCCATGAATAACTTCTGATTTACATCAACTTCTCTTTATTTCTCTACTTGTCAATTTAGTCCCATTAATTTACTTCAAATGGCTAGAATAAAGCTTGTATTCATATGTTCTCTTTACATCCTTCATCATAATAAGCTTAAACCTTTACTCCTCTAATTTCTCTTGATTTGTCAAAATGGTCACCAAATTTCCAATACAAGGATTCAAGCTTCTAAACTTTGCAAATTAGTCCTCAAATCAACATTACTACCTTAATTCCATCATTTTAACTAAAAATCATATTTACTCCTTCTACATATCCTCTTTAACGAATAGACCATTCAAGTTTGACAAGCTGTCAAAATGGTCACTAAAGCGATTAATCGTCGGTTTAGCATTCTAACTTCATTTTCATGTCTCTAAAATCATTAATAACATAAATACATTTCAAATTATAAAAAACAGAATTGAACCCCTAACTTTAATACTTTGCTGAATTAGTCCTTTAGGGCTTAAATTTAGGGTTTTGATTCCAAACAACAAATCAAGCTTGCAAGATTACTAACTCATCATCATAAACCCTAATTTAAGGTTAGATCCATAAACCCTAACCTTATTCAAGGTTTATGAATTATTTAGGGTTTAAATCACAACTCAAAAACATAAATCCAACGTCATTCTTGCTTGATTTCAACATAAAATCGAACATAGATTCATAAAATCATAAAACCCCCAATTTGAACATAAACCCTAATTTCTCTCTCATATAAAGTCTCATCAATCAAGCTTGAAATCCATGAATAATTTACATCAATATATAGAGATCGAAGAGATGAACAACTTTTTAGTTCGGAAGATTGCCATAAAACCGAGATTTTGGGGCTTAAATCGAGCTTGGAAAATTTCCCTCTTCTTTCTCCTCTTTCTCCACAGTTTTGGAGATGAAATTTTATTTATAAACCTTCATATTTCATATATATAATCCACTTGTATAATTAAAAATGAATTTTTAATTCAATAAATTTCACTTTCCAAAAATACCCTCTAACTAGATTTATATTTCTAATTTTCCATTTTGTAACATTCCAACTAAACTTAGTTGGATTCTAATCATCCACTATTCATCCATAAAATAAATCTCAAAATTCATTCCATGTCTCTATTGGGTGAAATGACCAAAATACCCTTTACCGATCAACTTATTCACAAAATTGACATTCCATGTCATTTCAATCGATTTAAATTTTTCCTGACCTTTTTAACATCCAAATATCCATAAAATAATATTTTATGACTTTTCTAAGGTTCATGGAACCATCTCTAAAATTTTAGCTCGATTTGATTATCCGAATATTTTTCCGAACTTTATCGCTTTATAGCCATTAACACAAATTCTGTACCAAAAATCCGAGTAACACGAAAATGTCATTCTTGGGGGTAAACTATTCATTTACGGGGTTAAAATACACAACTTTTGAAAAATACACTTTGATCCCTAAACTTTTCCAAAGTTTATACTTCAACCACAAAACTTTCAAAATTTACATTTTGGTCACTAGCCAAAAAATGAGATATTACATAGATTTAAAAGAAATGTGGAGTCTTCATCTTCTTCAATGGCTCAAAACAAGAAGAAAAAAACAGTTTCAGAATCTGTAGAACCTGTGGGCACTCAAGACTCTATAGCACTAAAGAAATGATTAATCTAAAAGATAAAGACCCCTGCTCTTTTTTGTGCATGAAAATTATTTTGGGAAACCTTCTTAGAATGATGTTTTTAGTGTTGCCTAACTTTTTTTGTGGCTATCTTGATAGATTAAGGATAAACCTCGTACTTGTTAAGGTTATTTTGTACATGACAACTATTGTCATTTATTTGGAGATAGGCAACTAATATTATTTTATTTTGGACATGACATTTTCATTTTATTATGAAAGGTCTATGTTTCATGCAATTGATATAATTTCATTTTTTATGCAACTAGATTCAAAGGATTAATTTGCACTGGAAGACATTATCATGAAAATTATTAGACATTAACAATTCAACCAAACTTCAAACTCTTAACACTTAGGAAATACCTACATAGTTGAGCAAATAGTCTTCAACACATTTCTCTCAATGTTCTTGAACCCTAAATTACTAATACAATCACTATTCCCACAAGAATACATATGACACAGAACAAAGAGAAAATGAACAATGTCTTATATAGTTCTTTTTCTTTTTTTCAAGACCTTATATTTCTCTTTCAAGCGCATAATCTTGCTCATTTCATCTTTTCAAAAATCTTCAGAATATCCTTTCTTTTCGGTTCACTTTGCACACTGTCATTATCATCCAATAAAGCATTGTTGCTTCCACTCACAGAAGTAGTCCGACAATTTCGAAGTTGTCTTCTAAGTCTCTCATTCTCATTGGCTATAATGTTCATTATCTCGTAATTGTAGTAGTAAGTACTTTGCTCTTTCTGGAATGCTTTCATCATATCATTCAAAAAATCGACATTCATTCTACAATCAGCTAAAAACAAATAAAAATTTCAATTAGAACTTTAATTATTAGAATCCTAATTAGAACCTCAGATAACCAGAAATTTTCAAAACCCATTATCTATAGAACCATGAAATAACTACTAGAACCTTAATTATCAGAATCCTAATTGGAACTCTAAAAATCAAATAATTTCAGAATTCTAAATAACAAAAAATTTCAAAATAACCCAAATTTTTAAATGTTCATTATCTTTAACAAACAAAAGAAATGTGTTTCCTCACCTTCGATCGACCTAAAGTTTGACGAACAAAAAATAGATGTGCATTATCTTTACTACCCTAATTATTACTCAAATTTAACTGTGAATTATCTTTACTACCCTAATTACTAAAAACCTAATTAGAACTCCAACGAACAAAAAATTTAGAATCCTTACCTAAAAATATGGGCAACCATAATACCTTCTTCCTGGATTTAAGTCCCTCCATGCAGTTTCTCTAGAAGCCAGATTTTTGCCATAACACCTTATTTCTTCTCCATCATACAAGAAATCTCACTTAGATTTACTGACGATATTTTGAGAACCCAGTTTTTCCATTGATATATAAGACCTAAAGTGTTTCCTCACCTTAGATCGACCTAGAGTCTTTGGGGAAAGAAAATTTTGGCTTTGAGAGAGATTTATTTAGCTTACAAAGGGAAAGGAATTTTTAGGATAAGTGAAATTTGGGGGGGGAATGGGGATGTCGTTATTTTGTAGCTCGTGTACTGTGTTCTTTTAATTAATTAAGAATTAAGAATTCTCAAAATAGATTAAGTAAATTATCTTCGATGCCATATACAAAATGAAGGCTTTGGCCTGATGGTTTAGGGAGCGCACTGCATTCCCTTGGCCTCAGGTTCGAGTCCCCCTCAACGCAAATATTGATGAAGAAAAAAAATCTGAACTGAAATTGAAAGGAGAGGATGGAGAGCGGCAGAAAACTAATGGAAAATAATAGATGGGAAAAAACCCTAAGTACTATATAAAGAGAGTGGCATTTCTGTAAATATTTTTTAAATTTTGTCTAAATATCCCGGGTTGGATATTTTTTGTACTAAATCTGAACCTGCCCGTCCCGACCAAAGCATCCTAAAACTCGCCCACCTCGAGACCCAATTATTAATTTAAAAAATCCTTCTGATCGGGTCGAGACTCGTTGAATTTGGGTAATTTTGTCATCCCTAACAATAATTTAATATATATGTGTGAATATTTGATAAACTGCTAGTGTAAAAAAATCACACAAGCATGTATATTTTTAAGCTAAAATCTAAAATATAAATTTCTAACTCTAAACCCTAAACATTAAATTTTAATCATATACCCTTAATTCTAAACACTACCACCCAAATTCATAACATCTAAATCCTAAACTCCTAAATAACCTTGCTTGTAGAAACTTTGTTTTATACCATCAGTATAGAGGATAATAACCATATATATAATATATTGGATATGATCAACTTATACGGAATGTAAAACTTATAGTTTTACACATTTTGTGGATCGTTAGATGAGTAAAATGGATGGCTGAGATTAACTCCTTACTTTTTTTAACAAGTGATAATCACATAACTCATTGTTAATCTCAGTCTCTATTTCATCAATTCAATGATCTACAAAATATATAAAAATTAAAAACTCTTATATTGTGTAACTGGATCCTATCCCATAATATATATCACTTGTGTTATATTCATGATCAAATCTCAAGTTGGTTTAGAGATTGATACAAGTCTATGCTTCCAAAGAACTCAAGTTCAAACCTACAAGGTGCATGTACTTTTAACAAATTTCTTTCGACAAAACGATGACAAATATTATTAACATTAGTTAGTATTTTTACCTACTTGAATCTTAATTTTAATTTTATTTTAATTTTTTATAGTTAATTATTCTTTTCCTATAAACTTGATTTTTGATTTTGTCTCTGTCTATATTATTTAAATTTTTTTACCCATAAATTAAAGGGTATTAAATATCTTATATATTCTTTTATATTATACTGACAATAATATCAATTGAACTGAATTCAATCCGTTTTTAATAAGTATCTTTTAAATATATCTTAAAAGCCGTCCCTCTCTAATAACTGCACGTGTAATCTACAAAACTTGGTTACAATCGAGACAAAAATCCTCAACCCTTCTTTGATGCCTCTTTCTATGCCCAACAATAAAAAATTAAATTTTAACTCTAACCTTTAATTTTAAATCCTAAATCATAACTCTAAATGCTAAAAAATACACCCTACTTCAATTCCTTAAATTTTAACTCTAAACTCTAAACTTAATTTTTTTAGTGTAAGGATATAAAAAGAGACAATGAAAGAGGCAGTGAATTTTTTTTTACAAATAAAACCTTCAAATTAATCAAGCATCAAGAGCAAACAGAGCAAGCAGTTCACTGAAAATAGAAAAAACCCAATTTGAAGGACAAGAGTTAGATGGAGCAGCTCGAGCAACTCAGTCAGCAGCTCGATTATAAAATCTTTTAACGAAAGAAAAATTACAAGAAGCAAATTGGAAAGCTATCCTAATTATATCATTCTCGATAGCCGCTGAATCCCATGACAAAAAAGATTTAACGCATAGTACACAACCAACACCTGTCGATAGCCTTCACAGCGAATTTTTATTAGTTACAATTGTGGGTATACATATTGTCACACTTAAAAAAAAATCGGGTCATTAATCTCACGTCGAAAGGAAAAAGGGAGGTCATGAGATATAAATACGGTGACGCTGCACATCCTATCAGACATGTCTTTTGGGAAGAGAGTAATGGCCCCGTGACAAGTGGTATCAGAGCGACCCTTTGACTGCCCGATTTCACACCGAGTGCCCATGAGTGGGGTAGGCAGGCTGGACAACTGTGACAAAGTAGCCCATCATGAGAGCGGAAGCTCATGACGAGGGCGTCACGAGGTTGAGTGAGAGAGAATGTCACGCCTGAGAAAATGTGGGGTCGTTAATCTCACATTAGAAAGTAAAAGGGAAATCTTGGGATATAAATACGGTGGCGCTGCACATCCTATCAGACATATCTTTTGGGAAGAGGGTAATGACCCCGTGACAATATACACTCCCAATACGTTATAACCAAGTAGTGCATTTATTATTATTTGATTTATAAAGACCTCACTTGTAGTGCATTTATTATTATTTGATTTATAAATACCTCACTTCAACTAACGTTCCCTCCTCACAGATTTCTCTCTTCTTTTTTTTCTCTGCATTTCTCTCTTCTCTGATCTGACATAAGCTTTAGAAAAGTGTCCAAAAAAAGAACGAAAAACTCTAGCGCCTTTTCCTCCAACTCTGCATGTTCCGTACGTTTTTCTGGCTCCACTCTTCATTCTTCTTCTTAAATCTTCTAGTTATTTGTTCTTTCAATCTTGTTTTTCTCCAAATTTCGTAAACCATGAATTCTTGCGGTTTATTGGATTTAGACACACTTTTTCAACTGATCTGTCATAGAGTTCCTTAATTGTTGTAGAAAACAAGAGTTCGTGTCCCCCCTTTGTGCTGTTTTGCAGTGTTGGGATATTTAGCCTCAAGTTGTGTGTGTGTGTTCATGAATCTAATTATACATCCATGAATCAAGTTAATGGAGTGTCTGAATTGGTAGCCGGTTGAATGCATTTAATTTCAAGATTAATTTATGTTTAATGTTTTGATTCTAAAATAATCTTTTGAGCTGTATAAATATTGATGTTGGATTGCTTCGATGTTGTTTTAGATGGCTAATAGATACACACCAAAGAGCATCCTCGTCACGGGGGCTGCAGGCTTCATTGCATCCCATGTCTGCAACCGGCTCATCCGCAACTATCCGGACTACAAAATTGTGGTCCTTGACAAGCTTGATTACTGCTCAAGCCTCAAGAACCTGGACCCTTCAAGCTTATCTCCCAACTTTAAGTTCATCAAGGGAGATATTGCAAGTGTTGATCTGGTTCACTTCATCCTACAAACCAAGTCCATCGATACAATCGTGCACTTCGCAACCCAGACTCATGTCGACAACTCCTTTGGTAATAGTTTTGAGTTCACTAAGAACAACATTTATGGAACCCATGTTCTCTTGGAAGCCTGCAAAGTCACTGGCCAAGTCAAGAGGTTTATCCATGTAAGCACCGATGAGGTTTATGAGAGACGGACGAGGATGCTGTGGTGGGAAACCATGAGGCTTCTCAGCTCCTACCAACGAACCTGTATTCTGCCACTAAAGCCGGAGCAGAGATGTTGGCGATGGCATATGGGCGGTCATATGGGCTGCCTGTGATAACTACTAGAGGGAACAATGTTTATGGGACCAATAAATTCCCTGAAAAACCGATTCCCAAGTTTATCCTATTGGCGATGAAAGGAAAGATTCTTCCGATCCATGGGGATGGATCAAATGCAAGAAGTTATCTCTATTGTGAGGATGTTGCAGAGGCCTTTGAAGTCATTCTACATAGAGGTGAAGTTGGCCATGTTTACAACATAGGCACAAAGAAAGAAAGGAGAGTGGTTGATGTGGCCAGAGATATTTGCAGGCTTTTCGACTTGGACCCCAGAGCTAAATTAAATTTGTGGAGAATCGTCCTTTCAATGACCAAAGATATTTCTTGGATGATCAAAAGCTGAAAAGCTTGGGATGGTCTGAAAGGACCACTTGGGAGGAGGGCCTCAAGAAGATTATGGAATGGTATGTTAGCAACCCTGATTGTGTTGGTAGAATTAGCATTTTTCACTTGTTTTGGTCAATTAGTTGTTATGTTGTCCTAGTTTGAAGGGATTTTTTTATTATAGTCTATTACATGGGGTTGTTGCTACATGTTTGAATTAGTGAGGTTGTGATAATTACTTTTGTGGACTTTCCGTTGGTGTAAAGCCTATAAAGGCTTTTGTCTTTTTTGTTTTATTCAAGCTATTAATGCAATAAAAGTGTTTCTTTCTTTGTGTCTTTCTTTTAACTTGTAACAGTGGTATCAGAGCAATGCATTTTTGTTTGCAGCAGTCCAAAAAGAGAGTCGTTTTTCTTTATTTGCAGCAACAGCCATGGCCACAGATTCTAATTTTGTGCAAGCAGCCATCCCACGCTTTGATGGTCACTATGACCATTGGAGCATGCTAATGGAAAATTTTTTGCGGTTAAAGGAATATTGGGCAGTCATTGAATCTGGAATACAAGAGCCACCAGCAGGTACGGTCTTGAGGGAAACCCAAACTGTAGAACTAGAAGCAAGAAAGTTGAAGGACTTAAAGGCGAAAAATTATCTCTTTCAAGCTATTGATCGTTCCATCTTGAAAACTATTCTTTGCAAAGAAACTTCCAAGGATATTTGAGACTCTTTGAAGAAGAAGTACCAAGGCTCTATGATAGTGAAGTGCGCACAGCTTCAAGCATTGAGAAGGGACTTTGAGATGCTAGTAATGAAAGAAGGAGAATCTATCACCAGCTATTGTTCCAGAACCATGGAGATTAGCAACAAGATGCAAATCCATGGCAAGAAGATGAACGACGCCACCATTGTGGAGAAAATTTTGTGTTCTTTGACTCCAAAATTTAATTATGTTGTTTGCTCAATTGAATAGTCAAAAGACATTGATGCACTCTCTCTAGATGAGTTGCAAAGCTCCTTACTGGTCCATGAACAGAAGATGAGGAGAAGTTCAACAATAGAAGAGCAAGCTTTGAAGGCTTCTACCGATACCCATTCCAACAATTTCAAGGGTAAAGGTAGAGGTAGAGGTAGAGGAAGAAGAGACCCTGGAAAAAGAGATGACAATAGGAATTTTAAGACCAATAATAACCAATCTCGCGACAAAGGCAGAGGACAGGATTTTGATAAATCCAAGGTAGAGTGCTTTTGATGTCATAAATATGGTCATTATGCATCTGAATGTTATTCAAGGTTGCCTCATGGTAAAGAAAATGAAGAAAGTTCAAATTTTGCTGCAGAGAAAGAAGCAGAAACGTTGTTGATGGCTGTTCAAGACGGAAAAAAAATCTAAAGCATATATTTGGTATATGGATACAGGCTGCAGTAACCATATGAGCGGAAGTAAGTCTTCTTTTTCTCATCTAAATGAAGATTTTCATTCTACTGTACGTTTTGGTGATAATTCTATTATAAAAGTGATGGGAAAAGGTGATATTAAGATAAGAACCAAGAATGGTTTTGTGGAAACAATTTCTAATGTATTGCATGTTACTAACTTGAAAAGTAATTTATTGAGCGCTAGTTAGTTACAAGAAAAGAGTTATGAAATCACTATTAAGAATGGTGTTTGTGAAATTTATTATTCTGTTAGAGGCGCTATTGCAGTTTTTCATATGAGTTCAAACAAATTGTTTCCATTGAAGATTGAAATCATTCAATCTTGCTTGATGGCCGAAATGAAAGATCCTTCATGGCTATGGCATTTTCGTTACGGCCACTTGAGTTTTGGTGGATTAAAGACCCTTCAACAAAAAAATATGGTGACGGGCCTTTCTCAAATCACCACTCCTTCCCAAATCTGTGAAGAATGTTTTGTTAGCAAACAACATCGTTCTGAATTTCCAAAAGGGAAGTCATGGAGAGCAAAGGAAGTTTTGCAGCTGGTTCGTTCAAACATTTGTGGTCCGATAAACTCAACTTCTAATGGACGTAAACGATACTTCATTACCTTCATTAATGATCTTCCCAGAAAAAAACTTGGGTTTATTTTTTACAGGAAAAATCAGAAGCTTTCTCTAAATTTCAAAAATTCAAAGCTCTTGTGGAGAATAAAAAAGGAAACAAAATTCAGACCCTACGAACAGAACGTGGGAGAAGACCAAATGTGGATCACTTCAGAATCTTTGGATGCATTGCATATTGTAATATCCCAATTTTTGGCTAGTGACCAAAATATAAATTTTGAAAGTTTTGTGGCTAAAGAATAACTTTGGAAAAGTTTAGGGATTAAAGTTTAATTTTCAAAAGTTATGTATTTTAACACCGTAAATAAATAGTTTACCCCAAGAATGAAGTTTTCGTGTTACCCGAGATTTTCGTACGGAGTTTGTATTAATGGCAATAAAACGATAAAGTTTAGAAAAATATTCGGATAATCGGATCAAGCTAAAATTTTAGAGATAGTTCTATAAAATATCATTTTATGGATATTTGGATGTTAAAAGAGATCGGGAAAATTTTAAATCGATCGAAATGACATGGAATGACAATTTTGTGAGTAAGTTGATCAGTAAAGAGCGTTTTGGTCATTTTGCCCAAAAGGGACATGGAGGGAATTTTGAGATTTCTTTTATGGATGAATAGTGGCTGATTAGAATCCAACTAAGTCTAGTTGGAATGTTACAAAATGGCAAATTAGAAATATAAATCTAGTTGGAGGGTATTTTTTGAAAGTGGAATTTATTGAATTAAAAATTCATTTTTAAAGATACAAGTGTCTTAAATATATAAAATATGAATGAATTATCAGCAAAAATACTCTCCAAAACGTTGGTGAAGAGAAAAAGAAGAGAAAAAATTTACAAGCTCGATTTAAGCCCCGAATCTCGATTTTCAGGTAATCTTTCGAACTACAAAGTTGTTCTACTCTTCGACCTTTATCTTATTATGCAAATAATTCATAGAATACTTGCTTGGTTGATGAGATTTGATATGAGGAAGAAATTAGGGTTTATGAACAAATTGGGGCATTTAAGATTTTATGAATCCATGGTTTATTTTAAGTTAGAATCATGCTTGTATGATGTTAGAATCATGTTATTGAGTTGGGATTTAAAACCTATATATTTCGGTTTGTATAGAAAATATTAGGGTTTATGGATTCAAGTCTAGCTTAGGGTTTGTGATGTTGGATTAATGATCTAGTAAGCTTGATTTGTTGTTTGGAAGCAAACCCCTAAGTTAAATACATACGGACCATTTCGGGAAGCTTCAAAATTAAGGGACCAGATCTGATTTTTATGAATTTAATGTGTATTTATATTATTAATGATGTTAGAGACATAAAAATGAAGTTAGAATGCTAAACCGACGATTAATCACATTAATGACCATTTTCACAAATTGTCAAACTTGAATGGTCTATTCGGCAAAGAGGATATGTAGAAGGAGTAAATCTGGTTTTTAGTTAAAATGATGGAATTAAGGTAGTAATGTTGATTGGAGGACTAATCTGCAAAGTTAAGAAGCTTGAATCCTTATATTTGAAATTTTGGTGACCATCTCGACAAATCAAGAGAAATTAGAGAAGTAAAGGTTTAAGCCTATTTTGATGAAGGATATAAAGAGAACATATGAATGCAAGCTTTATTCTAGTCAATTAAAGTAAAGTGATGAGACTAAATTGACAAGTAAAGAAATAAGAAGCAGTTGGTGTAAATTAGAAGTTATTTATGAAAAATTATATTAGAATTTGAATTATGGCGGTAAGTTTAAAAATTCGCCATAAATTCTAAAAAATGCTTAAATGATGAATTTTATACCGTTGTAAAGATTTGTTAGTCTAGTTTTGTATCCAACAAACAGAAACTAATTTCAAGTTCGGTGTTAAAAGATATGGATTTTTATTCGAAAGAAGGTCAGAAAAATTACACAACAGTTTCTGCCTGGATAACTCTGTGACGTGAATGTAAGAAATTTTCATAATTTTTATAGATTTTATTAATTTATATGGTTTATACCGTTAGAACCGTTATCAAATCTAGTTTCTCCAATATAAAGAAAATTAAGATCCAATATGTATTCTGCCCTATATAAGTAAATCTTTGAAGGTAGTGCAAGCTGTCAGAAAATGAAATTTGAAACGTTTTGTATTTAAATGTTAGTTAGCAAGCTCGGAAGAATTATTGGAAGTTTAAATTGGTCACTAAGGACCATAATGAGTTTTTGAGCAATACAAGGAAGAAAGGAAAAATATTTGGAAAATTTTATATTTGAATGATTATATTTATAATAATATGTTTAATAATAAGGTATTGTTAGATTTGAATCTAACAAATATTTTATTGTATTCATGTAATTAATAAAATCAAGTAGTAATAAAATAATAATGATAATACTATGATAGAAAAGAAATCAATAACTAGGACTTAATTGAGGCATTGTGTTAAAAAGTGGCCAAGGTGAAGGTGTATTTTTAAGTATTTTATATATATGATATGAAAGTTTGAGACTTGCGATAAGTGCACCTTGATATTAATGAAAATGTATGTTGATCAAAGTTATGCAAATGGCATGAAATATTAAATGGCATATATGATATATTGATATGGCATAATGATTTATGCAAGATAAATACTCAATTTTCCCAAAAAGATATTTGAAGGTTGATACAAAAAAAAGGTAGAAACTTATATGATTTATATTGATGCTTTGAACATGGAATATTAATTATAATGTTGATTTTGCCCAAGTACTATTGTGAAGTCTTTGGTATTTTTAGTTGGATATCCATAGAGTCCTAACAGTTCCTTCATTTAGCACTATTTTATAGATTTCTTTTGCGAGATAGACTTTTTTGGCTTGGGAATCCGAGATAGAGTGATTCGGGGTCAAGATAGATAACAATGGAACATTGGTTCAAACACTACAGTGCTACATAGCACAAAATGTGCAGTATGAGGAGCAAAGGGCATCGAGAGTACGTACTCATCATTAGGCACACGGCGGCGTTGTAGAAACTACGATGTCGGTTATGATGTTTTAGTGTACCAAAGTATCACTTTATATTGGGTTATGTTTATTTTAGGTGAAATGCATTTATAAATGGCAATTGGGTTAAAAATGGGTTTAAGTTATATTTGATTAATAAAATAAAGGTTTGATGATATGATATTTTTTAATTGGCTTTAATTTGCCATTTTGTAATTTTTTTTATTTTGTTATATGATAGAGGAATAAATTTGATACATCAGTTTTATACGATTCTATATTTTTATATAATATACACTGCAATTTGTTTATTTATGTTATTTATATACATTGAAATGCTTTACTTTAATTTATAGTTGCCTCACTAAGTGAATACTTAGCGTGTGCTGTTTCACATGTAAGTTTTTGGGAACTTACCGGAAGATGAGTCAAGCATGTTGATCAAGCTGCAATCTGTCAAACATTAGTAAGACATTATAATTTATGATATTCTCTAGTGGGCATGTATCAATTTATTCGTTAGTTGTTTTAAAGTTATAAGTTTGATTAATAGTCAAATAAATATAAATTATTTGTATGGTTAAAGAATTACAAGTAATGATATTTAATCAGGTAAAATTTTATTTATCGTTTATTGCGTAATGATTTTAAATTTAAGAAAGGGCCTGGACAGTGTACCTAGTCTTTACCCTGAGTTACATACTTATTTTAATAACTAACTAACATATTTTATAAACCAATTCAGAGTCAAAACTAGCAATCTGCAAATATGCTACGAATACTTTAAAAATCGAGAAATGGTTATTTTATAACTAGTTTTATGTCAGATGATTTAAAAAAATTACAAGTCTACAACTCTGTTAAATAATATTGTGACATCCTTAATGTGCAATTGTACTACGAGTATACGTTAAGGGTGTTACATTTAGTGATATCAGAGCTACAGGTTTAGTCGGTTCTGGATGCTAAACCGAGCTTGTTATAAGTTTGTTAGTAAATGAATGTCATATTACTGATGTGTTGATTGTATGACTTGAAGCTGCTCCTCATTAGCATAAGATAGAATAAGATTATAGTAAGAAAGTAATACGCTACCGAATTTCGTCAATTGACAAATCTCAGAGGTCAAGAAAGGACTCATAACGAGTACAATGAAGTGAAATAAGTATTGTAATCAACTTCAGTTTGAGTTGAGTTACCCGCATTTTAAGGAGCTGATGCAGTAATTATAAGATGTTAGTCCTTAACATCTATATATGCACTTTTGTTTGTTAACAACATAGGTTACAAGAAAATTTAGATAGTAAGGGCTCACATTTCAAGATAAAAAAGTAGTCGTAAAACTGTAAGTTTGTGATTAAATGATATTAAGATATTCGGATATGAAAAAGTAAGAAGAAGAATAAGTATCTTTACTTGGGAAATATATATGCTTGAGGGTCGAATATGGCACTCCATAAGACAACATTGATTAAGTTATGAGAAAGAAAGCTGGAAAACTTAGTAGTAGGAAATTATTAGACGAGAATTATACTTAATCCGATAAAGAAAGAATGTTTGATGAAAAGCAAATTTTCTCTGAATGGATAACAAACTTGGTTAATAGAGATCAAGAATTAAGAAATCTAAAGATTTTATTGATAGTGGTTTTCTCAAGGAAATGTAAGATAAAAGAAGTTATTAGAAGGATCAAGGCAAAATTGAAGAAGTAGTAACAAGGTTAGACATTAACCACTTTCCGCTCAATATGATGTTAAAGTGCTAGTGAAGTTGGAAATGACTAGTAAAACTGAGGTTTATTATTTCGAACCCTGGATATGATTTTAGAGAAAATTCAATCCCTAGTTCCTTAGACTTTTATTACTAGAGAGTTGGGAAGTCTTGAAGTGTTGGACTTCAGGTAAGATATTGAAGGAAAACCAATGTCGATAGACTATTGGTTTAACAAATATAAAGATGATGATAGAAGGGCTTCGTTGTGATGATCGGGAAAAAGCTCAATATGGTGGTAACTTATCCCTTGGGACATAGCATAAGGGGGCATGAATTAGTTATATTCCTGCCATGCCATTGTAGATTATTGCTTAAAGCGATTAATATGGAGGAACTCAGAAGGCATACAGATAATAGTAGTTGGTGAAAGGGTAAATCCCTTATCCAATGTAATTTCAGCTGTTTCTGCTAAGAAACTATTGCTACAAGGCTGCTAAGCTTTTTTAGCAAATGTAGTGGATACTCGAGTTTCTAAGATTAAATTGGAAGATATTCCGACTGTCCGAGAGTATCTAGATGTATTCCCAGATGAGTTTTAGTGATTCTCTCCAGATCGAGAGGCGGAATTCAAAATAGAGGTGTTACCATGTAGTGCGCCTATATCGATGGCCCCGTATAGAATGGCTTAAACCTGGCTTTGGAAGTTAGAGGTACAATTGGAAGAATTGTTAGATCGATGTTTTATAAGGCCAAGTATGTCACCTTGAGGCGCAACAGTGTTATTTGTGGAAAAAAGAAATATGGATCAATGCGATTATACATAGATTATCGTCGGTTAAATAAGGTGACAGCAAAGAATAAGTATCCTCTTTCGAAGATTGATGATATTTTTGATCAATTAAAAGGCACAACTGTATTTTCTAAGATTGATATCCGATCGAGGTATCATTAGTTAAAGATCAAGGAAGAAGATATTCCGAAAACATCTTTTCAAACTCGGTATAGACACTATAAGTTTGTAGTGATGTCGTTTGGATTGACAAATGCTTCTGTGACATTCATAAATCTGATGAACCAAGTATTTCAACCTTACTTGGATCAATTTTTGGTGATATTCATCGATGATATTTTAGTTTATTCAAAGACAAAGCAAGAACATGATGCCTACCTTCGCATTGTTCTTCAGACCTTTCGAGAAAATAAGTTGTATGCTAAGTTGTCAAAGTGTGAATTTTGGTTGCCGGAAGTTGCTTTTCTTGGCCATGTGGTTTTGGAAAAGGGGATAAGAGTAGATCCCAAGAAAGTACAAGCTATAGTTGAATGAAAAACTCCGAAGAATGTTTACGAGGTTCAAAGTTTCTTGGGACTTGCTGGTTATTATCGAAGGTTTGTAAAGAAATTCTTAATAATTGCCTCCTCACTAACCAAGCTATTGAGGAAAGATGTACCATTTATTTGGACGGATAAGTTCCAAGAAAGTTTTGAGACATTAAAAATGATCTTAAAAGAAGCCCTAGTGCTAGTACAACCAGAATCGGGCAGAGATTATGTGGTTTATAACGATGCTTCTCATAATGGTTTGGGATGCGTACTTATGCAAGAAGGTAAAGTGGTGGCCTATGCTTCAAGGCAACTTAAGACGCATGAGAGGAATTATCCTACTCATGATTTAGAGTTAGTATCAATTGTATTTGCTTAAAAGATATGGCGCCATTACCTATATGGTGAACGATGATATATTTACACAGATCATAAAAGTTTAAAGTATCTGCTAACTCAAAAGGAGTTGAACATGAGGCAAAGAAGGTAGATCGAACTTCTTAAGGATTATGATGTTGTGATTGACTACTATCTTGAAAAAACCAATATAGTAACCAATGCACTTAGTTGGTAGATATTCTTTACTTTAAGAGCAATGAATGTGCAACTGTATTGGGAAAAGATTGGTATGTTAATTACAAAACTTTAGTTTAGAGCTATTCATTTAGGTTGGATTAAAGATTTTCAGTTGAAAGATTAAAAATGTTGCCAAGATTAGAACAAATTGAAAATGGTGAAAATAAAGACTTCAAAATTAAGTATGTTGGATGTTTGAGAAAAATATTATGTTCTTGACGATGTATCCAGAAAGGAATAGGAGGTAACTAGGTCTAAAGAGCAAATATTGATGTGCAGAAATAAAAAGGACAGTAACTGAACTTATGGCTACATGCTTGACAGACTAGCAACTAGAAGTGAAACATCAAGTACCTTCAGAAATGTGGTAACATATTTCCATTCCCCTAGTGGAAGTGGAAAAGAATTATGATGGATTTCATAACTAGGTTACCAATGATACCGATTAAAGATGATTCGATTTGGGTAATTATGGACAGATTGAATCAATCTGTAATGAATAAATATGATGAGCAATAAATCTAAAGTACTGTAAAGTGACGTGATGTACCTATTTTCATTGTGTGTGATTAAGATCCAAGATTATCTCTAGATTTTGTAGTTCCTTGCATAAGACTTTAGAGACTCGACATAATTTCAACACTACTTTGCATCCATAGAAGGACGAACAATCTAAAAGATTAATTTAGATTTTGAATGATATGTATAGTTTCTATTTGATTGAGTTTGAAGGCTTTTGGGAAACTTATGTGCCACTAGATGAAAGTTCTTACAGTAACAGCTATCAATCGAGTATAAAGATAGCTTTATCAAAAGTGTAGTATGAAATAATATTGTGATGGACATTTACAAATAGTGCTATAAGCCTTGTGGGAAAGGTAGTTGTATGCAAAGTCACTCAAATGTGACTTTATCAGGAAGTATTGATCAGATCCTTTACATGTCATTACCTCGGAGAAAATAGAAATTCATGTCGAATTTGATTTATGAGAAAGAACTGATAAAGATCCTGGCACATGGAGTCAAATAACTAAGGAATAAGATGATCACGCTTGTTAGAGCTCTATGGCGAAATTATAAAATTGAGGAAACGACTTGGGAAAGAAAAGAAGATATGAGAATGCAGTTTCATCACCCTTTTTGAACCAGGTACATGTTGAAAATTCGAGGACGAATTTTCTTAAGGGGGAGAGAATTGTAATATCCCAATTTTTGGCTAGTGACCAAAATATAAAATTTGAAAGTTTTGTAGCTAGAATATAACTTTGGAAAAGTTTAGGGATTAAAGTGTAATTTTCAAAAGTTATGTATTTTAACCCCGTAAATGAATAGTTACCCCCAAGAATGATGTTTCCGTGTTACTCGAGATTTTCATACAGAGTTTGTATTAATGGCTATAAAACTATAAAGTTCGGAAAAATATTCGGATAATATGATCAAGCTAAAATTTCAGAGATAGTTCTATAAAATATCATTTTATGGATATTTGGATGTTAAAAGAGACTGAGAAAAATTTAAATCGATCAAAATGACATAGAATGGCAATTTTGTGAATAAGTTGATCAGTAAATGGCGTTTTGCTCATTTTTCCCAAAAGGGATATGGAAGGAATTTTGAGATTTCTTTTATGGATGAATAGTGGCTAATTAGAATCCAACTAAGTCTAGTTGGAATGTTACAAAATGGCAAATTAGAAATATAAATCTAGTTAGAGGGTATTTTTGGAAAGTAGAATTTATTGAATTAAAAATTCATTTTTAATGCTGCAAGTGTCTTAAATATATGAAATATGAAGGAATTATCAGCAAAAATACTCTCCAAACCATTGGTGAAGAGAAAAATTTTACAAGCTCGATTTAAGCCCCGAATCTCAGTTTTCAAGTAATCTTTCGAACTACAAAGTTGTTCTACTCTTCGAGCTCTATCTTTTTATGCAAATAATTCACAGAATACTTTCTTGATTGATGAGATTTGATATGAGGAATAAATTAGGGTTTATGAACAAATTGGGGCTTTTAAGATTTTAACAAATTAGGATTTTATGAATCATGTTATTGAGTTGAGATTTAAAACCTACATATTTTGGTTTGTATGGAGAAGATTAGGGTTTATGTATTCAACTCTAACTTAGGGTTTGTGATGTTGGATTAATGATCTAGTAAGCTTGATTTGTTGTTTGGAAGCAAAACCCTAAGTTAAATACACACAGACCACTTCGGTAAGCTTTAAAATTAAGGGACCAGATCTAATTTTATGAATTTGATGTGTATTTATATTATTAATGATGTTAGAGACATAAAAATGAAGTTAGAATGCTAAACCGACGATTAATCACATTAGTGACCATTTTGACAAATTGTCAAACTTGAATGGTCTATTCAGCAAAAAGGATATGTAGAAGGAGTAAATCTGATTTTTAGTTAAAATGATGGAATTAAGGTAGTAATGTTGATTGGAAGACTAATTTGCAAAGTTAAGACGCTTGAATCCTTATATTTGAAATTTTGGTGACCACCTCGACAAATCAAGAGAAATTAGAGAAGTAAAGGTTTAAGCCCATTTTGATAAAGGATGTAAAGAGAACATATGAATACAAGCTTTATTCTAGTCAATTGAAGTAAAGTGATGGGACCAAATTGACAAGTAAAGAAATAAGGAGCAGCTGGTGTAAATTAGAAGTTATTTGTGGAAAGTTATGTTAGAATTTAAATTATGGCAGTAAGTTTAAAAGTTCACCATAAATTCTAAAAAAATGGTTAAATGATGAATTTTATACCATTGTAAAGATTTGTTAGTCTAGTTTCGTTTCCAACAAACAGAAACTAATTTTGAGTTCGGTGTTAAAAAATATGGATTTTTATTCGAAAGAAGGTCAGAAAAATTACACAGCAGTTTTTTCCTGGATAGTTCTGTGACGTGAATGTAAGGAATTTTCATAATTTTATAGATTGTATTAATTTATGTGGTTTATACCATTAGAACCGTTATCGAATCTAGTTTCTCTACTATAAAGGAAATTAAGATCCAATATGTATTCTGCCCTGTATAAGTAAATCTTTAAAGGTAGTGCAAGCTATCACAAATATGAAATTTTAAACATTTTGTATTTAAATGTTAGTTAGCAAGCTTGGAAGAATTATTGGAAGTTCAAATTGGTCACTAAGGACCATAATGAGTTTTTGAACAGTACAAGGAAGAAAGGAAAAATATTTGGAAATTTTATATTCGAATGATTATATTAGACATCATGTTTAAGGTATTGTTAGATTTGAATCTAAAAAATATTTTATTGTATTCATGTGATTAATGAAGTCAAGTCCGAATCAAAGAAGGCTCGAGGTACTATGAAAGAAAGTATCGAACTAGGACTTAGTGAGCATTGTGTTAAGTGGCCAAGGTGAGTACATTTTTACCTATTTTATATATATGATATGAGGAAGACTTGCAATAAGTCGACCTTGATATTAATGAAAATGTATGTTGATCAAAGTTATGCAAATGGCATGAAATATTAAATGGCATATGTGATACATTGATATGGCATAATGATTTATGTAAGATAAATCAGATTTTAGATATTGGGTATGAACTGCCTAATATCGACTTATATGATTTATATTGATGCTTTGAACATGGAATGTTGATTATAATGTTGATTTTGCCCAAGTACTATTGTGAAGTCTTTGGTATAGTTGGATATCCATAGAGTCCTAGCAGTTGTGTCATAGCACTACGGTGCAAGATAGACTCTTCGGGGTTGAGATAGACTTTTCGGGGTCGAGATAGACTCTACGGAGTCGGTTCAAACACTACAGTGCTACATAGCACAAAATGTGCGAGTATGAGGAGCAAGGGGCATCCTCGAATACGTACTCATCATTAGGCACTACGACGTTGTAGAAACTACGATGTCGGTTATGATGACTCGTGTACCAAAGTATCACTTTATATTATACTTTGGGCTATAATACATGAAATGCATTTATATAAGCAATTAAGTTAAAAAAGCTTAACGTATATTTGATTAATAAAATAAAGGTTTGATGATATGATATAAACTGCAATTGGGACTCGCTTGCCATTTTGCAGGAATTGTATTGCACTGTTATATGACAGAGGAATAACTTTGATAAGTCAATTTTATACGATTCTATATTTTTATATAATATACACAGTAATTTGTTTATTTATGTTATTTCTATACATTGAAATGCTTTACTTTAATTTATAGTTGCCTCACTAAGTGAATACATAGCGTGTGCTATTTCACACATAGGTTATTGGGAACTTTGGCAGACATTTGCAGGGAACATGGCCTCCTAATAATCAATTATGCTACTGGTTGTATCTTTGAATATGATGCTACTCATCATCTAGAAACCGGAGTCGATTTCAAGGAGGAAGATAATCCCAATTTCATCAGTTCTTTCTATTCCAAAACCAAAACCATGGTATGTTATCTTAATCTAACACCCTTTGAAGATCCATTGATGCATGTTTCAAACTTTTCTATTGCTCTATGACAGGTTGAAGAGCTTCTGAGAGAATTCGACAATGTATGCACTCTCAGAGTCTGGATGCCTATATCGTCAGATCTCAGCAATCCAAGGAACTTCATCACAAAGATTACAAGATACAACAAGGTGGTTGACATTCCCAACACCTTGACCATATTAGATGAGCTTCTACCGATTTCAATAGAGATGGCAAAAAGGAACTTGAGGGGGATATGGAACTTTACAAACCCTGGTGCAGTGAGCCACAATGAGATTTTGCAAATTGTCACGGGCCGCCACCCATGACCAAGATGGCCGCACACTAAGAGGTCAATCCAAGCACACCACGTGCTTCAACCGACTGAGGAACCCAAGTCCGCACCGACGTTGTACACCATGGGGCTGAGACTAGCATCCCATATGTTGCCCGCAACCAGAGGAGCTGAGCTAGCACCCTTCATGCACACCATGGGGCCGAGCCAAGAACCCTATGGTCTACCCATGAGAAAAGAACCCGAGAGAGCACACTACACGCACCCAAGGGGGCCCAACCGAGCACACTCTATGCTGCCCATGCTATAGAGCCTGAGTCAGCACCTATTGTGCACACTTGAAGGCCCAAAAGAGCCCCATCCGAGTTGCCCATGACCCTAGGGCCTGATTCAGCACCCAACATACTACCGAAGAGGTTTTGGACGAGCAAATCGGGTCAATGCAAGCCCAATCTGCCCAAGAGACCAAGACCATGGAATGGTGATCATCTTTTGAACAACACACAAGGAAAGATACCATCCTTTGAGCCACACTTGGGGAAATTATCCTTGCCACCTAAGGATAATATCATTGAGTGATTCTTGCCCTTTGTAATTTAGGCAACCTTGTATTTGAGTGATATAGTTTCCATGGTTAAGAGATAGCTATCTTGAGGATTGATCCTAAGCCCTTAGATCAATCCATCCTAGACCGTTAGATTCAAGGAGGCTAGCCTATAAATAGAGGCTTTACCTCACCATTATAAATCATTCCATTCATCTCTCTCATTTGAGTAATAGAGTTGTTTTCTCTCCACTTTCTTCTTGTAAATATTCTCTTGTTTTCCTTGCTTGCCTTGCCATAAAAAATTTGCCACAAGCTTCCGCCATTCTAAGCATTCTTGCTTAGTGATTGTGAAGGCTGACTTAGTCTTCGACTATGATCGTCGACTAAGGCTGCATGAATCAGCTAGTCAGACTCTAGCCCCGTGACAGTTGGTAACAAAGCCAAAATTTTGCACACAACCGAGTCAGAGATGGCAGGCAACAACGGATCAGACACTGAGTATGAGGACCATCGTGCTACACGACAAACAGAGAAGGCCAAGAGGGCTAGTTCCAAGGACCAACTCATAACACTTGAGGACAAGGTTACCTGTCTTGAGAATGCCACAAGCGAGATGCGAGAAAGGCTCGACGTGGTTGATGATCGACTAGAAGAGTTGGACACGAGGGTTGACACACTCAAGGACGAGTTTCAAGAGACGATAAATGAGACCGTAGAGCATGTCGATTAACAAGACAATTTTCCTCAAAGACGAGATGTTTGCACTTAAAAAGATCGTGGAGGAACTTGTTAATCAAGCCAAGGTAACAACCGCGGTGACTAGTGTGGCATGATCACCAGTAGACCAAAAATCTGAGTTGAAGTCCCAAAACCGAAAGAGTTCAAGGAGACAAGAAATGCCCAAGATGTCGAGAACTTCATGTGAGGATTGGAATAATACTTCAAAGCTGTAGGTATTGAGGAGGATACTAAGAAAGTAAGTACTGTTTCCATATATTTAACTGACGTTGCTCTATTGTGGTGGCGTCGTAGGTGCACCGATGAAAAGAGAGGTGGCACCGCAATCCAAACTTAGAGCGAGTTCCAAGCTGAGTTGAAAGTGCATTTTTACCTTGAGTACGCGAATGATGAAGCCCAATCCAAATTGAGACAACTTAGACATACGGGCAGTATTAGAGACTATGTGCGGGAGTTCATTGTGATGCAACTCCAAACTCCTTAGATTTGAGAATTCAGTGCATTTGGCAATTTTATCGGTTCCAAATTTGTTGCACTATTCCACCACTGGTATTAAACATAAAATTCTTCTCATCATTTAAATTAGAGTCTATACTTATTTTTTTTCTTAATTATTATTTCAAAACCCTAATATATGTAAAAGAAAATTAGATTATATTAAATAATTATCGGGTAATGACTTTTTTAAACGGACATGCACCTAAAATGGTAACTATACAAATATTATATATCTATTTCGGTCAAAAAATATTAAACATCTATTGTAAAAAAAAGTATAGTTTGAACATTTATTCTATAATTAAGCCTTTTTTTAATATATGAGATCATGTTATTTCAAAGGATAAATTTCACTTTACTCTTACTCATATTTTGGTTATTAAAATTTAAAATTTCTTTAATTTAATAACTCAATTTAATTTTTTATCAGTTATCTAACTCTTGATGATGTGTTATTTGTTTATTAATTTTTAATGCATCAAATACTATTTTATTAATATTAAATCTTTTATGAAAAATTAGATTTTCAACCGGTCCTCCCTACCGTCTAACATCCTGTTCATGTTACCGTCTCTGTCCCTTGCTACGCAGTGTGCAATTTAAAATAAGCATGGTCTCCTCTCCCCCAGAATATGCATATACCAAATCAAACAATTATCCACCCCTTAATTAATTATAAAATATTCAAAATAATTTGCCTTTGATATCACAGAGCAGCCTTGCATTTTACTTGATGTTTTTGTTTTAGAGAAAATGGGAAAAAATCACTTTCGATTTTAATAGATCTCCGACGATTGAAGCTTTCATTTGATATTTTAACGGTGGAGTTTTCTTTTGGAGTGGGGAACAATACATCTTCGTTCAGGTTTCAGCTAATGAAAAAGGACGAAGATTGAAAAACAAAAAAATAAAATATTTAACGATAGATTCGTGAGTTTGAGGCGTTTCCCCGTTAAACTATTAACAAATTTATGTTCAGAAGCACGAAACAAGTTTGGTAGATATTTTTAAGATTTATCAACCATCGTCGATAACGATCAACATTGATTGTTCGCGATAAATAGTGCTCGAAATCTAGTTATCGTGAGAGAAAAGAAGAAGAAAAAAGAAAAAAAAAGATGAAAATAAAAGAAAATGGAAAATATATTTTATAAAGATTTAAAATGACGTTGTTTTGGTGTTACTTTTATTTTTTTAGAATGACGCCATTTTGATGTCGTTTGTCATGTCATAATTTCATTAACTCTATATAGCATTCGAGTAATCAATATAAGAGTAATTTGAAAGTCAAGTGATTAAATTAAAAAAATAAAATTTCACTGACTAAAATAGTTGTGAGAAGAAAATTGAGCAATTAAAATTATAAATTTACACTTCTTAAAAAAACATAACTTTACAACAATAAAATAAAAAATTATATTGATGCAATTCAAGAGCTTTAGGGCTAAAATGATGAAACTAAAAATTGATGATCTTAAAAGAATGCGAGGGCAAAACTGATGAAATAAAAATGAAGGTAATTTTTTAATAGCCTTAAGGTGATTATAAGATAATATATATTCATATACATTCTTAACCCTTTAACAATGCAAAACACATTGCAAACAAAACGATTTGAATCATGGTCTTCTCATATGAATATCATCCGTTTTTTTTATTAGGATCACTTATTAGGTTCAAAATAGAGGTAAAATTGATTATTTAAAATTACTAGAAAAACAAATTTACCTCTTAAGCCTACAATATATTTAAGAATTAAAGAATGGTTTCCATTGATAAAACTAAAGGTAAAAATGAGCTTTGTCCGTAAAACAACCAGGCCATTAGATTCATAAAATTATGATTTTATATTAATTGTATTGGTTTTTTATAAGCAACGATAAATTTAAATTTTTTTAATTATATATTTAATTACGCCATTAAATCAAAATATATATTTATTAAATAAATAATTTAATATTAAAATTACATTTTAATTTATTATTATTAAATAACAATTCAAAGAATCAATTAAGCAAATTCAACTCATGAATCAATGACCCAAAAGTCTACTGTATTAGACTCTCAGTTTTACATTTTCCTTAATATCCGAGATCATTTTTTTTCAAGCAAAGATACTCTTATTTTAGATTAATACGATACAAATATAAGATTAATTTAAAATTTTAAATGTGAATTTTTTTTACAAGAAATGTGAAATTAATATAATGATATTAATAGATTGAAATATTTTTTTGATAGGAATGATATACTATAATGTGCCTCGTTAAAAAACTCCCTAAACTTAAACGAAAAAAAAAGTACACGTAATAGTATTAAAAAAAAGACAACGAGCGAAGCTCAGCTAAAAGACATTAACAATCCAAACACATTACATACTAATACCCCTATCCTGTTGCAATAAATCAATAACCTCCCTAGGAGGGTCTACGAACAAACGTTCCCCCAAGGGCCTACCACGCATTAGCGCCGCGATGCGATCAACTATCGTGTTAGACTCCCGGCAAATTCGATGTATTTGCACCTCCCACTGTCGAGCCAACAACTCACGTATGCTAGCCACCAAGGCACAATCCGCTAAGGCCTTCGACTTCCTATGAAAGATATCCGTTACTGTTGAATTATCCGCTTCGATAATGATCTTACGCAACCCAAGCCTCCAAGAATGGTTAAGCACATCATGCACAGTTCATAATTCCGACATAAGAACCGAGCATACACCAAAACTACGAGCAAAATCAAAGATCCACTCACCTTAGGCATCTCGAATGACACCACCCAAGGCAGCCATGTCATGACCACCCCAACAGCGCCATTCACATTCGCCTTTACTCAACTAATATTGTGTAAAATTCGTAAAACATATAGATCATAAGACACTTCCATAATTATGTAAAATTTGTTTAATTTTATACTAATTTAAATGAATCTCTAACGCCTCTCTCTATAAGCTTAAAAAATAAAATACTACTCAATATTTATAATAAAATGGGGGTGCTATTACCAAAAAAAGGGGGGGCGGGGGTGCACCAAAACATATATGAGATCGCCCTCATAATAACAATCTCAATCAGCAAGAGGGGGACAGCAAGCCTCACCCACGTTACCTGATTCCGTGTCTGTCGGTGAGAATAGTAAACAGGTGAAGGGCAGATCCGTAATTCCAAATCGGAACCCATCTGAAAATAAAATAAAAAGGCTCCCACCAAAATAATCACACTTCGCATTTCCCACTCTGCCAGGCTACTCCTCCTCTAATTGCGCTTTTTACGAAAACAATCCTCAATTCATTTTTCGTTTTTCCATTCCTTTTCATCGTAATTCAAAGGTATCCATTTCTTCTCAAAGGTTTCAATGCCAGTGTTGAACAATGATCCAGTCCAGTGGATCTCGTTTGGGTTAAATGGATTTGAATGAAGTCCTACATATCTACAACTGGGATAAAGAGGGTCACCATATCCAACTCGGTTTTAGGAGGGAGCAAAGGAGACACCGTGGCAGCAACCAATACTGCGGCTGCGCGTGGACGGCTATCAAGACGATCGCTGTTGCCGGTTGTCTTGGTGTTGGGGATCGTTTTGCCTTTCCTTTTCGTTAGAATTGCCTTATTGGTTCTTGAATCCGCTTCTTCGTCTTCTTGTTCTTCTCCTATCGGTAATTTCACATTGCTCAACAGTTCGTTTTAGCTGAATCTTACTCCTTTCTTCTTCTTCTTATTTTTCAGAAATTCCTGCTCTAATGTTGTTGTACCTTTGCTTCGAGTCTCTCGGCTGTACTGTATTTGTTTTTGTTTTACTGAAATAGAATACATATACCATAATTGTTACTCGTGGGAGACTTATCCTATGAGCTGCACACACATACATATTCTTTCTTAGGCTTTTAAGCTGTTTTTCCTAAATACTGAAACTCTAGTTTTAAACTTGAAAGAAGGTTTAAATTAATTTTAACTATTTTGATTAGCGTGTTTCTTCGGTTTTATAAAAAAGTAATTAATTGTTGATTTTAATGGGATTTGCAGAATGTAAAGGATGGAGGCTTTTTAGCAGGGGTTACATATCTCAGGTTAGTATAATTGATATGCAAATTTTATGACATATATGAATGGATATGCCTTTTTATCATTGATAAAAAAAGATATTCCATTTTATCAAGTAGATTCATATTTTTTGTTTATTTTATTTTATTTTGGATTGAATTTATTTTTAAAACAAGCAAGGAAAAAGGACATGATCCGATTGACCCATGCTAGGCTGTACTAAACAACTTGTACTACTAGATTGCCGCGTGTTCCATGATGGCAAAGGTAGTATTGGAATTGGACGCGTTATTTGTTTTCTAGCATTTGGAAGCAACTATTTGTCATTGTCTAGGATAGATATAGGATAATACTACTAGTAGTCTTTGGTTTTTAATATTTGATAATATAGTTAGGATAATTCTTTGATACATAATTTATTACACAAATAACTTTAATCTATCAAATTTGTCCTTGATTACCTATTTAAATATTAATTAAGGATGCATAATCGTGGATTAAGACCGTTTGTGTGGGGAAAAACTCCGTCAATATATCAAATAATAATCCTATAATTTTTTTCTGAATGAGAGAATATCACGTTTTAATATATTTTTATTTATTAGAATTTTATGATTCAAATTTAAATTTTTGTATTAAAATTAAAGTCAATTAGATCGTGTCACACTCATGATGTGGGTGAACGAAAACATTATGGAAAATACCTTGATTAAAGTTTAAACAAGCATTTTAATTTTAGGGTTTAGAGATTTAGGTTGTGGTTTAGAGTTTAGGGGTTTAGGTTGTACGGTGTAGAATTTAAGGTTTATGGTTGGAGTTTAGGTTGTAGGGTGCTTGGGCTAGGGATTTAGGTTTTAAATTTTATAGCTTGTGCAAAATTGTTTTATACAGCTTGTGTATCAAAATATAACCTAAACATTATATCTAAAATATATTTATAAAATTAGTTCACGAATGATCTTAGTGGTAAAAATTTTGTATATGAATCCATTAGTCTTGTGTTCGAATCTCACACGATGATTTTTAGTTTTATATAAAGGTATGAAAAAATTAAAAGCATCATTAAAATAATATTTATTATGGAAAAATATTTATGGTTTTAGGGTATAGGATTTAGTGTTTAAAGCAGTGGCAGAACTCAATATTACTTGTTGTGGGCCATTTAAAATATTATAAATTTATAGGGAGCAACAATAAATTATATATTTTTTAGGGTCAAATAATAATTTTACCATTGTCTCAACTTAAATTTTTTCAATATGGGGCATAGCCCCCACTAGTTCCTACTAAGTTATGCTCTTGATTTAAGGCTTATAGTTATAGGGTTATTAAAATAGGGTGTAGGGTTAAAAATAACCCATTTATTATCATTTAAAATAAGGAACACAATCATATATTTAATAAGTCTTGAATATACTTTAAAAAAAAAAGTCTTGAATATAAAATAAATGTTCAAAGTATCCCATTTTTTCATTTAGGTGCTTAAACTATTTTTTGGACAAAATAGGTGTCTAAAGTTTTTATTTTGGTGTAAATAAGTGTCTATTTTTTTTTGGCCAAACTAAGTACCTAAAGTTTTAATTTTTGTCCAAATAGGTGCCTTAACACTTTTGCGAATTTAGGTTTTTTGGCCACGTGTCAATTAATGATCAAGTGTTTGTTTTTTTAAAGTTAGACACGTATTTCGACAAAAAAAAAAACTTTACTCATCTATTTTATCCAAAAAATAGTCTAGTCACCTAAATGGAGAAAATAAGATACTTTGGGCACTTTTTATATTTAAGCCATTTAATAACAACCCAATGGAAAAGGGAATGATATTCTCTCTATAAGACCTGAGTTTGAGATGCTTTGTTTGCACGGTGTGCGTGAGTTTTATTAAGGGTTAAAAAATAGGACAAATATTAGGTTGCACATATTATACTTCTCCACTTGGACGGGAATTTTCTGCTGCCAGTACTCTTCTTTTTGGCTTTCACTATGTTCTCAATGAGAGCTAGCCAAATGGTAGAACTCTTGCTTGGTTTGGAAGAAGTCAAAAGTATCCTTCGCAACAGCTCATATGTTGATATAACAACATTTTTATCATCTTTAGTCATCATGTACTTCAACACGGTTTGGTGAAATCAAAGATTTGAAGGCCTTGTAGTCTTGTGGAACGAACTCTTTCCACATAATGCATGTTTGACACATATAATTATGTTATGGACAAAATGTGTATTAAGCATGTGATAACTGTCTAAAAATAAATAAATAGAATATTTAAAGGCTTGTAATCTATGAAGCATGGGCAATCATGCTTGGGTGTGGATTAGTGTCAGATGCATCTAGTTCTAACGTGACAAAATATGTATTGCACATGCAATTACATGTTATAAATAATAATAAAACCGATAATGTCAAAACATGTTTGAATGTAGTGAAAGTTTTTCTTTTTCATTTTTCCAAATTTGGACTCCATAATGCACAAAACTAAAAATTCTAAAGGAAATAGAAAGAAATAACAAAGTGTAAAGTTAAATGTTGGAAAAGGTGGAAGTATAAAGGTAAGTATCAGTGTAAATATGTTACGGGGATTGAAAACAGGAGAGAAAGAAAGACATAGGTGGCCTAAAATGAGGCAAGCAAACTGTATAAGAACTTCTGATTGAATATTTTGGGGGTATGATGATTAAGGTTTTGGGCATAAAAGTTTGAGCTATTTGAATCTTAATGGTTCTATTTGCATAATACCTTCCTAAAACTTTTTGTCTGTGTCATGTTGTACAGTACGTGTTCTTGTTTATACTTCCTAACTTGTAATTAATTATGTCTGATTTAGTTTGTGATTGTCATGTTCTGCATGTACCATAAAGAAACTCAGAGAAGAACTGACAAGGGCACTAATGGAAGTGAAAGATGGCAACATAGTTGAGGGGGGAACAGAGGGTTCACTTGAGACATTCAATGAGCTTGTGAAGGAGATGACGTCAAAGCAACAAGATATGAAGGCCTTTGCTTTAAAGACTAAGGCCATGGTAATTTATTCTTGCTTAATTTATTCTTGTCTTTATATACCTGCATGTCCATTTCTGTTCTTTCAGTTATTAGTATCGGTTTATGTAGCTTACTTCATTGATAATGTGATAACTGTCTCTTTTCTGTGAAACTTTGACTCGATACTTCCAGCCAAATGTCTTTAGAGAACAATCTACTAGTGTATATAAGGCTGTACAGGCATGTTAACACAAACATTGTAAGTAGTAAGTTGAATTTATATTGTTGTTATACTTTTTCATTTTTATTTTTAATTGATGTGAATCAAAGCTAGGCTTCATTAATAATCCACTCTCTTAACCTAGTGATAAAAATATATGATGAATTTTTAAGGTTCTTAAATTACAGAACCGATACTTTAATCACTTACTACATGACTGTCTTTTGTGACTTCTATTTGGTAAAAAGGGAACAGCTTTCATTATAACATAGCAACGTCTGCAATTACATCAATATTGAGTGTGGCACAGCCACCCCATCTAAATCATCCTGGATTAACTTGAGAATGTCCAGTGGTGGAGAATGGGAAGTTTGCAGACACAATGCAAGTAAAAATGATAAAAATATTCTATTTGTGGGTCTAGAAGGCTTTTATAGGACACCATGATGAGGCTTTTCTTTTTGGTTTTAGTCAATTTGTTGTTTTGCATCAGAATGTTTTACTCTAACTACTTCTATGCCTCTGTTGATTTTTTTTTTTAGTTTGAGACCACATGTTCTAAGGTGTTTGCCCTTAAAATGCATGACCTTACAGAAACTGCATTTAGTTACTAGGTCATGTGCTGGCATCCTCGATTTTAAATAAATGCAAACTTAGCTGATCCTATTTGCTGGCAATCCATCAAATATTTTTTACATACAATGATCACTGGTATACCCATCCTTTTCATGTTTCTTATACCTCCCGTTAATTATTTGTGTTTATAAGTGAATTTTCTTGGAAATATGATTATTGGTATCTAGCAAGTATTTAGGAAGAAAAAAAATGCCACTTGTTCTTCTTTACATTGGTAAGATTCTCTTTGTCAAAAGATCTAAAATTTGTGTAAGTTACCTGTGGAATAACATGGGCAGAACATTTACATTCGAATTCAGCAACAAGTGAGGGAATTTGTCATATTATGTCATGCACCTAGATATATTTTTCTTTTATGCTTCACTGCTTCTGTCTTTACTGTTTTACCATTATGTAATCTTAAATTAAATATAGCAGCATCTATTATACCTACTTTTCTGTGTCAAGTAAATCAAATTATTGGAAGTGCTTTGTTAAGTGGTCTTATCACACATCTGTTAAGTATCAAGTTTGTTGTGGTCTTATGTTAAAGTTGCTCCCTCCCTTATAACCAATTGGTTTTAGGTTGATTGAATAGTATCAAAAAGCTTTTTACTATGTTGCTTTTTCCAACCCAACCCTATGTTGTTGATGGCCATTGTTGCGTGATTTTTCTCTAAAATATATCTATGATTATAGATGCGGTTACCAATTGGTTTTGCGTTGGATGGTTTGCGTGCACGTGTGTGTGTTAAGTGGGGACCTCCAAAACCGTTTTACAATGCTTAACACACTTATCTATCGTTGTTTGTTGCGGCTGCAATTTAATACTATGGGTTGGATTGACATGGTATCAAAGCCCAAGCCTTTTATTATGTTGCTTTTTCCAACCCAACCCCATGTAATGTTGATACCCCTGGTGAGGTTATCCACATGTAGGCCACGTGAGCTATACAGGAGGGGAAGTGTTAAGTGGTGTTATTCCTTGTCAGTTATGTATATGGTTTTCTGTGATCTTTATATTAAGCCCCTCCACCAATACCAATTGGTTTTACATTGGATGCTTAACACATTTATCTATCATGTGTGTGTGTGTGTTTAAGTTGGATGCTTAACATACTTATCTATCATGTGTGTGTGTGTGTCGTAGAGCACTATGCTTACCCAAAATTTTAAGTTGTCAACCGGTGGTGTGTGTAATCCACTCGGCCTTATCCTCTATATTACGGAGAGTTCCAAATAAGATAACCTGAGTCAGGCCATTGGTATCAGTTTATCTTTAAGTGGTGTCCAACTTGCATATGAACTGCAATCTTATTTCCTGTTAGCTCAAAGTTGATTTTTCTCCTAGCAGCGATTAACAGGTTTCACTGCACAGACTAGCTATATAATGGTAAAGGAACATTGGTCAGGATTCTTGCTTGATTATATAATCTCAAAGGACCAAATAAGATTAGTGCTTTGATAAATAGTTTTGACAGCAATTTTTCCTTTCTTTCTTCTGAACCCCAATGAAGATATCTAAGTGTTGTGCTAATTTTTGTTGCTTGCAATAAACATTTATTTTATCTTGCATATATTCTGTTCTGGTTTGATTTTACTAACTAAATCAGGTTTGTGGTTTTTGTTTGCTTGTATGTGCTTATGTATGCATATGGCATGAATGCTTATTATTATGAAGGGTGGAATAAGGAAATTCTGTGTATAAATTATATATTGTCATTTGTTCAGTATGCAACTTACAATATATGTAAACACTTCGACATTCCTCTAATAAATCAAAGTACTTCTTTACCTAAATTATATATTGTCATTTGTTCGGTATGTAGCTTACAATATATGTAAACACTTCGACATTCCTTTAATTTTATTCCCAGCTTTTAGATATGGAGCGGAAGGTCCAGTCAGCAAAGAACCATGAGTTAATGTACTGGTACTTAGCTTCAAGGGGTGTCCCAAAGAGCCTACATTGCCTCTGTCTGAAATTGACCGAAGAGTATGCTGTAAATGCAATGGCCCGCTCTTGTTTACCTCCACCCGAACATGTTTCTCGCCTTGCTGACACATCCTTTCACCATATTGTGCTTCTGACTGACAATGTCCTGGCTGCCTCTGTTGTGATATCCTCCACAGTTGAGAAAGCAGCAAGTCCTGAAAAATTGGTGTTTCACATAGTAACAGACAAGAAAACTTACAGTCCAATGCATGCCTGGTTTGCAATAAATTCGTTGAAATCAGCCGTAGTGGAAGTTAAGGGATTACATCAATATGATTGGTCTCAGGAGGTGAATGTTGGAGTTAAGCAGATGTTGGAAATACATCACTTGATTTGTAGTCATTACTACAATAATCCGAAAGAAGAAGACTTTGAACTTGGGGGAGAGCATCAAAATTTTTTTGAGGCTTTAAAGCCTAGTTGCCTGTCCCTTATGAATCATCTTCGCATTTATATCCCTGAAGTAATTACTCTAAAATTCTGCATTGAATTTTCTGACAAAGTGATTTGTTCTGAACCTTAAAATTCAGTTGGCATTGATATGTTCTAACTTTCATGGGTTCCGCAGCTGTTTCCGGATCTCAACAAGATAGTATTCTTGGATGACGATGTTGTAGTACAACATGACATTTCATCTTTGTGGACATTGGATCTCAATGGGAAAGTCGTTGGCGCTGTTGTTGACTCATGGTGTGGGGACAACTGCTGTCCAGGAAGGAAATACAAGGACTACTTGAATTTTTCTCACCCGACAATTTCATCCAACCTCGACCAAGATCGTTGTGCATGGCTTTCTGGTATGAATGTCTTCGATCTTGAAGCTTGGAGGAGGACCAACATCACATCTTCTTATCATAAATGGTTGAAACTTGTAAGTAAATTGTCTGCTTCTGATTCAGCTACTTGGTGATCAATGTTGTCTTTCTGCCCGTTTAATTGCTTGAATTGGTTTCATACAGAGTCTCAATTCAGGGTTCACACTATGGCAACCGGGAGTGCTTCCTCCAAGCTTACTTGCTTTCGAGGGACATGTGCATCCTATTGATCCTTTATGGCATGTAGCTGGTTTAGGCTATCGATCCTCTTCGGATCAAGGACAGATATTGGAGGCTGCTGCTGTTTTGCATTTCAGTGGCCCCGCCAAGCCATGGCTCGAGATCGGTTCTCCAGTGGTGCAAAGCCTATGGAGCAGGCACATAAATTTCTCGAACAGCTTCATTCAGAAATGTAAGGTTTTGCTTTAGGGTCAGAGGGCAAAGTTTTCTCGACTTGTACACATTTCAGATTGAGGACCGTGAAAACGGCAGTAACACAATATGGAAGCAAGCAGAGGGAAGAAGGTTTTGCCTTCAGTCTCTGCATATAGCAGGAAATCGGTAACTTTCATATCCGTAATGGAAAATAGATGGAAGGTAGCACAAGATATAAGATATAGCAAGGATTTTTTATCTTCAAGATATATAATTACTTATTTAATTGATGATTATATCATATCAAGGTAGCTGTTCAACAACATTGTAAAGTTTAGGCTACTTATCAGTTAATTGGAATTACTTTATATAAATGGTGAAACTCTTTCATCATGTTGGCCCCCCGGTTTAGGGTCACGTTATTTCCCTTTATTGATTCTCTACTTATGGTTCTATGAATCTTTCCGGGTTTTTTCTTCTTTTTGCAGAAGAGTGAAGGTGTTTTTATGTTGGTCAAATTGTACAGGTCCATGTACCAATGTCTTTTTTGTGGATTCATTTCACCTATTATCATTTAGTTCCTTTACTTTTCGAAATGTGCACTTTTATAACCATGGGGCCAAAAGTTCAGCGAATGAGAGTTGGTCCAGCTGCTACAGTCCTGGTTTTTCTACTGATGCATTTGCTTTGTGTTATGATGGTGGTTGTTTTGTTTTTCTTTTTTGGTACTAAGCTATTTCGATTGTCATGTTCCTTGTTTGTGTGTTGCAGTTTATGCATGGAAGTGGAAGTGGCGTTTATGCAGTGTTGGAGAGGGTCGGACTCGACTGTTTTTTCTATCACCGTTGCTGTAAATTTTGACCCGAAATAGATCCATTCGATCATAAAAAGTCAGCTATTCAAATTCACCCTAAACCCAAATCTAAAACTTACCCGACCCAACCTCAATATGATCCAAATAAATAATCTGAAATGATCTGACGTGTATTTTTAAACTATAGTTTAATTTATAATTTGTAAATTATAATTAGGCATAAAGTTAAAAATAGCCCCGACTTTTTAGTTACTTTAGCTCTTTTTTTGTGCAAACAACTATCTAATGTTTAATTTTTGTTTAAAATTTATTCTCGACGAATAGAAATCGTCAGTCAACTAACAGTTAACGCCCTTTGATGATGTGGCGATGCCACTTAGCACTTAGCTGACGTGGCATAATTTTAAAAAAAATTAAAAATATATATTTTTTATTTTTTGAAAAAATTAATTATTTTTTATATGTTAACAATCAAATGATGCCACATCAGCAAAGTGCAACGTGTCATCATTTTATTGGTTAAAAATATAAAAAATAATTATTTTTAAAAAAAATATTTCTTAAAAAATTTATTTTTTAAAAAATATTATAAAATAATTATTTTTAAAAAAAATTAATTAATTTTTAATGAATTACTTATTTTTAAATATTTTTAACCAATAAGATGATATCACACCAGCAAAGTGACATGTGCATCATATGATTGGTTAAAAAATAAAAAATAATTATTTTTTAAAAAATAAAATTTTAATTATTTCTTAAAAATAAAAAATATATGTCACATCAGCAAAGTGCTAGGTGACATCGCCACAAACATGCCACATCATCAAAGGGGTTGACCGCGACGGTTTCCATCTATAGATGGTGAATTTTAAACCAAAATGAAACGTTAGCGAGTTGTTTACACCAAAAAAATAGGGACTAAAGTGACCAAAAGATCAAATGTTGGAGACTATTTTTAACTTTATGTCTTATAATAATTATTATTCATTAACATAAAATTTCTTTTAAGAGTAGAGTAATTTAATCAAATTGCTTCAATTTGGTTGATTAAATCAAGTAGTAATTAGGGATGTTAATTGTGTAACACCCCAATTTGAATCTGAAGTATTACATTCGGGTCACCTAAAATTCAAACTATCAAATTTGCATTTAAAACTATAAGTTTAGTCTTCTTTTAAAACATCAAATCAACCATAATGCATTTAATTAAATAACCAACATAAAACATTTTACAAAACAAGAGCTCCAAGTTTAAAATATTGTACATCAGAATAATATTTCGAATAGAGTTTACAGACTCAACCATTGTAAGGTCCTATGAATACAATAGCCCAAACTAAACATCAAGTATTGTACTCTGAAACGATATGGTGCTGGAAAATTCCTTCTCGATGTGTTCCTCAGCCACGATCAACCTACAAACCTACGAACGGAAACAACGATTCCGAACGCTGAGCTTACAAAGCTCAGTGATACATTTCTACTCTACAACAATTCGTGATTATCATAAAATAAGCATGTGAGGATAATACAATTTAGAGAGCATAGATAAGGCCTCACTATCTATGAGTTATCATCTAGCCTACACTAGCTAAAGTTTTTAGATCACTTATCTCAAGGCATAAAAAAGTCACAAGAAGTCTTACATGTTCCACAATATTTCACACTACTCGAGGTCACTTGACCCCTCAAGGTTAATACATCTATAAGCTATTATACATACACAAGGCCCAACCATACTCGAGATCTCATCAGATCATTAAGGTTAAAGCACACAAAGTAGGACCAGAAATCTATAGTGAGACCCGGAGCCACATAGCATCGAGAACGTACACTATGCATGAGACCCAGGGCCATACAGCGTCTAGAATGTACGCTCTAAACTCTGCAATATCTGAGTGAGACCCAGGGCTACATAACATTGGGAACGTACACTCTATACTCAAAATCTCCCCTCGAGTATCTTCGAATGAAACCCGGTGCCACATAGCATCTAGAATGTACATTCGGCATCTCTAACCATGGTGTTGTATGCTCTCTCACTGGGTATCCGGATCCTATCAATCAAGATAATTCAACCAATCAAATGCCTACACGACATACAAACAACATGATCCCCAAGGATCTCCTTAACGTTGCTAAACATCATCACATCATTTATTTTACATTGCCGGTTAATACATTATGAAGAAGTATATAGTTATTCTCATTAATCCATATCATTACTTTAATCAAGGTGATTCGACCAAACAAGTGCCCGTATGGCACACATCATCATAATCAATACCACCACTTTATGGTTTCTATCATTAACGAGTTAACCAAAACTTACCAAGTTATTACATATTATGCTCATACATGAAGGTTAAATCACGATTTCTCAGTTTTACTATTTATTTTACCACATTAGGAGCTCATTGGACCACTGTCCTCGAATTACCAGCCCTTCAAACTCAATTACACATTTTTGGGCAGATTTCCTAGTGGGTACCGGTAATAGACCACGCGTACCGGTATGATACCATATGTATCGGTACTTACAGCGTATCGATACTAATTTAGCTCATTGGAATTTCAATAAATTAGAGGGTACCGATACGGGTCGACTCGTACCGATACGGCTTACATCGCGTACCAGTATAGCTTGAAGCTCGTACCAGTACACCCCTCACAGTTCATCCGTGTTCTTCAACCAAGAACACAGGGTACCGGTATAGGCTCCTTGTGTGCCAGTATCAAACCCAAAAATGGCTTTCTAGGCCAATAACCTCTTAACTTGATCCTACATCTTATGAGAGTTGTTTAGGGTGGTTTACTACAAATTTTGCACATTATTAGCATTTAATTCGAATTTTACCATTAACAAGGTTTTAAGCTACCAAAACACCAAATCTAGCAATCTCAACCATAAAATCAAGCAACAATTAATTTATGATCCTCAAGAAGGGTAAGAGTCAGAGATGTATTGACCTTTTGGAAGAATATCAAATCAAGTCTTCCAACGAAAATTCCTTCAACTTCTTTCTTGACTCAAGCTACGAAGAACCCCAAATCACCTCATTTTTGCCTCTGAAAAAGAAAATGAATCAAGGCTTAATCCAAAACTAGAGAAAGGTTTGGCTACAGATTAACACCCTTAAAAACATGGGAAAAGCCCAAAAGCTTAATCCCCTCCAAAACTTATAAATGACAAACTTACCATTTCTCCACAAAATTATGCTTTTCTTGAAGTTTGAGAGGTGAGGATTAAGAATCCATAAATCTTAAATCTTGAATGAGAAATTTAGGGTATACTGTTTGGATCTTTAGCTTCTAAAAACCAAGGTTGAAGAATGGGAAAAAATAAAGGTGTGTGAAGGAAGGAAGATGAAGAGAGATGAATGATATCATCTTTTTTTCACGTGAAGAATCAAGGGGATTAAATGTGATCAACCTTTATTTTTAGGGTAAACTACACCAATAGTCACCAAACTATGGTTTCTTTCCTATTTTGGTCATCAAACTATTTTTTTTGGCAAAAACATCACTAACGTTATGTTTCCTTCCTATTTTGGTCACCGAACTATTTTTTTTGGCAAAAACATCACTAATGTTACGTTTTCTTCTTATTTTGGTCACCGACTGTTATTTTATTTTTTAAAAATTTTCTATGTCATTTCTTCTCTCTCCTCATTGTAGCGACCTAAAAATTTCTCAGTCATTGCTAAAAAGTACGTAATTCGATTTTCTTTGGTCTTTTTGAAAAATACTTGAAAATGTGGGGATTCTTTAAAAATTCGTGTTTGAAAACAAAAAGACTTGGAGTCGCCACCGGCCTCTAAGGTAGGCCGGACACCCTAAAACTAGAGATTCTCTCGAAAAAGGGTTCGAGAGTTGGTTATGCGTGGGGAAGGATTAGCACCCCATCACGCCCGAAAATCGGTACCAAAATTTATGTTGCTTTTAATTTGATGGAAATTATCAAAATTTAAATTGAATTTAATTAAATTGTTCGTAATTGAATTTAGACTATTAATTAAACGAGCTTTGTCAAATTGATGGATTTGGATTAATTTATGGTTCGAACATCGTTCATCACCTTTATGCATGATGCAAGCATTTAAACATGATGATATGACTTGTCAAAATTTTAATTTGAATTATATTTACCTTTAGACGATAAGAATTAATTCGAATATTTGGTCAACATTCAGTGAGCCAAGACTGTTACGACACAAATATCGGAATTAATAGATACATCCGTTTTATAATTAAAGTTAATTAATAACATACAATGTCCAAATAAAATATTAGCCACATGAATGCCAATTATAATGTATGGCAAAGAAAAACATAAAATAAAACTTAGGCCCACTAAAGTTCTAACCTAAAAGGCTCAAATTATTGAAATCCAATTAGTGTTCTAATTATCAACTAGGTTTGACTAAATATTAGCCCTAAATTGGTTAACTCCTAAAAAGACTAGAAGTCCCTGTCATTTTATTGGTTATCTTGAACCATGATAATCAACTCGATTAATTTTAAACCAGAATCCCAATAAGCCAAGGAAACTATCTAAAATCAATTGAATTAATTAACCATGGTTTAAATTAGGTGATCTACATAAAATTCCAATTTTACCCCTAAAATGATTAAGAACTGTTCAACCAATTCAATACATTCAACATTTACCCCAATGAGCCAAGGGCAAATTTAAATGGATTAAATTGATTCGAATTTAAAGTCTAATTAAGGCTCTAAACTTAACCTAAATTTAATTTAACTAATTTAAAGCATATGCTCCCATAAAACGAGCGCATAGTTTAAATTAATTAAATTAAATTCTAAACTTTAAGGTAATCCTAAAGGGCCTAAACTAGAAAAACAACAAAAAAAAACGAAAACAAAATTAAACCTGGACAAGCAAAACACGAAAATATATACATAGAAACTTATATGTAAGATGCGGTAATCGAAACATACCGTATATACATTCTTACTTCACAATAATATACATATATTACTCCTTTAACTACCTAATGCATATTCATACATAGCATATAAAATACATACATTACATTAACAACGTTGTTAAAAAAGGAAAGAACTGAAAATAGAAACGGCAGCACCAATATTGACCTCAAAACCTATACCATGCAAGAAAAAAGGTACATATGCGTGTATATATAATAACATATGTATACATACTCCATATATAATATATGTAGTAAAAAAGAACTAGAAACTACAACATACAAACATAAATGTAGTGTAAAGTGTAAACGCCCTATATGTGGATATGCATGGCATGTAATATGCAGTGTAAAAAGATTAGGGTTTCTGTTTTAGGGCCTTACTGGGCCAATTTGTAATTATATATATATTTTGGGCTTTTAAATTATGTAAATGGACTGATAATAAATTAACAATTTTGGGCTTTGTTATTTAATTATTGTTTATTTTATTTATTCAACCTGTTTTATGTATTTATACTTTTGTTTAATATAATATAATAAGTAGTAATAATATAATAGAATAATTATAATAAACTGACAATAACATAACCATAATATTTTTGTTTTTCATTTGAAATATAACATATAACTGAAATAAATTAGTAGCAATTAATTACACAAATAATATTAAAAACAATACTAATAATAATATTTTTTGTTTTTCCTTTTCATTTTAAGCTAATATATTATACCCAAAGCCCATTAGTGCACAAAAATAAAAGTGGGCCGAGCCTAGGATAAAAGTAGTGATTACATTTGTAAGTAATATATGTTATTTTATAATATTTTTATTCAAACTAACAAGATGGTGACATGTGTCACTGCCTATTAGTGAAATAAAAGGAATGAAAAATCAAGCTCCTTATGCAGATAGAGAGATTCGACTAATAGGCAGTTACACGTTTTACCATCCTATTAGGTAGTTACATGTGTCACCATCTCTCTGGCTGCATAAGGGGTTCGATTTTTCATTCTTTTTATTCCACTAATAGGCAGTAACACGTGTTACCGTCCTATTAGTTTGAATAAAAATATTATAAAATAACATATATTGCTTACGAGGAGAGAGAAAAAATGACATAGGAAATTTAAAAAATAAAATAACAGCCGGTGACCAAAATAAAAAGGAAACATAACGTTAGTGATGTTTTTGGCAAAAAATAGTTCGGTGACCAAAATAGGAAGGAAACATAACGTTAGTGATATTTTTACCAAAAGAAATAGTTCGGTGACCAAAATAGGAAAGAAACCATAGTTCGGTGACTACTGATGTAGTTTACCCTTATTTTTAAAAAGGGTAAAATTACCCCATAAAGCCTCCTTGTTTTTCCCCTTTTTACAAAGTAGCCACTTTCTAAGCTTATATGGTCCAATTCTCATTCAATAAGGCCCAATGGTTTCAATACACGAAGGTCCATAACTCGGGTCAACGCCTAATCATTAACTCAGAAATTTGGGTCATTACAACTCTCTTATCTTGAAAAGAAATTTCGTCATTGAAATTTAAACGAAGGAGAAGATGTAACCATCTCAGATCCAACCATTTTCCAGCTCACACAAATTTACCTCGATTTTGAAGTTCCCTTACAAACTTCCTTAGCCAAAGCTCATAACACTGCACTTCTCAACACCTCTCTCATAAAATCCCTAATAATTCATTCCCAATAATCGAACAACACTCACAATGAACCATAAATCAGAACAACATAGAATGGACCCAAACAACACTGTTTAAACATCAAGCCAAGGAACTCACTTCGGACGAGTTTCATCTCGGTTAACAATCCTCTCTACCCCATATGTGGTTTAAAACTCTTGAACCCAAACCTCATATGTGTCCGAAACTTGACACATTTTCAAACATATACTACTAAGAACATTTCTTCGTCTATTATTAACACCATAACCAAACGTTTCAAGAACATGCAAAACTCTGACAATCGAACTCTACCATCAATCTATCTTGAACTAACAATCATTCTTCACTGGCTTGGCTAACCAAAACAAAACTTAGCATCTCACTTTACTTGAACTCGCCCCAACAAAAACGAAAGCTAACTTACGATCATGCAACTCCACTACTCGAGCCACTTTGATTCCAAAAGAAAACAGTTACCACTTACAAACTCTACTAGAGATAAAAAAATCATCCAACTTCCCTTAAAGATTCGAACATACTCTTCCAAACCAACCACTTAATTTTAACAAACAATTATGCTAAAACTCTAACAAGCCCTCAAGGATTTCAAATGGTTCTTCCAACAAAATTGATGCCACACAAGAATTTGGTTCTACATAACCATAGCCGATAAACCACACTTCTGCTACGCTACTCTGATAATCTCTATGCTATTTTACCATACATCTAGACAATCCATCTCAAAATCTGGGTAGAACAACCATTTTATTCATCAAGTCAGTAATTATACCGATGTACTCATGAGTCCGAGCTATCTCATGACTTGTCCTTAAAATCCAAACATCACATCGAACACAATATTTATCACAACCTCTCTTTAACCTTTAACTTACGATACTCGAATTTTAAATCATCATACAAAACCTCAAAACCTAATAACTACTTACAAGGTCATCGACCTCAAGGAAGGAGTAACAGTCATCCACCGTTACTCATCGGCTCACAACATTTAACATCAACACGCTTCACCATACCATTATTGAAAACAACATAGGCACATCCACTTGGCGACGACTCTCATATCTACTCACTTTACAAATCAGTTTCGCTCTCTAGAAGTTCAGTCGGTGCCATACTACAAGGTAATAGACACTAATATCGAACTCGATATTACCTCTATCGTGGGTTCTAACCCACTATCAAGAGGTAAGCCCACTCATTCCTCGAAGAACACTTTATTTACCTCTTAATCTTCTACAAGCTCTAAAACTTTAGACTTTCAGCCCTTGTATCCATTGCGGGGGTTAGAGATACCTCAAAACTTACCAAACTACTCTTAAATTAACATCACTGAAACATAGCGATCACGCTAGGGAGGTAATGGTTTCTCGCCCCCATTACCAGCAAATGGGTTCGTCTAGAACCATGAAGCTTTTAGACTCTTGCTCGAAAACCAAGGCATACATCGTGCTCACACGACCAACCTATACTAAGGGTAACATCTACTAACTAGGGATAGAGTAAATCTAACAAGTCCACGAAGACTGTTACTCTCAATCTTACTCACCATCCACAGTAAATCCTTACCTACAAGCACTTACAAATTTGATGAATTAATAAATTCAACATCAACCTCTTGATCTTACCATAACATTTATTCAACAAGAATCAATACCATTACATGAATGAGAAATCATATTTCCATTAATACAATAACTGTAATCAAAATAAAATATTAGTACCTGATATATCATCGGTGGCAAAGCTGTCATCTCTAGTATGAACGACAGACTGTCTAGCTACTGCTCGAACGTCAACTCTAACAATAGATCTCATGGTACTTCTACCGGGATATCTAAACGATGCTCTAGCACCGTCTCTAAAAAAACTCTGACCATGCTGAGAAGGAATCAACATCTGAGACTGGACTTGAGTAGCATCATTTGTAACTGGGCAGTCTTTTATTATGTGACTTGGTGCCCATCACCTATAACAAACCCTCCAAAGCAAGAAGCACACTCCAAGATAATGTCAACCACAATGCTCACAAACTGGTGGAAGCGACACTCTGATTGAACCATCAATACTCTCCCCAAGAGCAAAAATCAAGGAACCCTTACGAACCCTTGGTCTAGAGCCCTAACTGATTTCCAGCAGTTGATATGAAACAACTCTCTTTGAACCCCCATCGAAGCAATGAACCTCCTAAACAGAGCCTAAGAAGGACTTATAATGCCCTGAGTTCCCAAAATCTGATCCTTGGAGTCTCCAATTGACTTAGTGTCAAACCCTAAAGTCATTCAAGTACTCTCACACTATTGACTAACTCCGAGAACGTCCTAAGTGGACCCTCTGTCACATATATTTTAAAGTTGATCTTTAATCTATGTCTAAACCTCTCACACCTTAACTTCTCGGTGGCAACTAACTCTAGGGCATAACGGTTCAACCGCAAAAAATCTTGCTCATACTTGGATACTATCCGGTCCTCTTTGACTATATGCATGAATTGATCTCTGAACTCATCCATACAAACCTCACTAATGTACTTCTTCCTAAACTCATCCAAGAAGACACCCTAGGTTGAAAATACAGGTTGTACTCCCAACTCAATAGTATTCCACCACTCATGGGCATTGCCCTTAAGAAGAGAGACAATACAATCGATGTCATCTTTTAGATTTTTCTTCATCTGTTTTTGAATCCATTGAGTGACTCTTAACCACTGGTCAGCCTTGATTGGGTTATATTCACCTAAACCTTCAAAACCTTTAGGTCCATAACGGTTAAGCCTCTCTACAGGGGTATTTCGAGGCATATCAGATTGTCTGGGACAGCTTGCACAACTTACAATGGAGCAGAGGTATGATCATGGATGTTGTTCGTATCTCCACTTTCGGTACCTTCCAAAATACTCGTGTCCCCAACATCAAGGACAGACTCCTTACTGAAGTCTTCCGTTTGAGAGACATAACTCTCTTCACGACCTTCCTGGTCATGTTCAGCTCACCAACCATCGAATAAAATCACAAGGAAACAAGGTAACACCATCAGGATTCCCAATCTTGGAAGAGTACAACTTAAATTTAAGGGCTTGTATTCACTAGACACCTTACCACAACCTCTATACAACCCTGGGGTTTTCTAGAACCGGCTAAACCTAGGCTCTGATACCATTAAATATAATACTTGATCCAGATCTGAAGTACTATATTTGGTCACCCAAAACCCGAACATCAAATTTTCATTTAAAACCATAAGTTTAGCCTTCTTTTAAAACATCAAATCAACTATAATGTATTTAATTAAATAAATAATATAAAACAATTTACAAAATATGAGCTTCTAGTTTAAAAAATTATACATCAAAATAATATTTTGAATAGAGTTTACAGACTCAACCACTATAAGGTCCTATGAATACAATAACCCAAACTAAACATCAAGTATTGTACTCTAAAGTGGTACAGTACTGGGAAATCCCTTCTCGATATACTCTTCGGTCACGATCAACCTACAAACCTACGAACGGAAACAACAATTTTGAACACTTAGCTTACAAAGCTTAGTGGTACATTTCTACTGTACTATAATTCATGATTATCATAAAACAAGCATGCAAAGATAATACAGTTTAGTGAACATAGATAAGGCCTCTTTATCTATGAATTATCACCTAGCCTATACTAGCTAGAGTTCTTAGATCGCCTATCTCAATGCATCAAAAAGTCTGCAAGAAGTCTTACATGTTCCACAATGTTTCACACTACTCAAGGTCACTCAACCCCTCAAGGTTAATACATCCATAAGCTATCATACATGGCACACAAGGCCCAACCATACCCGAGATCTCATCAGATCATCAAGGCTAAAGCACACGAAATAGAACCACAAACTTTGAGTGAAACCTGAGGTCACACAACATCGAGAATGTACACTCTAAGCGAGACCCAGAGTTACATAGCGTTGGGAATGTACACTCTAAACTTTGTAATATCTGAGTGAGACTCAAGGCCACACATCATCGGGAACATACACTCTATACTCGAAATCTCCCTCTGAGTATCTTCAAATAAGAACCAGTGCCATATAGTGTCGAAAATGTATATTCGACATATCTGACCATGATGTTGCAACACTCTCTCACTAGGTATTTAAATCCCAACAATCAAGGTAACTCAACCAATCAAATGCCTACCTGATATACATACAACGTGATCCCCAAGGATCTCTCTAACGTTGCTAAACGGCACCACATCGTTTATTTTACATTACCAGGTTGTTTATACATTATGGAGAAGTATATAATTATTTTCATTAATCCACATCATTACTTTAATCAAGGTGATTCAACCAAGCAAGTGCCCATATGGCACACATCATCATAATCAATACCACCACTCTATGGTTTCTATCATTAACAAGTCACCCAAAGCATACCAAGTTTTTACATATTATGCTCATACATGAAGGTTAAATCTCGAGTTCTCAGTTTTACAATTCATTTTATCACATTAAGAACCCACTAGACCACCGTCCTCGAATTACTAGCCCTTCAAACACAATTTAACATTTTCGGGCAGATTGCCCAGTAGGTACCAGTACTGGACCACAAGTAGCAGTACGATACCCTGGGTATCGGTACTTACAGCGTACCGATTTGAATTTAGCTCATTGGAATTTCAATAAAATAAGGGGTATCGATACGGGTTGACCCGTACTGATTTGGCTAGAAACACATACCAGTACTGCTTGAAGCTCGTACTGATATACTTCTCACAGTTAATCTATTTTCTTCAACCCAGAATATAGGGTACCAGTACGGGCTCCCTGTGTACCTTTACCAAAGCCTATAAATAGCTTTCTATGCTCAGGAAATCACCTCTAAAGCCCCCAAAACGCAACCAACAATCTTTTAACTTGATCCTACATCTTATGGGAGTTGTTTTGGGTGGTTTACTACAAATTTTACACAATATTAACATTTAATCCAGATTTTACCATTAACAAGGTTTAAGCTACCAAAACACCAAATCTAGCAATCCCAGCCATAAATTCAAGCAAGGCAATTAATTTATGATCTTTAAGAAGAGTAGGAGTTAGAGATGTACTGACATTTTGCAAGAATCCCAAATCAAGTCGTTCAACTAAAATCCCTTCAACTTTTCTCTTGACTCAAGCTACAAAGAACCCCAAATCACCTCCTTTCGCCTCAAAAAAAAAGAAAATGAATCAAGACTTAATCCAAAACTAAAGAAAGGTTTGGCTACAGATTAACAACCTTAAAAATATAGGAAAAGCCCCAAAAGCTTAATCCCTTCCAAAATCCATAAATGAGAAACTTACCCTTTCTCCACAAAATTATGCATTTCTTGAAGCTTGAGAGGTGAGGATTAAGAATCCATAAATCTTAAATCTCGAGTGAGAAACTTAGGGTATAAAGTTTGGATCTTTAGCTTCTAAAAACCAAGGTTGAAGAATGAGAGAAAAAGGAGATATGTGAAAGAAGAAACATGAAGGGAAATAAATGATATTATCTTTTTTTTTCCTTTTCACATGAAGAATCAGGGGAATTAAATGTGACCATCCTTTATTTTTAAAAGGGTAAAATCATCCCATAAAGCCTCATTGTTTTCCCCCTTTTTACAAAGTAGCCACCTCCCAAGCTTAAATAGTCCAATTTTCATCCAACAAGGCATAAACTTGACCTAATGGTTCCAATTATCCAAACCAACATGAAGGTCCATAACTCGGGTCAACGCCCAATCATTGACTCAGAAATTCAGGTCGTTACAAATTGGGCGGGGAGGGTGTGAAGGGCACTTCATACGCTCATTTCTGTTAAGAATTTTCATCTCCATCCCCGCCTCACGATCCATGTCTCATCACCCACGTGGGTCCTGAGACCCACCTAATCCCCTCTTTACCGCCCCATGACCCATTCATATGATACATATAAATATTAGTTAAATAATTATAAATCAAATTTATCATGAAAAAGTATGAAATATATGTCATTCGGATTCCCACCACAAATGTGATATTATTTCAACTGTCACCCTTTTTTAAAAAAATAATAATATACAAAATTAAATTTTGTACAATACAAATTGGACTAAAAAGGTAATAAAGTCTATTGTAAAAGACCAGAAAATAGCACAAATAACATGTAAAATAATATTTTAATTGTTGTAGCAAATAAACAATATAGAAGGAACTAAAAAGAAAATAACAATGATAAAATAACCTTTAAAAAATAAAAACAAATACCAATAGAATCTGAATAACATACAATATTAGGAAAATAACATTAAAAAAAGTAAAGAATAACATACCTATGGTGAGGACTAAAGAGAAGAAAACAAACCTTCAAATAAAACTTAATGGTAAACAACAGTAAAGAAGAAACCAATAAATATAAATATCATATATATATATTTATAAATATTCTAAGATAAGTCAATATGAATTATCTTACATTTGACTTTGATTTAAACTGATATTTTAAAAAATATTTATATATTTTATCTGATCAATCTCAAACTCAATTATATATATATTGAATTTTTCATTAATATCCCAAGATAAGTCAATATGAATTACTTTAAATTTGATCACGATCCAAACTAATACTATATTTTTAATAACATGTTATAAGATCTGTTGGAACAGTGAGGTGATGAGGGGCGAGTGGGTACAAAGACATATTCATGTCTTCCCCACCACTCATGACCAATTTAATTTTTATCTTCATTCCTGCGAAATTTGTAACTATCCATACTCAATTGAATACGAAGTGAGGTGAATCCCCACAAAACCTATCCCACTGATATCCCTAATAGTAATCGACTTTTCTGACCTACTAATTTTTGGCTAATTTTAAAATATTAAAATTTATAATTGAAGATATAAAATATAAACTCACATAATATAATAATAATAATATATTTTAAAATTTATATACATCAATATAATCATAAATATTTTTTTTACTATCATGTTGTAATGGGATGAGTGATTTCGTGTGAAATAATTGTTTACAGGTTAAATCATAATAATATGCAGAAAGTATGATTTAATTTAAATATTTTTAATAATGAAACCAAAAGTACATGAGTATTACTGTTAAAAAAATACATGAGTGTTAAATACAAATAAATTTAACATTATCCTACTTAAAGTAATTCATTCGTTAACATTATCCTACTCGAAGTAATTCATTCGTTAAATTGAATTTGTATCACTGAACATGAAATGGGAATTCAAAATTCATACGACCTAAAATCAACTTAAAATTTTTGAACATCTACTGATCCGACCTATTCATTTGACAAGACTAGTGATATCCTATATTGATTTGACAATAATAATATCAAAGAAATAACAAATTTCACCTATAAAGAATAAATATATAATGTCAAAATATACCTCTAACATTTCACAGATTAGTCACTTTAACCTTTATTTTTTGAAAATATTTTAACTCTTAACGTTTAATTTCAATCAAAATCGCCTTTTGTTGGATGAAAACCGTTAGTTAACGCATCTTGTTGACTCAGAAGATATATGTAGACTAAAATGATAATGTAATACATCCACATATCAGTAAGTGATAATGTGGTCAATAAAAAATATTTTTTAATAATTATATATATATTAAATTAATGATAACTAATCAGATGATGTCGAGCTTGGCTGTGTAACCATTGTTATTACCTGCGTTCCAACTCCTTCTCTCTATGTATCTTCCATTAACCTTCAAAGCTTGAATCTTTCTGGTGAAATACCATCTTCCATATGTGAACTACCTTGTTTGTCTCATCTTAACATGTTCCTCTTCAACAAAAATGGCACCCACTTCTTTCAATCACGAGAAAGTTTGCGTGGTGGACGTCTCCGGTAAAATATTATTAACTGAGATAAGACTCAACCACATGATCATCTTATTCATCGCCTAATGTAAATGTTATCATGTTCTACTTTCATACAAAACGATCAATTTTATTCTAAGTTTAATTATGATAAGAAAGAAGCCAATTAATCTCCAACTTCTGTGATTAAAATGTATGATAAATGTAATAATTCACTTTTTGAAATATGTAAATATTAAGTAAATAAATTTTAAAGTTTTAATTGAATTATTATAATAAATTATAAAAAAGAAATTAAGATACAATATAAACATAACACACAAAAAAACAAATTTTTAGAAATTTTCTACATGAATGAAAGGTAAAAAAAAATTGTGGATGGGACAACGTCCCCTCCCACTATATACATAACTCCATCACTAATATCAAATGACTTAATGTCACAGCAGTCCTGGATGTAGTAACTGAGTTGAATAAATATTTTCCAAGTAGATCAGAGAAGGGGTGAAAAATCAATCATGTTCTATATATCAAGAGTTTTAACTAAGAAGCATATAACACAAAAATAAACTATAAAACACTTAAAAAGGAGTCCTAAGTTCCTTACATTCAACACCAACAGCTAGTTATATAATATATATATGCTTAACCGGAGATACAGTTGGTAGAACCATTAGAGTCAGCTGCACCAAAATGTAAACAATTAATCAGAAAGAAAAGAAATATGCATCAGAATGTGAGCAATATTTTAAGAACTGGGGGAAATCATTCACCCAACACATTACACTATATAATTCTTCAAAGTTAATGGTTAAATAGCAATTAGTATAGCCTTTTTTCAACTTAATTTATATGCATTAATCGGCATGGTATGGTTCCAAAGGGCAGATTGTTTCCCAATGTATCATTGTTTAGTGCAAGTATAATCCAACTTAAAGTAGTAGTTTTCACCATTTCTTTTCCTTTGTGATTACATGCATGCACTTGTTACTAATAACAACACTCCATTTTTTTCACAGCTTTTATGGCATTACTATGATTTTGATAATGAGACCTTTTGTGTAAATAGAAAATTATGTATGGATTCTTGTAATTAGAATGATGGTTAGAGCATATTATGTAGTTTCAAACCTTGAATAGTACTGGATGGAGGGGAGAAGATAGCTTATACAAGTTGAAGAGCAGTTTGGTCTTGGTTGGAGTAATCATTACTGGGTTCCACCAGGTTTACTGGCAGAAAGTTGCGATTGTAGGAGGCTTGCATCAGCTGGTTTGATTGTTGTTGCGCTCTTTCATTTTCAGCTATCTGCATGCATGCATACATAGGTATGCCGTCCAACAATATGAACATCTATGATGATGATGATGGTTATGAACATGATGCAGACCTTTTCTCGCAGGTACATGTTGTCATTCTGCAGTTCAACTTCCTACAAAATATATAGCCAGTTAAGAAAGAGGATTCTGATTTAACCATGTCCATATGCATCACAAGCAACATATGATGCTAGACAAGGATGTTCAAATTCCCCTCTTCAATATATATATAGAAAAATAGGGATGGATGAAAAATTTACCCACTTTTGCATGAATCCGATTTCTGCGAACAGTAATTCGCTCTGATAGAGTTAAACAATGTGGTTTATTCAATCAAAATCAAACAAAGAAATTAAGATGGAAGGAAAGGATTAGGTAGTTATTAAACAAGAAAAATGAACCTTTTTGGATCTAATTCTACAAATGCCTTTCTCCAGTCTGCCTTCCAGGTTCTTGAGTTCCTTAAAGTTCAAAGAGCTACGAGCCTCTCCAAGGATATGCCTGCAACAAAATTACACCCATCATTTATATGTACATATATAGACTAAAATAAGAAGAAGATGGTTGGTTAATGGTTACCTGTTCATGTTCTGAACATCACGAATTTGTCGCCGGAGTTTGGTGGCTTCTTGCTGGTAGAGCTGAGTTCATTTTTCACACACAGTATCAGAGTTAAGTAGTGTCAATGGCAGTAGTACATGCATGGTATTCAGAATAAGTAACAATGTTGTTTCATGCCTGCATACGAAATTATCTAATTTGTTTAATTTTAAATGGGGATGCCGATGCTCCTCACTAGGACTGGGTGCATCCGCCCCTGTCGTATAGTATAAGCTAAATTTGGAACTTGCCTGAATGTTGGCTTCAGCAACAGATCCTGGGTTTGTTGCATCTGAGCATGCTTTCTTGTATCTTTCAATTGTTGCTCTTACACTGCCAACATCATCATAAACGCTACTCAATTCTTAATATATTGCATACATATATAACACAAGAAATGAATATGCCACCTTTTCTTATACAATGATGGCAACATGGAATAACAATTTGGATTGCTCCAATGCTGCTGGGTTTTTGTTTTATTTTTTTTCTTAGCTTTTATCAACACGTTAATGAATATTCAACTAGTTGAATCAGCAAAGAGTTGTGATTTTTCTCATCCAAATATAGGATAAATTTAACTATTTTCTTATATGCATGCAATTAACATCTAGGACATACCTCAAGTTGTATATCAGGGACCTCAATAAAATTTTCAATTACAAAAACAAAATTCATGTTAATGTATTTATAAATGCTGATATAGAAATTCTAAAATTACATTTTTTATTTTTATTAAAACTAGAGGGAAATAAATAAAAATAGAAAATGAATGTTAAATAATAATAAGAGAAGAATTGTCTTTTTAATTAAAATTTACTTAGTAAAGATCTAAAGGGGATTTATGAGATTTTCTTCTTTGGTTGCCTTTTCGGTTTCCCAGGTATTCGCCCTAATTATTCCAAAACGACCCATGGTAGTGGGTGAATCTCCTAGCGAAGATTTTCTGTATGCACAATGCCTCGAACTATAGACTTGTTTAAGCGATACCAAGCTACTTACCACTTGAACCGACACCGTTGGTTGATAAGCACTTTATTAATTACAATTATTTGTATAATATATATCTAATAGTAATTAGAAAGGCAACAATATACCAATAAATGTTTGGGACAATAATAAGGTCCATTGAACTCTCAAATAAAGGATAAATTATGTCATAGACTCTTCCTACTTAGAGATTATACCATAGACATTTCCTACAACATAGGATATGAGTCCGACCAATTAAATTAATACATATCATATACTTTTTTCATGCCATATTTACACATAAACATGTTCATGACATCTATTTTTACCAAAGTTAATAAAGGGAGAAAATTTTGACATAAATATCTTCTTCTCTACCTTTCACTTCTCCCGCAATTAAAATAAGTTTTTCTCCATTGATGCATTCCCTTGCATTTTTTAAAACAAAATAGGAACTCTATTATTTTTTTGATGATATGAAAATATCCTAAAAATCAATTTAAAAAAATTCATTATATATATTCACTAATAGATCAATAAATTAAAATGTTAAATATTTTAATCAAAATTCAAAGTGTTTATAAGATAAAAGATACAAATTATCTAAAAATAGATATTTTTAATATTTTTATGGGTTATATAAATTTCCGTCTTCTAATTTTCTAATATAATTTTTTAACCTAAAATCGTGTGTTATTTTAGCCAAAAAAAATGCCAGCACCAACCGATTATTTCACCAGTCAATCTCATATATCTTAATGGCCATCTCCTTATGCCACACATTTGGCAACACTTGACTTGAGATCTTTTCCAGAGTTTCAACTCTAAATTTCGATGAATATACTGAATAAAAATTGTTTGCAATTTGGATGCAATCATATCAGTACTAATGCACCAGATTCTATCAGAAAAGTTGTTTGCAGAGCCGGTGAAAGATTACATCATCACATAAAAAGCTTAATTTCACAATTGACATAAATTAGTCTAAAACCATCAATTTAAACATGGAAAAAACTTTGATACACAGGCCGTGTAAACTAAAGTTTACACGCGCCTTTTAGTTTTAGGGGTTAGGGTTTAAGGTTTAGGTTGTAGGGTTTAGAATTTAAGGTTAGTGTTTAGAATTTAGTGTATAGGGTTTAAGATTTAGGGTTTATTTTTTTAGGGTTAGGGTTAGGAATTTAGGATTTGAGTTTTTATAGTGTAAATACACAGGCTTGTGTAAAATTTTGAATACATTTTACAGGAATAGCATAAGTTGCAAAATGTTTAGCAACGGAACTGAAACTTTGAGCTTTAAACTTCAATAGCACAATGGTTCCTATGTTGCTAAATGCTACTCTAGATGTGTTGAGGTTTTTTTGTGGGTTACGTTATTCGAGTGTTTTTTTGTTGTTTTCTTCTGAATTGTTTTGTTTTCGGCTTGGTGTTTGTATCTGGAGCTGTTTCGGACCATGTTATCCGTCGTCTTTGTACCACACTTTGTGGTGGATTAATATGAATACTAATAAAACTTTCTTTCTTTGCAAAAAATATAGCAAGGTGTGCTATTGAAGTTTAAAGTTCTTGGAAATGTATTCAAAATGCTTTCCTATCAATGATAAATGATAGGGCATTTTAATTTGGTGGTTTTAGACTAATTTCTATCAATTGTGAAATTAAACTTTTTATGTGACGTAATCTTTCACGGGCTCTGCTAATAACTTTTATTTAGAAAATTCGTCGAAATGTAGACTTGAGACTCTTGAAAATATCTTAAATCAAGTGTTGCCCATAAAGAGATGGCCATTAAGATATGGGAGATTGTCTGGCGAAATAACCCGTTGTTGCTGACATTTTTTGGGGGCTAACTTAACATAGGATTTTAGGTTAAAAATTATATTAGAAAATTAGAAGACGGGAATTTTTATAACCAAAAAAATATCTATTTTTTTAGATAATTTGTATCTTTTATCTTATAAACATTTTGAATTTTGATTAAAATATTTTACCTTATAATTTCTTGATCTATTAGTACATATGTATATGTTGAATTTTTTAAAAATTGATTTTTAGGCAATTTTTGCATCATCAAAAAGAATAATAACGTTCCAGTTTTGTTTTGAAAAATGCAAGTGAATGCATCAATGGAAGAAAACTTGTTTTAATTGAGGGAGGAGTGAGAGGTAGAGAAGAAGAGATTTATGTAAATTTTTTCTCCCCTTTGTTATCTTTGGTATTAAAATAGATGTCATGGACATGTTCTATTTGTAAATATGACATGAAAAAAAAGTATATCATGTGTATTAGTTTAATTAGTTGGGTTCATATCCTAAGTGGAAGGAAAGGTCTATTATATAGTTAAGAATCTAAGTTAGAATCTTGAAAACATCTTATTAAGAGGGACAATTCCGTAAAAAAAATGAAAAAAAAAACCCCTCAAAAATTAAAACGTTAAAGCTCTATATTAACACATCAACATTTATAAAGTGGTATGAGCTTCCAGACGGGCAAGGAAGATAAATTTCCAATGATTCCATAGTGTTCCATTAACACCTAATTCATCAATATCCCTAATGCTATAGTGTTTTTTTTTTATATCAATTTGTTAACTTATGATAAATAAATTATATATTTTTTTGATAATATTCAATTAAAAACTATTAAAATAGTTGGATGAAAGGACTTGGAATGAGTATGCATGTGGCCGATATCAGTTTAAACATTATATGCAATGAACAGATTTTAAAATGCATTTCTACTCTTTAAAACTACATGGGGATATGAGTAAAGAAAACTATATAAAATAGTAGCCAAATGGAAAATATGGGTGGACAAAACTCGACTCGAAAAAATTAAATTATTCGGCTCGACGCAAAAAACTCCCGACTCATTTTAACTCGACTCAGCTCGAAAAATTTTAAATAAAGTTTGAATTAAAAAATAAAAATTTGAATAACTCAAAATTATTAGTAATTAGTTGATCAACTTTTAAATTCGAGTCGAGTCCCCCAATTCTTCCCAATACATTAAGTATATCAAATGTAAAAAAAATAAAGAAATATATATGTATATCGTATGTGGATATAGAAAGTCGTTTAAATTAGAACCAATATGTATTATAATATTATAAATAATTACAATTAAATTTGTACAAAAACTCAAAAGTTCAACTTAACTCGAATTTTATAAACTTGATTCGACTAAAAAAATTTCAAATAAAATTTAAATCGTAAAGTAAAACTCGTAAACTCAAAATTTATTAACTCAACTTGACTAAACGCTCAGAATCCCGTTGGTTCCTACCCTTTGTTTCTCTCCATCATTTCATAATAATAATGCTAGGCCTAGCTCTTATAATTCTCTCCTTTCTTACATGAGATTTATTGGTTGGTAATGATCATTTTGATATATTAACATTACTTGTCAATATGCAGTGAGGGATGAAATGTAAGCAAAGAGATCTGAGTTGAAGAAAATGGAAAAGTGATTAAGAAGGATTATTTTTCAAAGATTAAAATTCAAAAATTAAAGAAGAAAATGAAAAAAAAAACAGCAAACAATGGTACGAGGAAAAAACAAACTTGTCTGACATAACCAAAGATTCTTATGAGAAACACAGCAAAGGGTTTACATAAGGAAACCTTAGCCTTGTGCACCCAAAACTAGGATTCTTTTGTAATTTGTCATAGAAATTTGTTTTAGATACCCATTGAGTGTTTAAAAACCCTAATGTCTCCAAGTTTGATTTGGCCCTCTCTTTCTGGGTTAACATAAAGAAAGAGGCCAACTTTAGATTTATTGAGTGAAGCAACCCATTTGGGAGAAACCCTAATCCACAATCTGGTTTTGAATGACTTTGTAATTGCATTTGTCACACATCCATTAGATCATTACCTTAAACTCAGTCATTTGACACACATCCATTAAAAACTGAGTTTCTAAAGAAGCATTTTGGCTTAATGACTCTATTGTTTCCTAAAGTATACATTTTTACCTAGTTGTCCCTTAAAAAAATTTTCGAGACATTTCTAAAGAAGTATTTTTATAATCCCAAAATCCAAAACAGATGGAAGAAATGAGGAGTGGGCTAATGAGAGCTTGACACAGTTTATGTTTCTGTAAACATAAAATGTAAACATAAACCGAGTAAAATGCAGCGGAAGGATCGAAATTCATAAATACCTCCAGCCATTGTCAAAACCGTATGCCAAATTGAGATGTGGTTGCACCACCGCCGAACACGTCGAACCATCGTCGGATGCTTAAAACTACCGTGGAAAATCCTCGAACCACCGTCGAATATAACGAACTCGACTACACAAAAAAACTAAAATGCCAAAGCCTTCTAAGCACTCGAGAAACCTTACTAGATGGAATAGAATACTTTTTGATTCTTGGTGATTAGGGACCTTGTACCAATGGGTATTTATAGGGGTGATTTCCCATCAAAACCACCGGTTATCTTGAACCATGATTCCACACGTCCACCACAACTGAAAGTGGAACATGCAACATGGGAAGTTAAACCATACACGTTGCTTTTAGTTGCCACGTGCAACTCCATGAACCACACTAATGGTTGGTTATCCAACATTCTCCCATTTGGTTCTTATTATCTTTAAAGTCGAAATATAATGTATGAATCATGGCGATATTTCCTCTATAGATTTGAGTAGTATCTTCCATGTATCACAATACATCAAGTCTCAACACTTTAACCCAAATACTTAATGAATAAACCTAATGTTTATTCTAGGTCCAAACTTTAGTGACATTTCTCAAAACAATTAACTTAATGTGTACACAACATATATGAGAAATATCAAACTTTATTATAGTTTCAACAGAATCGTTCTTACAACGAAAATTTACAAAGTGGGAACAAGTCCCATAGTGACAACATGTTTCTTAAATTTATGTGGTGGCATACCCTTAGTCAAAGGATCAGCTAACATCTGCTCAGTGTTAATGTGTCACTTTCTGTTCTTTAACACGTTCTCTTATGGCTAGATACTTAATGTCGATGTGTTTACTTCGACTTCCACTTTTGTTGTTCTTAGCCATAAAGACAGCAGCTAAATTGTCACAATACATCCTTAATGGCCTAGAGATTGAATCCACAAGCCTCAGCCCATAAATGAAACTCTTTAACCATACTCCATGTGAGGTAGCCTCAAAACACGAAACGAACTCGGGCTCCATAGTGGAAGTGGCAGTCAATGTCTGCTTGACACTCCTCCAAGATATAGCTCTGCTGGCAAACATAAATATGTAACCTGATGTTGATTTACGTGAATCAACACAGCCAGCAAAGTGTGAATCGGAGTAGCCAATCACCTCCAAATGGTACGTAAGCATGTATTCCTTTGTCCCTTTGAGGTATCTCAAAACTTTCTTTGCAGCTCTCTAGTGGTCCATACCCGGATTACTCTGATATCTTCCCAATGGCAAATGCAATGTCAGGTCTTGTATAAACTTGAGCATACATCTGGCTTCCAACAGCAAAAGCATATGGAATGTTTTTCATTTGCTCCTTCTCAAATTCGTTATTCAGGCTTTGGTTCAAATTGAACTTATCACCCTTCACGATAGGAGTAACACTAGGTGAACAATCTTTCATCTGAAATCTTTCTAAAACTTTGTTGATATAGGTTTCTTGAGATAGACCTAAGACACCTTTATGCCTATCACGATGAATCTTAATGCCAATGACATAAGATGCATCACCCATATCTTTCATATCAAAATTTTTAGAAATGAATTGTTTCACCTCATGTAGCATACCCCTATCATTTGATGCAAGTAAAATATCATCCACATATAGAATAAGGAAACAAATTTTACTCTCACTGACCTTCTGGTATATACATTGATCCATGATATTCTCAACAAACCAAATGAAGAGATAACATCATGGAATTTCAAATACCACTGACGGGAGGCTTGCTTCAATCCATATATAGATTTCTTTAACTTACAAACCAAATTTTCACCATCACTAGATGAAAATCCTTCAGGTTGTTTCATGTATACCTCTTCCTCTAGGTCACCATTAAGAAATGCAGTTTTCACATCCATTTGTTGTAACTCAAGGTCAAATTGAGCTACTAATGCTAACACAATGCGTAGGGAATCTTTCTTAGATACTGGACTAAAAGTCTCAGTGTAATCAATTCCTTCTCGCTGGGTGAATCCTTTAGCAACAAGTCTTGCTTTATATCTTTCTATGTTGCCTTTTGAGTCTCATTTTGTTTTGAAGACCCATTTACATCCAATGGCTTTTACACCATCAAGCAACGATACAAGATCCCAAACTTCGTTGTTTTTCATAGAATTCATCTCATCCTTCATAGCATCATACCATAATTTTGATTCATTGCAGCTCATGACAGTTGAAAATGACTCAGGGTCATTTTCAGCTCTAACGTTATAGTCAGATTCTTGTAAAGACACAAAATAATCACTAGAAATTGCTGATTTTCTTTCTCTAATAGATCTCCTTAAAGTTGAACCAACATTTTCTTGTGGATCATGTTGTTCAATAATTTCTGAATTTTCTTGAACAACTTGATCTATTGGAGTGTTTTTAGCAGGTTGTGGAACTTCATTGATTGGTTGTTCAACACCCGGTTGTGCTTGAGGGGTGTTATATATGATAACCAATCTCTCACTTGAAGTGGATGGATGACCTACGGGTATTGAATCCTGAGACATATCACTCCCACTGATTGAGTCATTCTCAAGAAATTTAGCATTTTTTGATTCTACAATTCTAGTGCTATTAGATGACAATAGAATCTGTAACCTTTGGACTTTTTGGCATATCCAATGAAATACCCACTAATGGTCCTTAGGTCCAGTTTCTTTTCTTGTGGGTTATAAACTCTCACTTCAGACGGGCATCCCCATACGCGTATATGTCACAAACTCGGTTTCCAACATTTGAACAACTCAAAAGGTGTCTTTGGGACAGCCTTGGTTGGAACCCGGTTTAATATATACACAGACGTCTTGAGAGCTTTAACCCATAAAGACTTAGGTAGCTTAGAGCTACTAAGCATACTTCGCACCATGTCCATCAGAGTTCGATTTCTTCTTTCCGCAACACCATTCTGATCAGGTGAGCCTGACATGGTGTATTGGGCAACTATACCGTTGTCTTGAAGAAATTTTGCAAATGGACTAGGTGCTTGTCCATCCTCAGTGTATCTACCATAATACTCACCACCTCTATCGGTTCTCACAATCTTTATTTGCTTACCGCATTGTTTCCCTACTTCAGCCTTGAAAACCTTATTAAAGGCCTCTAACGCTTCACTTTTATGATGAAGCATGTAGAGATACATGAACCGTGAGTAATCATCTATGAAAGTGATGAAGTATTTATGACCTTGCACATCCATATCTGGACAACAAATATCAGAATGGATGATTTCCAATATGGTCGAACTCCTCTTGGCACATTTCTTTGACTTGTTAGTCTGCTTGCCCTTAATGCAGTCTACACAAGTATCAAAATCAGTAAAATCTAAGGTATTGAGTACCCCATCATTTACTAATCTTTTAATCCTTTCAATGGAGATATGTCCTAATCTTCGGTGCCACAAAGTAGAGGAATCTTCATTTATAACACAACATTTAGTACCAGTTTGAATTTGCATAACATTATGAGTGACATTATTTTGTAAATCAATAGAGTAAAGACCATCACATAAAATTCCATTTCCAACAATTTCAGATTTATAAAACAAACTGAAAATAACATTTGAAAAATTAAAACAATACCCCAAGGGTGCAAGTCTTGAAATGGAAATTAAATTTCTAGAAAAACTAGGAATATAAGTATTTTCTAAAATTAAAGCAAAGCAACTGCTAAGCACTAATTCGCAGGTCCCAATAGCTTCCACATGCGACTGCATCTTGTTTCCCGAATAGATGTGTCTCTCAGCTCCCACTGGTTCCCTCAGGTTTTTTAATCCCTGTAAGGAATTTGTGGATTGTAGAACCAGAATCAATCCACCATGTGTTATAATTAACATCAACATATTTGACTCAAACCAAACAAGTGAGATTGATTTACCTTTCTTTTCAAGCCAGCCCTTATGCTTGACACAGTCCTTCTTCATGTGTCCATTCTTTTTTACAGAAGAAACATGTGAACTCTTTCTTTATGTCAGCTTAGGGTTGAATTTTAGCCTTCCCCTTCTACTTGGCTTGGACTGACCTCTTTCCTTGAGTAACCGTCAGTGCACTCTCTCCCATCACCAGTACGAGCCTACCCTCTTCTTGATCACACATGGTCAAAAGTTCATCAATAGACCATTTATCCTTATGTGTGTTATGAGAGATCTTGAATGGCTCATATTGAAGTAGAAGAGTGTTCAATATATAGTGCACCAGGAAAGATTCAGACATTTCAACCTCAAGTGCTTTAAGTCGAGCTGCCAAATATCGCATCTTATTGATGTGATCACGCACACCTTTCACTGTAGTGAGCTTTAGTGATGTGAACTTCATAATTAGGGTGTTGGCTAATGACTTTTGAGAAGTCTGAAACTGTTTCTCTATAGCCGTTAATAGCTCTTTGACATTCTCATAATGCTCAATCGAGATACGAACATCAGCAGGAACCTTGCTCTTAATGAACATAATATTTAAGCGATTGGATCGCTCCCACTTTTCATATAGAGCAAGATCAGCCTGATTGCTGGTGTCAGTGATATGTGGCTCAGATTTCCTTATAGCATAGTCAATATCCATACACCCCAATTAAAGAAGAATACCCTCCTTCCAGAACTTAAAGTTCTCACTGGTTAATTCAGGGATATCTACTTTATTATCAGACATATTCATAGGTTGTAATGCTGCAGAAATAAATTGACATACATGCTTAATATAAATTTGAGGCAAACATAAGTCATAATTTACCAATGCAAATTATGTAAATAATGAATCCAGTGACATAAAAATTGCATGTGGGCTAAATTTTTAATTCGATTAGATTCATTTTATGATATAATTGTTTTCTATCCCTTATATAAAAATTATTAAATTTATTTTCATAATTCCTGTGGGTAATTATAAAAACTCATCTAATAATTTTTACCTTAATAAGTTATGTAATGGGATTTAATATCTAAGCTTTCCGTATGTGATTTTTAACCTTAGTAATTTCATTTAACTAAAGATGTTGTGGCTAGTCTTTAACTAAATAAAATTATGAAAATCACTTAGCTAGATATTAACCCTAAACTTTATTCAAAGTTGTTGCTAATTCATTATGCAACATTTTATGTCTAATCCTTATGAGATCCTTACCGTAATTTTATTTAATTAAAGTTGTTGTGGCTAATTCTCTAATTAAATAAATTATTCGGATCCCTAGACATATATTCTATAGTTTTATTGCTTAATACTTTATGCAATAAATCTTAAGTTTTATGTACCTAATTTTATATATATAACTAATTACCTGGTAGTTATACATCATCTCTTAATTTAGGCACATACAATAATTATTTCTAAAATTTATTTTTAATAAACTAATTAATAAATTTTAGAAATTAATTTAATAAAATCTTATGATTTTAAAACAAAAGTCTGCAACATAATTTTTCTCAAAAATTTAGAATTTAAAGATCAACATGGCATTTTAATTTTGAGAATCATGCAAACTTTAAAACGACAAGGCAGAGATTTAACCATGCTCGGATACCAAATGTAAACATAAAATGTAAACATAAACCGAGCAAAACGCAGCGGAAGGATCGAAATTCATAAATACCTCTAGCCATTGTCAAAACCGTATGCCAAATTGAGATGTGGTTGCACCACCGTCGAACACGTCAAACCACCGCCGAAAGCTTAAAACCACCGTGAAAAATCCTCGAACCACCGTCGAATATAACGAACTCGACTACACAAAAAAACTAAAATGCCAAAGCCTTCTAAGCACTCGAGAAACCTCACTAGATAGAATATAATACTTTTTGATTCTTGGTGCTTAGGGACCTTATGCCAATGGGTATTTATAAGGGTGATTTCCCATTAAAACCACCGGTTAACTTGAACCATGATTCCACACATCCACCACAACTGAAAGTGGAACGTGCAACATGGGAAGTTAAACCATACACGTTGCTTTTAGTTGCCACATGCAACTCCACGAACCACACCAATGGTTGGTTATCCAACAGTTTCAACAAACTTTTCTACAACCTGTGATAGATGATGACATACAGAGGGAGAAAGAAAACGAAAAAGTGTAAGAATCAAAGAAAGAGGGCCTACTTTCACTTTTCACTCATCACTGCTCCCATATACTCCTTCCGTTCCACTTATATTGTTACATATTGATTTTTTCACGAAGTTTTAAGAAGACAAAGTTGCGTGATGTAAAATAATTTAAATTATAAGTTTGCCTTTAAAAAATTAACTTTTGTTTTTGTTGTGAAACTAAAAAAGGATAGAAAAGTAAATTTGCCTTATAAAATGTTGAGTTTTTCAAAGTGATAATTTAAGTAGAATAATTTTAAAACACAAAAATGACAATTTTAAAGGGACAAAAGAGTATATCATTACATTAACCCTAGTTTATTGCTCTATAAAAGACTACCTACTTCATATGATCATCACATATCATTACATTAACCCTAATTTATTGCTCTTAGTGAAGCGTGTGTTCTAAACTCGCTTTTAGTAGGTTGTGAGTTTGGCCGATGTGAACTGAAATGGTATATTATTTATTTAAAGGGGTTATTTGAATGATAAAGCCTAATCAAAAGGTTTAGAGAAGTAGCCCAAACAGTGAATCATTTTAACAGAAAAATCAACAACAAATTTGCAGAGCATAGAAGAAGAAAGGAAGGGGTTGAAGGGAAACCTGTTGTTAGCATATTCATAGAGACGGCCGCGGCTGGAGAAGACTAGGAGACCGACCTCAGCATCGCAAAGCACAGATAATTCATAGGCCTTTTTCAGCAGTCCATTGTGTCGCTTACAGAAGGCGACTTGTCGAAGCACAAATAATTCATAGGCCTTTTTCAGCAGTCTGTTGCGTCGCTTACAGAAGGTGACTTGTCGATTAGTTGTGTTCTCGATCCGCTTAATCTCAATTTTTCCTCTTCCCATCTTTTTCTGCGCACAACTTTCTGGTTCTAGATTACCCAACTCCATGGCTCAAAAGCTGAAAAAAAATAAGGCAACCCCAAATTTCTTCAGAGATTAACAAGCTTTGATGAATTAAGTTGAACAACTTATAGTCTCAAAACCTAGAAAGGGATTGAAATATGACAAGGCCAAGTTCTTGAATTCCAACTCTTCTCTTCTTCTCCTTCTTTTAATGAAGACAGTTTAAGTAGAGGAATAATAGGTTTTGAGTTGGAAAAAAAGAGAGCAAGTCTTCTGCTTTAGCAGATAGATATTTATAGACACAAAATTAACCCTTTAACAATCACCCAACTCTTTGGTAAAACTCTATTTCTCTCTATGAAGAAAGCTATAACTTTCTAAGGTGGAATTGTAATGGAAAAGTGGGGAAAAGGAGAGAAAATGATGGTGCTAAAGAAGGATGGTTGATATTCACTTTGAGATTCCGGTAACAGTCCATTTTCATCTTGTATGGGAAAAAAGATAGGTAGTGAATAATAATGGTAAAGGGTATTTTAGAAACTGACTACCCCATTGTCTTTGTCATCAATGAGTGACCTCATGGAATAAAAAAATGAAATGGCTTCCCATCCCATGTTATGATTCGGCTGGTGAAATTCTAGGGGTCGAGCACTTTTTTTAATCATTAATATCTGATTTATTTATCAATTAATTCAAATTGGGTTTTTGTAGAGGTCTATTATAAGAGCATTGTTTTTAACTCATTTTTTTATTCACAACGTCAAAATTTTAATTTATAAGCTTATTTAGGACTTGCCATCTTATCCCACCGAACAACTAATAGTTGGTTAGAGGTCCTTTGTAACCTCCTAAATTTGACATAATTTCTTAAGTCAAATCTTGGAAGTTAAGTTTGAAAATCTTGTCCCTCAAGAAAGGTTGTTAGGTTTAATAATTCGAATTTTAATTTAATTATACAGATCAAAACCAAAAAATTATATCATTTAAGTAAAACATAGTCGTTTAGCAAAAATTTCAATGTCATTGTAAAATCCAAAAGAATTTCAAATCATGTATGTCAAACCATTAAGTCTCAAAATAATAATAATAATGTCCCAAGTCCCAAATACAAAATCGTCCAAAATAATAATAATAAATAAAGTCAAATGTCTGAGTAATCATACTGAAAAATAAAATAAAGTCTGATGGTACGAAAATCCTCCAAGTACCGTACGCCTAAGCTTGAGTATCTGAAAGAAGAACTAGGGGGAGTAAGCTATGAAGCTCAGTGTGTCTCTAAAGTGCAGATAAAAAACATAACATATATCCGAACAACTAGCATAGTTCAACAGTCATCTCAATATACATATGCATACAATCTGAGACATAAAATGTAATGTCATGCACCCATCTCCAAACACCGTCTGAAGAGTAAGGTTCCCCAGAACCACCCTAACTACATCGTCACTATCCGAAGTAGAACGAACCGAAGGTGGAACCACTGATCCTAAGCGGAATTTAGCCCAAAGGGTGAACCCACTGAACTTCCCCGTACAATTTCCCAACCCAAATGATATGACATGTTCCAATTTATATTTTTCGAATTCGAGAGTATATTCGATCTATTATTTTAATCCGAGTGCATACAATATATGTCAGATATTATTTTAGTCTGATTCTAATATCCGATGCGTGTTCTGCCATCATACAGAACATACCATAAATCATAGATCATTCAGTCAGTCACATATACAACATGCACGCAAAACATAGAACACAGAAATGATATAGCATAAGAAGATACACACCTTAGGCAGCTAATAACTCAACGCCAAGAGTGACGTCTCCCACGCTCAGCTCTAGTATTCGGTCGGACAGAGTCAACACCTACGAGGTCAACAAAACATAATTAATCACTATTACTATGCCACACTAACGTAATCACTAAACAGAACCATACTCATGTGTAGAATTTGCAGGCTGTGCAGAAGGAGGTCGAACATGTGGAGGAGGAAATTCTCAGGCTCCGAGTCAACGTCACCTGAACACAAAAATATCCGAATCAGATTTCGATATTCAAAATTCTCAAAATACTGACTATAATTAATTATAGATAGCAAAATTGTCTTTCAGGTTCGAATTTGGGAAAACAGGCAGCGGATTTGGAATCAGGATGCTGAAAAACATAAAGTCAACTCTAGCCGAAAAGTCAATGCTGACATCATCAAAAAACTCAACACTGACGTCAGCAAAAAATTCAATGCTGATGTCAACTGGGTCGGGCTGGTCAACGGGTTGGGGCTACCCATCCGGATAGATTTAAAGTACAGGTTCATTCGGTCTGGCTGGTTCACTCCCTTGGTCCGGTTCACACGATTTTGGGCCAACTCTCCCTCTCTCACCCGTGGGCTTTCCATACGTTTGGGTTGGGCTAAAACTCACCCAATAGCCACCCCCAATCACCAGCCCACTCTAACTAAAACTACAACCAGCGAATAGGGTTCTTGAAACCCTCAGCGACGGCCTCCAACATCGCGGCTGTGATAGAGTAACACGATGGCAGAGCAACCCAAATTTTGACCCAAATGGCCAATACCGACCCCAACCTCGAACCCAAATAAACCTAGAACACTCACACACACCCAAGGCACAGGGGAACCCATCCGAAAAGCTTACCCAAACACAAAGGCTAACGACGGCAGAAAAGAAAGTGGGGAAACACGAACGGTTACTTGAGATTTTCGAGCAAAGGAGGATTAACGGGGGTGGGTTTTGATCAGAAAGAAATGACGTATACTCCGACGGTCTCGGAACGGTGAACGGGCGACAATGGTGGCCTCGTCAGAGCAAGGTTGGAAAATGATAGGGGGTTTGGTTTTCGAATAACAGAGAGAATGGGGGGTTATGCGGCTAGGGTTTCAAAATATGGCTGATGGGTTTATTTTTTGGGGTTAAAGGGTATTAAATACCCTAGAAAATGGGTATATCACAATCCAGGGGCCCAAACTTTTACCCGAATTACAAAGAGGTCACCCAAAGTCTGAACTTCACACTTTGGTCACTAAATTCAATTGGGAATTCGTTTTAAATTCCCAAAAATTAGGGCTAAAAAAATTAGGGTTTTTATGATTTAGGGATTTTTAAATTTATGGCTAAATTGGGGTATTACAATTCTCTCATCCTTAAAAGAAATTTTGGCCTCAAAATTTACCTGGATCAAAGAGATGCGGATACTGAGCTTTGACAACAGCCCTGGGCTCCCACGTAACCTCATCGCGACCACGATTACGCCACAAGACCTTGACCATCTTAATGGTCTTCTTTCGGAGAACTTTCTTGTCCTGAGCAAGAATTTCAACTGGCTCCTCCTCAAAACGCAAGTCAGGATGAATCTCTTCCACAAGAATAATATGAGACGGATCAACATGATAGCGTCTCAACACGGAGACATGGAAGACATCATGAATACGATTAAGCTCAGGTGGTAACTCAAGCTGATAGGCAACTGGTCCAACTCGCCGAATAATCCGATAAGGGCCGATGAAACGAGGACTCAGCTTGCCTTTCTGACCGAAACGAAGTACCTTCCTCCACGGAGATACTTTCAAGAAAACCTCATCTCCCACATCGAACTCAAGATCCTGACGTCTCAAATCGGCATTTGACTTCTGTCTGTCAAAAGCAGCCTTAAGCCTATCCCGAATCAATCTAACAGTCTGCTCGGCCTTATGAACAATATCTGGTCCCAACAATCTGTGCCTATTAAGCTCAGTCCAGCCAATAGGGGTACGACACTTACGCCCATACAGAGCCTCATACGGTGCCATCTTGATACTAGCCTGGTAGCTATTATTGTAGGCGAACTCTGTAAGCGGTAAGAAATCTTCCCAACTACCACTATAATCCACAACACAACCTCTCAACATATCCTCAAGAATCTAGATTACCCGCTCAGACTGGCCATCGGTCTGCGGATGATAAGCAGTGCTAAAGTTCAACCGAGTACCCAAAGTAGTATGAAGAGACCTCCAGAACTTCGTTTTGAACCTTGGGACCTGATCAGAAATGATAGACAAGGGCACCTCATGAAGTCTAACAATCTCCGAGATGTAGAGCTTAGCTAACCTACTCAAAGAATAGTTAACTCGAACATGAATGAAGTGCGCAGACTTAGTCAACCGATCAACAATAACCCAGATAGAGTCCTTATTTGAAGGAGTAAAAGGAAAACCACTGACAAAATTCATCGTTACACGCTCCTATTTCCATTGAGGAATCTCAATATGCTGAAGTAACCCAGACGGGCACTGATGCTTTGCTTTTACCTTCCGACAAGTCAAACACTTTGACACAAACCCAACAACATCCCTTTTTAGGCCCTTCCACCAGTATCTTTCTCGAAGATTCTTATACATCTTGTCCCCACCGGGATGCATAAAGTAAGGACTGTCATGGGCTTCACAAAGGATAATCTGCTTCAAGCCATAATTCCTCAGAATATAATACCGACCCCGAAAACACAGAACACTATCCTGATCGATCGAATAATCCTGAGATATTCCTTCTTCAACCTCTCTTATGCGGCGCATCAAGAACATATCACTAGGCTGCTTAGCTCGGATATCGAAAATTAGAGTAGGAATAACCCTGAGCTCTGCCAAAAGGCTGCCATCCTCATATAAACTCATCCGAGCAAACATGGCTCTCAAATCTGAAATGGCATTACGACTCAAGGTGTCGACAACAACATTGACCTTGCTTGGATAATACTCAATTTCACAGTTATAGTCTTTAAGAAGCTCTAACCAACGACATTGTCTCAGGTTCAGCTCCTTCTGAGTGAGAAGATATTTCAGACTCTTATGGTCCGTGAAGATATAATACTTATCTCCATAGAGATAGTGTCTCAAGATCTTGAGAGCAAAGATCACAGCAGCAAGCTCAAGGTCATGGGTAGGGTAGTTACACCCATGCGGTTTCAACTGTCAGGACACATAGGCTACTACCTTACCATCCTGCATTAGAACACATCCCAATCTGGTGTGAGAAGCATCACTGTAGACGGTGTAAGCCTTTTCTGGCTCAGGCTAGATTAAGACAGGTGCTTCGGTCAACACGGTTTTAAGCTTCTCAAAACTAGTCTACTGAGCCTCAGACCAGACAAAAGGAACATTCTTTCTCAAAAGTTTAGTCAACGGAGCTGCGATGATCGAGAAACCCTCAACAAACCTTCGATAATAGCCGGCTAAACCCAAGAAACTTCGAATCTCAGAAATATTCTTGGGCTGCTTCCAGCTCATGATGGCCTCAATTTTCTTCGGATCCACCCGGATACCCTCAACAAAAACAATATACCCCAAAAACATCACCTCTGAAAGCCAAAATTCACACTTGCTGAATTTCGCATAAAGCTGCTTCTCCCTCAGAGTCTGTAAAACAATCTGGAGGTGTTCCTCATGCTCATCCTCAGATTTAGAGTAAACTAGGATATCGTCTATAAAAACCACAACAAACTGGTTGAGATAGTGTTGAAACACTCTATTCATCATATCCATGGAGGCGGCAAGAGCGTTAGTCAACCCAAAAGGCGTCACAAGGAACTCGTAATGACCGTAACATTTTCGGAAAGCTGTTTTGAACACGTCAGAATCCTTAACCTTGAGTTGGTAGTAATCAGATCTCAGGTCTATCTTAGAAAACACCATAGCTCTCCGGAACTAATCGAAGAGATCATCAATACGAGGAAGGGGATACTTGTTCTTGATTGTTAACTTGTTCAGCTTCTGATAATCGATACACAACCGAAGTGTCACATCCTTCTTCTTAACAAAAAGAATAGGGGCTCCCTACGGAGAAACACTAGTCGGATAAATCCCTTGCCTAGTAGTTCTTGCAACTGTACTTTCAATCTTTAAGCTCTTTCGGTGCCATCCGGTAAGGTGTCATAGACACAGAAGTTGTGCCCGGATAAACTTCAATACCAAACTCAATCTCATCACACTTTGGCAGAACACCAGGCAATTCTTCCAAGAATACATCAAAAATGTCACTCATAACCCGGATCTTCTCCATCCCATAGTCGGACTATCTTGGATCAAGAATGTAAGCAAGATAGGTAATAGACCCTTTCTTGACCATCTTCTCAGCTTTGAGAGCCGATATTACATTAGATAGGAAACCCCGATATTCTTCAAAAAGAACTATCTCCCGGTCATTAGAAGTTTTTAAAGTTTCTCTTTTCTTCTCACAATCAAGATTGACTCGGTGTGTAGACAACCAGTCTATACCGAGAATGATATCGAATTCGCCAAAGGGTAACTCCATCATATTAGCCGGAAAGATTTCCCCTTGAATCTCAAGATGACAATTGTTATACACCCTAGAAACAACGACAGGATTACCTACCAGACTATGTACGGTAACAACATTAGCAATATCCTCTACTAAAATTTCAAGACCCCCAGATACAGAACTAACAACATACGAATGGGTAGAACCATTATCCAATAATACAAAGTAAGAGATAGAATGGATGGAAAAAGTACCATCAATGACATTTGGCTCATCTCGATCCTCATGCCTCCTGGTAGCATAAACCAACGCACGCTGTCTCGCCCCTAAACCAGCTGATCCTCTACTCTGAGTAGGCCTACCCCTACCAGCAGTACCTGAAACAACATATCTTCTATGACCTCTTCCTCTACTAGGAGTCTGGACAGATGCCTGAGACTGACTCGAAATATGTGCAGATAAAGGTGACACTGGACAATCTCTAAATAGATGTTCAAAAGAACCGCATCGAAAACAAGCCCCAGACTGCCTCCTACACTTGTCTGAATGTCATTTCTTGCAGAAAGAACACTGTGGCACCCCACGAGAATTAGTCGAACCTCCAACACTGGCGGTCGAAACAGTAGATGTCACTGGTCTAGCCATGGAGTAACTCTGATGGTCATACTCATCTCTAGTCCTCTTCATAGACTGATTTCCCTGATTGTGCTGGACAAACACGGACGACTGCTTTCTATCCCAATCATTACCCTGAGACTCTTACCGTTTCTTCATTAATTCAATCCACTCAGCAGTTCTGCCCCGTTGGGTTATCTCCTTATACTCCTTATCCTGATGTAAAGGAATCTCAGTCTTGATAGAAAAACACAGTCCTCTTAGAAACTAGTCACACTTCTCCTTTTCTGTAGTAACCAGCCCTGGAACATACTGGAGAAGTCTTAAAAACTCTATCTCATAATCGTTAACGCTTATGACATTCTGCTCCAGATTCATAAAGTCATCTCGGCACTTTGCCAGATACTCAGGCCCAACATATCGGTCCTGAAATGACTGCCTGAAAAACTCCCATGTAATCTGACTGTCTGGAACAACTTTTTCCTCAGCCTCCCATCAGTTCTGGGCCTCACACTGCAGCAATGATATAACTGCTCTCAATTTTCGGTCTGTAGGATATTTCATCTCAACAAATAAACGCTAAAGTTTCTTCAGCCGATACTCTGCATCAACCGGGTTTGTACCCAACTTGCCATCAAACATGGTCATCCCAGCAGCTAAGAACTCGGTAGAAATAGGTTTTCTCACGCACTCATACTGGCGGAGGTAACGAAGCAACTTCCTCTGCACTGTAACAGAATCCATGCCCGCTATCTCACTGTCCTCAAAATCACATGGACCAACACTCTGCGTCTGCTGACCAGGTGTTGTATTCTGAGCTCCCATTTGATTCCTAGGTTGACCCTCTCCATCATCATCGTACACCTCATTCGGATTTTGCTACAGATCCGCAGGAGGCAGAGCATCACTCTCAACAGCAGTAGAACGACCTCGGCCACGACCTCAGCCACGACCAAGTCCGGTCGCTAATCTAGAACTCCTACGAGGTGGCATAATAGCATATAACAAAAGAAAGTAATCTTAAGTTAGAGTCGGTACTTGGAGTTCTTTTCAACATAAACATAATATTTAAAATATTATATTTATTAAAAATTCCCGTTTTGCCCAAAAATATTTAGTATGCATACAAAATCATTTTCGGTTTAAAAATTTTATTCGAGCCACACAGTCCGAGGTTGAAACTTGGCTCTGATACCACTAAATGTAACCTCCTAAATTTGACCTAATTTCTGAAGTCGAATCTTGGAAGTTATGTTTAAAAATCTTGACCCTCAAGAAAGGTCGTTAGGTTTAATAATTCGAATTTTAATTTAATTATACAGATCAAAACTACAAAATTATATCATTTAAGTAAAACGTAGTCACTTAGCAAAAATTCCAATGTCATTGTAAAATACAAAAAAATTCAAATCATGCATGTCAAACCGTTAAGTCTCAAAATAATAATAATAATAATGCCCCAAGTCCCAAATATAAAATCGTCCAAAATAATAATAATAAATAAAGTCAAATGTCTGAGTAATCATACTAAAAAATAAAATAAAGTCTGATGGTACGAAAATCCTCCAAGTACCGTACGCCTAAGCCTGAGTATCTGAAAGAAGAACTAGGGGGAGTAAGCTATGAAGCTCAGTGTGTCTCTAAAGTGCAGATAAAAACACATAACAGATATCCGAACAACAAGCATAGTTCAACAGTCATCTCAATATACATATGCATACAATCTGAGACATAAAATGTAATGTCATGCACCTATCTCCATACACCATCCGAAGAGTAAGGTTCCCTATAACCACTCTAACTACATCGTCACCATCCGAAGTGGAACGACCCGAAGGTGGAACCACTGATTCGAAGCGAAATTCAGCTCGAAGGGTGAACCCACTAAACTTCCCCGTACAATTTCCCAACCCAAATGATATAACATGTTTCGATTTATATTTTCCGAATCTGAGAGTATATCTGATCTATTATTTTAATCTGAGTGCATACAATATATGTCTAATATTATTTTAGTCCGATTATGATATCCGATGCGTGTTGTGCCATCATACAAAACATACCATAAATCACAGATCATTCAGTCAGTCACATATACAACATGCACGTAAAACATAGAACACATAAATGATATAGCACAAGAAGAGACACGCCTTAGGTAGCTAATAACTCAACGTCGAGAGTGACGTCTCTCACGCTCAGCTCTAGTATTCGATCAGATAGAGTCAACACCTACGAGGTCAACAAAACATAATTAATCACTACTACTATGCCACACTAACGTAATCACTAAACGAAACCATACTCACGTGCAGAATTTACAGGCTGTGCAGAAGGAGGTCGGACAGACAGAGGAGGAGGAAGATTCTAAGGCTCCGAGTCAACGTCACCTAAACACAAATATATCTGAATCAGATTCTGATATTCAAAATTCTCAAAATACTAACTATAATTAATTGTAGATAGCAAAACAGTCTTTCGGGTTTGAATTTGGAAAAACGGGCAGTGGATTTAAAATTACGACCCCAAAAAATATAATGTCAACTCTGGCTGAAAAAGTGAATGCTGACGTCATCAAAAGATCAACGTTGACGTCAGCCAAAAAGTCAATGCTAATGTCAGCCAAAAAGTCAACGCTGACATCAGCCAAAAAGTCAGCGCTGACGTCAGCCGGGTAGGGTCAACGGGTCAAGGCTACCTATCCATTTTAGTTTAAACTGTCAGTTCATTCGGTCTGGCCGGTTCACTCCCTTGGTCCGGTTCACACGATTTTGGGCCGGCTTTCTCTCTCTCTCACCCGTGGGCTCTGCATACGTTTGGGTTGGGCTCAAAACTCACCCAATAGCCGCCCCCAATCACCAGCCCACTCTAACTAAAACTACAACCAGCGAATAGGGTTCTTGAAACCTTCGGCGATGGCCTCCAACAACATCGCGGCGGCGGCAGAGTAACATGGCAGCGGCGGCAACCCAAATGGCCAATACCGACCCCAACCTCGAACCCAAATAAACCCAGAACACTCACACACACCCAAGGCACAGGGGAACCCATCCAAAAAGCTTACCCAAACACAAAGGTTAACGACGGCATAGAAGAAAGTGGGGAAACTCGAACGGTTACTTAAGATTTCCGAGCAAAAGACGATTAACAGGGGTGGGTTTTGATCGGAAAGAAGTGACGCGCACGCCGGCGGTCTCGGAACGGTGAACGAGCGACGGTGGTGGCCTCGTCGGGGCAAGGTTGGAAAACGATAGGGGGTTTGGTTTTCGAATAACAGAGAGAATGAGGGTTATGCGGCTAGGGTTTCAAAATATGGCTGATGGGTTTATTTTTGGGGTTAAAGGGTATTAAATGCCCTAGAAAATGGGTATATCACAATCCAGGGGTCCAAACGTTTACCCGAATTACAAAGAGGTCACCCAAAGTCTGAACTTCACACTTTGGTCACTAAATTCAATTGGGAATTCGTTTTAAATTCCCAAAAATTAGGGCTCAAAAAATTAGGGTTTTTATGATTTAGGGATTTTTAAATTTAGGGCTAAATGGGGGTATTACATCCTTCGATTCTTGTAGTTTTGCTTTCAAAACCCTGTTGATGGAAAAGGGTTTGCACATCTCTCTCTCTAACGAAAAATTATTAGAATATTATCTGCCGCTGCTGGCGCCTGATAGGGTGACGTAACTGAAGGTGATTGCAATGTGAACACCTGCTCTTCTTCTAATCTTTTATGGCAAATAAAAGAGGACCTGATTTCATAATTTATGGTGCACTCCATTTTTCTTTTTTCATGCGCCAAGCTGAATTTGTTTCTTTTTTCAATCAATCAAAACCATTTACCATACTATTAATTGTTTGTTATGGTGAAAAAAGTCTAGATTCTAGAAATGTAGAGCATGTGAAAAATGTTTGTAGCAGTGCATTTTGCCTGTTTGTCTGGCTTATTAAATATTTACAGCTCCTGTGTGTAACTATCATGGAAATAGTTACAAGCTGCAACTGAGCCTATATAAATAGGGTTCACAATTGTGAGCTTGACCACATGGATGAAGTTACACACAGGAGGTCGAGATTAAAGATTTCAACGTATCTGTATTAGGTTTTTTTTAAAAAAAAAATCTAAAATCGACTAGAATGGGCATAATAATTAATTTTCTGACCCATTTTACTATTACAACTACACGAAATGTCATTGAACTATAATATGCGTATTGAAAATATCACTGAATCATAAATTGATACTGTTATACCATTAAACTTAGATTTTGGCTTCAATCCAAGCACTTAGCCGTTAACCATGTAACATAGCGTTAAATCAAAATAACGTCGTTTTGGTATAGTTGTTTTGATGCCCTAAGATAGGCCAAAATGACGTCGTTTTGATAGAGAAAAAGCTAAGAAACATTGTACTCAAAGAAACTTGAACCAAGGACTAAAAAATAGAAAGCTAGCACCTAATCACCAAGTCAACTTAGAATCTTATAATAATTACAACGCTAATAATATATATATAACTCCAGTTGAACTTATTTTTATTTATCTCACGATATAATTTTATAATTTATATATAATACTTACAAAATATTATTTTTATAATATTATAACTAAACCCAAACCCTAAAATTTAAATCCTAAACACCAAACATCTAATCATAAACTTTAAACCCCAAACTATAAACCCTAAACTAAAATAATATTTATAATATATATAACTTAACCCAAACCCTTCATCCCAAAGATTTAGTGTTTGGGGTTTAAAGTTTAGGGTATAAAATTAAGTTCAACTGCAATTATATATATATAATACTTTGATATACAAGCTTGTGTAAACTTTAGTTTACACAAGCCTTTCAATCTTAGGGTTTAGGGATTTAGGGTTTAGGCTAGAATTTAGGGTTTAGGGGTTTAGTTTGTAGGGTGTAGAATTTAAGGTTAGAATTTTGAGTTTAGAGTTTAAGGTTTAGATTTTAGGGTGTTAGGGCTAGGAATTTAAGTTTTAGATTTTATAACTTAAATATGAAAGGTTGTGTAAAATTCTTTTACACAGCTTGTGTGTATATATATATATATGATCCTCTTACACTATGTAAAACTTGAAAATTTTACACATTTTTTTGATCATTTGGATGAAGGTAAATGGATGAATAAGGTTAAAAGTAGGATATGTGAAGATTATCACTTGAAAAAAAAATAATCTTAGCCATTTATTTAGCATCGAGGACAACATTGGCTTCATCAATCCACACCATTTGGGAGTCAAAACACCTCCCTTCTTTAGCCATCAGATGTGCATCAGTATTTAAACTCCGGTGAACATGCCTAAAAGATAAGTCAATAAACTAAATAGATATTAATTAGACATTATAAATCACAAGATTGATTTTCAATCTGTCTAAACTTTACTCAGACTTTTTTTTTACGGCCAGAGAATCGCCTTCAAAGATAGCTCGCCAGAAACCCAATTCTCTCGTTAGACTGACTGCTTGAACACAAGCTTGAGCTTCAGCAACCTTCGAATTAGTTATGTTCCGATTTGGGCAAGAACACGCCGCCATAATCAATCCTTCATAACTCCATAAAATGATTCCAGCAATGGACGACTTGTTAGGACAATTAAAACCTGCATCAAATTTAATTTTGACATATCTGCTGATGGGGGAGTCCATTGCTCAGTACTTGAACTAATGGGAGGGGCTATATTCATTTATTAATTAAATGAATGAACATGAATAAGTTTTTTGTTCGTTTGATTAAATAAACAAAGACAAATAAATGGTTAGTTCATTCATGAACGTTCAATAATTCGTTCGTTTATGTTCGTTTAAATTTATTCACATATGTATTTTCCACTCATCAGCTCACTATACCTTTCCTTTCACGTTAGATTGAAAAAAACCCTAAATTCGTTTTGCTCTGCCTTTCAAGTTCCACCCTACCCCAGCACGAGCACCATCGTCGCACCACCAGTCGTTAAAGACCAGTAGTCAGGTAAGTCGTTGTCGTTCTTCTTCTCTACCCTCCTCATTATCTTCTCTTCTCTCATTCTTTTTCGGCTTATTTCGAGTATTTTACTATTTTTATCGAATATATTTTATTTTTCTAATCGAGTCATTCTTTTCTTCTTCTCCTCCTCCTTTTCTTCTCTCGAATCTCTCATTGTTTTACCTATTTCAAATACTTTTTTTGTTTTTTCTGATACAATGATGTTCTTTTTTTTTTCGAATCATCATTCTTCTGCGTTTTTATCAAGTCCATGTAATATTCTCCTTCATTTTGTTCATTTAGAATATTTAAATTTAATTCAAATTTTTTGGTTGTTTGTGTTAGAAATGCTCGGTTTGACATTTGGTCAGCCTTGACAGCTATGTGTATGGGCTGTTGAGAATCCATAACAGCCGTAACTCTTTTGGCTATTGGTTATTCATTTAAATGAGCCATTACAACACTTTTTATAGTTTTTTTATGTATTAACACTACAACAAAACATGTCTTTAGCGGCTTTTTTTAGCCCTAGCGGCGTTTTCTAGCGCCCCTAAAAACTTTCCTGGTGCTTAGGAAAGCGCCGCAAGAAGTGCTGTTGAAACCAGCGCCGCAACAGTTTGTGGCATTTTCGGACAAAAGACTCCGCAAAAAGTCAAGATCTATAGTGGCGTTTGTCTTTACAAATGCCGCTAATAACTGTATTACAAACGCCGCGAGAAAACATGTTCTTTAGTGGCGTTTGTCTTTACAAACGCCGCTAGTAATTGTTCCTTAGTGGCGTTTGTCACTAAAAAGGCCACTAATAATTGTTGTTTAGTGGCGTTTGTATTTACAAACGCCGCTAATAACTATTCTTTAGTGGCGTTTGCTTACAAACGCCGCGAATGACACCATTTTTCAAAAAGAAAATATAAATTACAGATTCAAATATTTGTTAAATAAAATATTTATTTCATCCCAAAAATATATTATCACAATTAACTTACAATATTCGTTAAACAAAATATTTATTTCATTACAAAAAGTATATTTTGTCGTAATTTAATCCCCTCTACATATTTTATTCCCAAAACAAATGGAGCCTGTCAACTAGTAATAATAAACCAAAGCAAGAGTTGAAGAAAACATGACATAAAACAGAACACAAACTAATCAGAACATGAAGAAGCAAACCTTACTGAAACAACCAGCTAGCAAGGCACTGTGAGGACGGTTCGGTTCCAAGAAGGAGAAAAGTAAGTTCATCAACTACAACATAGAGAACCATATGTAACAAACATCATAGCGATTTCAATAATTAAAGATACATAATCATGATTGAAAATGAAACCAATACCTCTTCATCCTCAACTAAAGTTCTCAAAATGACATCAATCTCACGTGTAAAAATCTCACAGGCAACGAATGGAAACCTAAACATAACAATTAACAAATCATTTGGCAAGAAGTCTAGCTCCTGATTTTATGAAAATGACATACTTGAAGGCCCGTGTGCTGTAAGCATCCTCTGGAGGTTCTTCGACAGTATATCGCAACAACTATTCAACTTGGAATCTATCTCGTAAACTGCATGTAAAAAAAGTAATACATGATGAGCATAAAAAACATTCTCAATTATATGATACAAACATTGAGCCATTTTAGTTCTAGAAAATCTACTTTAAAGTCCAAAAAATGTCACCGGACTAAAAAATGATAGGAAAAAAAGAAGGAAAAGCACATGTATGTAGTGGCAAAATTACAAATTGATGAGTCGACTATTTAAGGCTTTGCACTCTTGGATTATTTCTTCCTCATCAAGAAACTCTTCCAAAGTAAAGTTTTCCTTGTCTAACATTGTGTCCACCTACAAAATAATATCACAGTTAATGATAGTACCATAATACTAGCAAACACATGATTAATAAACGAGTCAACAATATTCTTAGAATTGCCAGAAGCAGTGAATGAACATCGACCTAAAAACCAAATCCAGCTTACAATATCTACAAAGCTTAGCAGATTTCTGGGAATTAAAATAAAAAGTAGTTATCACATAAGAAGATAGTTCAGCTTCAAATAAAAGGAACTCAGGCCATTTCCTAACTCAAAAACTAGCTTAAAAATCAAAGTGAATTCATAGAATTGAACAATTAAATTTTCCGACGATGCCGACAAATCTAAGTCAATGAAACTACTTTTATATGCCATTGATGAAAATAAAGTAGATTCCAAATTAAGTATTCTGTGCGAGAAGAAAGAATTCAAACTTAAATGAAAAATTAACTAGTTGATTACATGGAATAACTTAAAACAGAATGAAAGGAATAAAATCAAAGTATCAAGCGAAGTTTAAAGAAATCAATAATTAAAGTATAAATAATTAAGTAGCATAAAGATAAAAGTACTCACAGGAGAAGAGGCTAGAGGCGTGAGGTGCCAGAACATGGTGAATAAGAGGGAAGATTGAGCAGAGAAGCTGAATAGATCTATAAAACCTTAAATAACCAGTGAATCTAGGAATTGTCGAAGGGACCGCGAGATTCAAGGGTAGAAATGAAACGAAAATATACTATTAAAAAAAGGTCCACTAAGCTTGAAGATCGATAAGCCCCAGAAAAATAAAAATAGCAGTGGTTGTGGTTGAGGCTGAGGCGATGAAGAAAAGAGGCACTCCAAATTGAAACACGGCAAAGAGAGATGGCGAGGAACACAGCGAGGAGTGATGGCGAGGAGCACGACAAAAAGGAGCAGGAGCGCTACTAGGGATTTTATCACGATATTTGGGGATATTGGTGTCTTTGAGATATATAATCGATGGTCAAAATGGTGTGTTTTATCTGTTGCGGCGTTTGAAAAAAAACGACGTTAAAACTATACTTTTTGCGGCATTTGTAAAATAAAACGCCGCTAAAAGTTAGCGCCGTTTGTTAAAAAAGCCACTAAAAATGACACCTATTGCAGCGTTTTGGACAAAATGCCACTTTAAAAATGGACCTTTTGCGGCGTTTTCTATAAAAACGCCACTATATGTTATTTTGTAGCGTCGTTTATTTTAAAAACGCCGCAAAATTTACCATTTTGTGGCAATTGTGCTGTAAACGTCGTGATAAGTACAATATTCGCGGCATTTGCTTCAAAACGCCACAAAAAGTGCCACTATATACCAAGTCTGATGTAGTGTAATCTGGACACGATTAAGTTTGGATTCATCTGAAAACAACTAAAAATTTCACAATTGTGATTAAGCCCCCTTTTTTTGCTTAATTAACGAATTTAAAGGCTGAAACTAAATGGATTAAATGCCAATTTTATTACTGATTTTTTGCCCTTGATTTTTACACTATAAATAGAGCTTTTCCTAGCTCATTTTATTTCATCTCAAATAAATCACATCTTTGGCTTACAAAGCTTTTCTTCTATATTTTAAAAGCATTTTTTGCGTTTTTCCAAACCTTTCAAAGCTTTCTTTCGAGTTCTTAAGAGAAGATTAGTACAACCTAGTCCACTTCTGATTTCGGGTGTACGAGATTTGGAGAGTCGTGCTAACCTCAGAGAGTTATTCGTCCATTGTAGCGATTACACACATCAGGGAGAATTCGCTTCTAATGTAGTGGTTAATACCACGACACGATTTGGTTTTATTTAATTATTTAATTATTTTCTAGTCAGTGCTAACGTCTCATTTTGCAGTAGTCTATTTTTTGACAATTTAGAAGTGATTTTTATGCTGGTGTTCAAATATGATACGTGACTCAAGTTCAGTTATAGTGTTTTTGGTAAGATTTTGATGTTACCCGGGCATGTTCTTTTTCATAAATGCATCATTTTATTATTACTATCGTGCTAAATGTTGGTCTTAGCATTGAAAAGCATCAAGCTTTTTTCATGAAATTAAATATAATAATAAAAAGGCGATGCAACCTTTTGTTAGGTTTTCTTTAAAAGAAATAATTGCCTTTCAAAACGTCTTCTTTCCTATATAGAAGACATTCTTAAATGCTTTTATTAGTGCTTGACTCACCATACCTATTGTTACGGTGGAAATGTTTTATTATAATAAAACGATGAAGGAAGTCAAAAGGGTTATGACGTTTTAAGACATGAATTTTAATACGTGTTTGTAAAATGTATTAAATTGTTTTTCATTCAAAATATTTTAAAACGTCTATTTATAATTAGATTAAAGAAGATGTTGTATTTTTAAAATTTCAAAGAGTTTCACTTGTATGTAAACGTTTCCCTTGACTGAATATAAATCGTGTATTTGTATGAGTTACAAAACGATGTTATGAATTCAGCATTAAATAAGGAAACACTTGGAAGGTTCAAGTATAAATGCTGCATATAAAAGAAACGTTTAAACATGCATTAATGTTATGCATGATTGCATTCAAGTGTGAATTGTTGTCATTCTAATGAGAAACGACCGTTGAAGATTTGTTTATAGAACAAATTAAATATTAGAATTACATGGAGAAGAGATGCAGAGTAATTTAATATATATATATATATATATCCATAATCGTTGTACTGATAATTTCTTTTGAGAAATTTATAAAGACAACATAACGGTTGCAATTTTGGAGAAGTGTAAAGATGATGACATTAAAATGGAAAATTCTCCATATCAAATGTTCTTATCCAATAGTTGTTTTAATTACCGAAAGCTACTAAAGATAAGAACTCTATTACTATCAGTTAATTATTTTAAATTTTACTGTTAGAAAATTATTTTTTTAGGCTAACCATGTATAATCTTCATTTGAGTTTATGTGATCATCTTGGTAGATTTCGAGATCATTTTGATTAAAAGATAATGATGAGAAGAGTGAAGATCATATGCATGGTGAGAATATGCAAGTCTACTATGATATTATGGTTCTACCTACGAGGTCAGATTATTAGACTTGTTGTCTATTAATTCATGCTTTTATATACATGAATTTATATTGAGCCTTTAAGTTAGTATTTAAAACTTAATGGATGCATTATGGACTGAGATAAACCACTAGTATAAGACTAAGACAAAGGTAGTAGTGAGCCCAAAACGTGTATGCTTAATAAGATACTATTGTGAGTAAAAGTATCAAGCATAATTCTTTAAGAGCCCTTAATCAAAGAAAGAGAAAATTCATAAAATGCATGTCTAGGATTGGTTCTATGAAAGACATGGTATTTAATCATGCCTAGTGCATCACCTCTCGTTCATGATAACCTACCTGGTGCGTTGTTTTTTAATGTGCTCACTTTTATAAAAATACTATGACAAATAAGATCTCTTTAAACTTAGTGTAGAAGTTAAAAGAGTTGAGATTAGTTTGGTTGAGTAGAATACCAAATTTAGTCATAGTAAATAAACTATATGACGGTCTTTTTAGGGATAATATGTTAAATAATATGAATGAGAATACGATAGACATTAGTGCTACTAAAAGTATGTTGTAGCAATTAAATCTCTTTGAGTTCATTTCCTAAGTGGAGGAAAGGAACAAGATAGCCTATCTCAGAAGTTGTGTTGAAATCTCATGTAGTAAACTTGAGATAATTTGTTTTTTGTTAGAAAAAGTAAAAAACTCCTCATAAACAATCTTATAATTTTCCTAAACACTTCTTATGGAGAACTAGGAAAACTGAAATTCCTTTTGAATGAGAAAATGTCATGAATGACTACTGATGAGATATAAGAAATTTCATAATCGTTTGAGATTATGCATACTAATCTTAATGATCAGTAACTTCTCAAAAACTTTGAAAATATAATCATGTGTAAACAAGATTTGAGTTTGTTAAAACATAGTTTTATGGTTAAAACTCATAGCAAACTTTACTCTAGTATGATTGAGTATTTGTTTACACATTTTCCAAGACACTAATGGATTTATTTCTATCTTAAAATGTTAAAAATGTGGGGGTGTCTTAAAATAATGATTAAAGTCAGAAAGGAACCTAGTTGATCCGCTTACCAAAGGTTAAAGTTGAAAGATAGTTTTAGATTCGCCGAGGGGATGAGTCTAAAGCCCACTGGTTGAGGAATTCATGGTGGATACCCAACTTAGTTATTTAAGTACAATGTGGTCAAACAAAACCACGAAAAGACTCATAGTGTACATTTCTACCTACCTATCCCTATGGCGAATGATGTACATGCATAGGATGAGATTTATTTCTCTTAATAAATTCATAGCTTAAACTTTGGGTGGTCTTAGTGAGAAAGACTTGATGAATTTATGGATTTTGGATGAATATCTACTCTTAATAAGTTCATAACCTAGTGTTGAGTGGGTGGTTCTAACGCGAAGGACTAGATGAACTTGCCGCTGGAGAGGATGAGTTTTCTTAAACTCTTAATGAATTCAATCCCAAGAGTTTGGGTGATCCTATTTGAGAATGACTTATTGAAATAATCGACTAAAGAGGTTGAGTATATATTCTTAACGATTTCTTATCCCAGAGTCTGGTGGTTTATTTAAGATGAACTTGAAGAAATTCACCTTGTTTTTGTAAGGTTGAGCTATTGTAAAATCTCTTAATTATTTTATAGCCCAGATTTGGGTGGTTTATGTTGAGATAAACCTGATGAAATTACCTACGTAAGTGAGAAGGATTAACCACCTTCTATGAAAGACATTGAGCTATCTTTCTAGTATACTTATCAGATTCCTGAGGTATTGGAGGCTATATATATATATTTCATATATATAAACTTTGTTTATTTATTGAGGACTTCGATGGATGACTGAGGTTAGTCATGTGTTATGAGTTCCCTCTTATCTTAACAAATTCCAGATTCGTTCACTCGTTAAGAGAAGAATTACTCATTTTCACTATGTACTAGTTCCAGATACGTTCACTAGTACTTAAGCGGCTAAACTCGCTAGTGCTCTTCTCGCATTTTAAAATTTTATTTTTTAAAAAGAATTCTTTCGCATTTGTGGGGGAATGTTAGAAATTTTTGGTTTGACATTTGGTCGGCCTTGAAAACTGTGTGTATGGGATGTTGAGAATCCATAATAGCCGTAACTCTTTTGGCTATTGGTTAGCCATTTAAATGAGCTATTAAAACACTTTTTACAGCTTTGTTATGTATGGATCTAGACATGATTAAGTCTAGATTCATCTGAAAACAGTTGCATATTTTACAGCTTTGTTATATTTTGACTCAAATTCTAATTGGTAATTAAGTTGGGTTTTATTGTAATTCTAGTGGTTGAAGATTACTTGGTAATTAGGATTTACTTTAATGAGTAAATATCTATTTTAGGTAGGAGATCTTATTGAATAACATTTCTTGATGTGCAAGTATTTGGGTCTATAAATATATACTAGGTGTAACCTTTTGAATTATGAGAGAATGAGATAGAGGGGGAATTACTCAAGAGAGATGTAACCACTTTTAGGTTTTCTACAACTATTGCGACTACGTTGTAGAGATGGGTATTGTAGGAATGTTGGGAAGAGTGTTTTGGTTCCACCAGGTCATGGGATTTGTACACCGGGTTTTGGGATTACATAGGTTATCATGTATTTGTACTCTTCATCTTCTCTATGTTGATAGTGGATTGTTTGTTTCTTTCGTCCGTGGAGGCAGGCTATGCTAAACCACGCTAAATCTCGTCATTTGTGCATGTCTTGGTATATGTTGTTATCGCTTTGGTTATTTTGCTGCATAACGAATTCCTAACAATGGCATCATGAGTTATGGTTTGAGCTGCGCGATTGTGGAGGAATTTTCGCTGCGGATTTTGTGGTACGATATTGGAGACATGCAAGAAGAGTATTGTTGCAACAAGCTTTCAGTTGTTGGGGGAGTAATTCGCAATCAATTCAACGAATACTATGTAAGAATTGGAGTTGTTGTAGACTTGGCAGCGGTGTTTCAACAGATATTTGGCTTACGTAAAAATTGAAGCTGTTGAAGACTTGATGACCAATGCTCGAATAGAATTTGTGTCAAGGGGGAGATTTGTTATATTTTGACTCAAATTCTATTTGGTAATTAAGTTGGGGTTTATTGTAATTCTAGTGGTTAAAGATTACTTGGTAATTAGAATTTACTTTAATGAGTAAATATCTATTTTAGGTAGGAGATCTTATTGAATAAGGTTTCTTAGTGACTGAGTATTTGGGTCTATAAATATAGACTAGGTTTAACCGTTTGAATTATAAGAGAATGAGAGGGGGAATTACTCTAGAGAGATTTAACCAATTTTAGGTTCTGTACAACTATTGTGACTATGGTGTAGAGATGAGCATTATAGAGATGTTGGGAAGAGTGTTTTGGTTCCACCGAGTCATGGGATTTGTACATCGGGTTTTGGGATTATATGGGTTATCATGTATTTGTACTCTTTGTGTTCTCTATGTTGATAGTCGATTGTTTGTTTCTCTCGTCTGTAGAGGTAGGCTATGTTGAACCCCGTTAAATCTTGTCTCATGTACATGTTTTGGTCTATGTTGTTATCGCTTTGGTTATTTTGCCGCATACCAAATTCTTAACAGTGTGTATGGGCTAATGAGAATCCATAATAGTCGTAACTCTTTTCGCTATTGGTTAGCCATTTAAATGAGCCATTACAACACTTTTTACAGCTTTGTTATGTATGGATCTGGACATGATTAAGTCGAGATTCATCTGAAAACATATGCAAATTTCATGGTTGTGATTAAGTCATTTTTTTGGCTTAATTAATGAATTTAAAGGCTAAAATTAAATGGATTAAGTGCCAGTTTTATTACTAATTTTTTGGACGTTTTTGCCCCATAATTTTTACACTATAAATAGAGCTTTTCCTAGTTCATTTTATATCAACTCAAGCAAATCACATCTTTTACTTATAAAGCTTTTCTTCTCTATAAAAGCATTTGTTGAGTTTTTCCAAAGCTTTTAAAAGCTTTCTTTTGAGTTCTTAAGAGAAGAGTAGTACCGCATAGTCCACTCCTAATTTCTAGTGTACGAGATTTGAAGAGCCGTGCTAACTTTAAGGGGTTATTCATCCATTGTAGCGATTACACACATCGGGGCGAATTCGCTTCTAAGGCAGTGTTTAATACCACGACACAGTTTGGTTTGATTTAGTTATTTTATTATTTTTCAGTCCCTGCTAAAGCCGCATTTTACAGCAATCTATTTCTTCCAACAGTTTGTTGGTTAAATTTTTTTGAAAGATTGATTTGAGATAAATCATTGCTCACTATTGCGTATGATTGAAATCATAGTGTTCTATTGGTGCATGTTTTCTTGTTTTTCCTGTTGTTGCAGTTTATGTTCATTTATGTCTGTTTGTGTTCATTTGCGTTCGTTTATCAATTTAACGAGTAAACATGAACAGACACGAACAAGCTATATTTCTTAACGAACGAACATGAACAAGAAATTATGTTCGTTTATTCGGTTAAAATTAAAGAAATGAATATGAACATACTCTCATCTATGTTCGTTCGGTTCGTTTACAAGTCTAGATGAGATATCTCCAAACCCAACCAGTTGTTTATTTCTCAGCACTTTCCTGTGTCGTGGGTCTCAAGGGAGCAAGTCCACTTGTAAGGTTGCCTCTGATACAACCTTTCCTTTTCCCAACTATTTTTATGAATTTCCACTTCTATAAAAAATATTTAATTAGAAATAGTGATTAATTGTTTCATACAATTATATTTCGAAACATGATATTTAGGATGATAAACTATATAAATGGTCACCAAATTTTAGGATGCTTTCATTTTGATCAACAAACTTTTAAAATTTGTATTATTATCACAAAACTTTAGTCTACTTCTAGTATAGTCCCTCCCGTTACCTTTCGTTAGAAACCGCTGATGTGGCATGTTAGTTTTTATTTTTCCTTAATAAAATAATGGGTAAACTACATTATTCACCACTCAACTTTCTTCTCACTTCTATTTTGGTCACTAAGTTTAAAATTTTTCAATTTAATAACTCAACTTTTGAATTATTCTTATTTTGGTCACTCTCGATGACAAGACATCTTATCACGGGAGAGGAGAAATATTGATTCTCATTTTTAATTTATTCTTCTTGGTTGAAAGAGTGTTATAAGAAAAAACAAATGTGTTGTCAATGAATTTTAGCCGTCCTTATTTTATTCGGTTTAGTTTACTTCGTATATATGTTTCCATTATTATTATTAATAGTAGTAGTATTAGATATAAAACCCAAAATATCAAAAAGAGTCCATTTATTTAAATAAAGAGTCTAATTACAATAAAGGCCCAAAGCCAACCCATTTCATTATTTTTTGTTATTTTATATTAGTATTAAGGAATTTGGTTTATTCTTGCAGATCACACAAAATCCGTATTATGTCAAATATAGGAAGATTACAAGAGATCCTACTCGACAAGTATGGAAAGTCAAGTTATGGGCAGAGGATTCCTTACTACAAACTTATGGCAAAATTCCGATAGGATCCAAGAATTTTCGGGCTAGGGTGTCTTCTTAAGTATTGATTGTCTTTCAGTTACCTTTCCAACGCATCTTGAAACACCTCAATCGGACGTTGAGAGCTCAAGATATGCTCGTTTTACTGAAGACAACGCGTGCAGAAAAACCGTATACGAGTTCAATACGGGATTCTGATATTAATATGAATTTTCAATTGATTTATTGATTATTTGTAATTAAAATCATGCTTATATATTTCCCTATTTGTTTAGGATTATATTGAATATGGTTTGATTCCTTTCCTTGTATATCAAGCATAAAAAGAGAAAATGCTTTAGGATTTTTAGGTTTTTAGGGTTTTTGAAGCCTATAAATAAGCTTCATTCTATTGTAAATTGACTCTCACACACTGACTCATACACACAACTCATTCTCTGATACACACCACAAGCATCCGAAAATTACATAGAAGTTCTCAAGTTTGTATTGGCGTTCTCAAGTTTGTATTGGCGTTCTCAAGTTGAATACAAGAATAAAAGCTTGGTTTTTAGGTATCTTGCTCTTGTTCTTTATATATTTCGAATTTAACTATAATTGGAGCAATTCTAACCCTTTTTTTTAAGTTTTAAAGATCCTTGTTCTCCATTTTCAATTTTTTACATGAACACTTGATGAATTCTTTAAAATAGGGTGTTTAATCTTTATTTTAAAATAAAAGTGGGTGAATAGTGTTTTTGGGCTTTGTACCCATTTTAAACAAAAGTGAGCCATTTAATTTTATTAAATCTCAACACCATTTTTATTCCATAAAGCGCTTTCTAAATAAACTTGGTGTATATTTTTTAAAATTTGCTTTAAATTTGGTTACTAACATCTTATTTTTTTTAGCCACCTATTTTTATCACATTCTTTAAAATTAAAGTTTTAATTAAAGTTTTTAGAAAAATGGTCCGAATACCGTGTGTGTTGACTCAACTTCGAGAAGTATACACATAATTTAACATTTTATTAAATTCCTTCCTATTTCTCCATATTTTATTTAATTTTGTAAATTGAATTAATGTTATCTTTATATCGTTAATTTAAGATATTTAACTTTTTATTTTTTAATTAAAGTATTAGTTTAGGCAAAACTCCTAGGTTGGTTTAGGTTCTCTAATGTTACAACCTTAGTTTAATTTAGAGCCTTAAAGTTTGATAAATTCTCTTTACCCAAAAATTATAAAATACACTTAATTATATTTTAACCCTAACAGGTAAAAAACACTTAGACAATTCTTAGGGTTAACCACCACTTTAGAATAATAAAAGTTTCAACACACTAATTGTCTTTGATTGTTTGATTAAAAAGTAAAACATAATTAATGCGATGTCCTACCAAAAGGAGGTAGCGGGTTAGCGCCAGAAGTGTTGGCGATGATTAGAGTTTACTCTCCAGATGGTCGGGCCGTTAAAATGGAATCATATTCATAAATGGACAATAATTTAAATTTTACACAAACTTGCAAATTCTGACATTAAAACTTTTTGTAATCGGCTAGGTACCAATTTTTAGGCGCTGTGGGGGTGCTAACCCTTCCCCACGTGTAACCGACTCTCGAATCCGTTTTTGAGTTTTCGCAGATCAAAATTGTTGTTTTAATAATATAAAAAATGATTTTATTAAAATAACCTATTTTTAGGTGATCCAATCACACCTTAAAAAGATTGGTGGTGACTCCGTTGTTTTTGGTTTTTTATTTAAGAAACAGTCGGGACCCTTAAAAAAGGTTGCGACAGATTGGCGGCTCCACTGGGGATATTTTTTGTTTTACAAAAAAAAAAGAGTCAGGCCATAAGCCGATTACACCTTGTTTTAATGTCGGATTTGCAAGTTCGTATAAAATTTAACTTAATTGTCCATTTATTAATATGATCTCATTTTATGCATTTAAAATTTGGTTATAAGCTCTACCCGAGCTTTGTCCCGTTCGTTTAAGTGAAGGAAAAACGCTATTGCTCTCGTGGGATTATTGATTCTCTGTATGAGCCTAGTAAGTACCTTCGGGGCTCATATGGCCTATGTCTTCGTGAGGATACTGATCCTTCGTATGGGCATAGGAAAATGGGTCCCCTTGAGTTGAACTTGATTCGTTCGAAGCCTATAATGTGTGAGAATCAGGGGCCTTGCTACCTTTAGTAGGAGACAGCAAGGACAATTCAGGAACCTTTTAGAACCAAACCTATGTGAGAATCTAGAAGCTTGCCCTATTAGAGCCATACGAAATACCCTAGGTTTTGGAATTTGGTCAAAATTATTTCGTAGGAATAGTCCGTAGAGACATGTCCAGAAGTGTTGGAATGCGCTGCCCAGTTACTATTCATACAATGAAATTGTTTTGGACCTTTTATGTTTTCTGAAGTATTAATCCTTTTCTTGTCTTGTTTTTGTTTTGCATATTTGCATCCTCATTCCATATCTAGAAGGGGTTGATTCTCAAGACACTTGCTCGATTAGAAAACAGGTTTTTTCCATGGATAAAAGGTACCTAAAGAAAGAAGAAGACATCACGGATGTACGTCACTGGTCTAAGGTCAACCAGCAAGCATTTAGGGATAGTTTGAAAGTTGATCACATGATCGAGACATCAGAATATGCTCATATTAGCGTTAAGCAAAATAGTGTGCAAGAACTGTGAGAAATATAAAACCATTTTGACTATGCCACTAAACAATTATTCTTCAACACCTACGACGACATAGCTTACTTGCTGTATGTGGAGGTGGATGAGCCATTTCTTAAGGCCCTAATCCAGTTTGGGAATTCGGGGTATTGTTGTTTGACCTTCAATGGGGAAGACATGATGCCCATGTTTGAGGAGTATTGTGCACTATTCAATCTGCACAAGGTAAAGAAGAATTGGGTTTATGATAAGCCCCTTAAGAACAAGAATGTTCACTTTAGGCTCAGTTTTTTTTGCTGGCATGAGCGATGGATGGGTTAAGGGCTTGATACAGAAAAGAGGGGGCAGTTTCTCCTTCCCTTGGTCAAGTATCTATGACATAATCATCCAGATAAGGAGAATAGAGTGGATCTTTTAGCTATGGCAATCTACGACTTGGTTATCTTCCCGAGCGTCCTGAGTAATATTGATGTGGCTATATTAGACCTTTTTAAGTAGCTGAAGAAATGAGTCAATCCAGTGCCAGCTGTAGTAGCAGAAACTTTTATTTCTTTGAATGCGTGCCGAAAGTTAGAGGGTGTGCATTTCGGAGGGTGTGCTCCATTGCTCCAGGTTTGGGCTCTTAGCCATTTTTGGAAATGTCTGACTCTAACTCTGTCTAATGTGTTCTCTCTGAACTTTTCTCCACATCGGGATTTTCTTGGAAAAGAATGGCCAATAGCCAAAAGGAGCAAGTGGGTTGACATTTCCTTTGAAAAGAATGCCTCACCCATTCGACGTTTAATGTTCGGGTGGCACACTGTTCGCCGATTTTCGACGACGGCGAGTTGGGGGAAATGGTCGGATGAGCCCAACGATCGAACGGGTGGGATCGGCGACGGCGGTGGCAGCGGTGAAGATTTGGGGTTTTAGGATTTAGGGATTTGGGAACTATTTTATAAGTTTTTAAAATTTCAAGAATTCTTGAAAAAATTTAAATTATTAAAACCAAAAACTGAATTAAAAAAAATATTAATTAAAATATGACACAAGTCAAAATTTTATTGGTTTTTAACGGTAGTTAACTTCCGGGCACCTAAAATTATAACTGTTGAAACTTTAGGCACATATTTTTGCAAAAAAATTACTTTAGGCACCTAAAGTTCAAACGTGATATATTTTGGGTACTTATTTTTAATTTAAGCCTATAATCTACCATAATATCTAACCCGTTCAAAAATATTTCAACATGAACCCGACAAGTAGTTTTCAGTGAAAATAGAATGATAGTCATCTTAGGAAACACTAATATTTTAAAAATTTTATGTTAAACATTTGAGATCCTTAATCATATTTTAAAGAACCATTAAGAGATTCGAACTCAACCCGGCCTGATTTTACACTTTAAAATTGGGTCCAAACTCGAGCTCAATTGACTTTATTTTAAAACTCAAGCATGATTTGTAATAAAAATCCAAGTTGAACATATTCATTTACCTAATAAGTTAATAACCTTGATAAATTTGATTATTTGTTGTTGATCTTGAATCTTTTGAACTAAATATAAAAAATATATTTTTTGTATTAAAAAAACAATGATTCTCATGAGCTAAATGAACTACCCGAATCAGACATTACTGCACTAGACTTCGGGGGGGGGGGGAGGGGGAATAAAGTAAGGATTTCAATACACTGTACAACTAATTCACTTACAGAAGATTTAGAGCAGCATAAAGATGGGAATTAATATGGAGTTTGATCAAAACAACCTTCAATTTACTTCAAATGCAACACGGAAAGAAAGTTATTGACAAAATAGCAGCTACAGAAAATGATGCTAGCCTCCCAGCCTCAGCGAAAACTAACTTTCGAGTTCACTCTGTATCCAATCTTGTGCACACATGCTCTCCAGTTATGATCTAGCACTCTTCCCTGGGTGTCAAATCTTGATTCTGATGCAACTTTGGATATGCGTATCCCTAAAATATTGCGTGGCATCATAGATAGGATAGGATACCGAACCTTCCACCAATTCAATACGTTGAAATCGATATTACGAGGAAAAAGCGGCTCCTCCAGATACTTGCCAAGATCAGAATTAGAACCCTCAGCTTGAAAAGTTTCATGAACGAACTTGTCGAACCCCATTAACCTACTATCCCTAGAATCTTTAGCTGAACTGGGAATACCGTTTGCTTGCCAATCCAGTCCCTGATCAATGGAAGACGCTAATGGCGAAAATATAGAATGTTCATTGTAAAGCGATTTAATACACTCAAAAACTTCATCAATAACCACCGAAGCACTATCCCCATATAATTGTGGGTAGTAATACTCCAAGAGCTTCATTTTGAATCGAGGGTCTAACATAGCTGCAACTGCTAAACCAACATTGCACTTATCCCAGTACTCTTCAAACTTCTTTCTCATCTTTAGAGCCAAGGAACTGATGCTTTCATCGGGATTCTTGCACCATTCGATCAACTGCAGGCGAATATCACAGATCTCGGGGAAAAATATATTTGCAGTTGGATACTTGCTTGTCGTATAAACATTAGTAACTTCAACAAACAGCTTCAAGGAGCTAGTAATGGTACTCAGTCTATCCCATTCTAAATCAGATAGGAGAAACTTCATGCTGACAGGGTCACGATCTCGTAGACAAGAGAAAACTTGCCTGTATTCTAAGGCAACTTCAAGCATAAAATATGTCGAGTTCCATTTCAGTGGGTTATCAATACATAAGCATTTTTTAGTTTCAACCTGAACTTCGTCAGCCACCTCATTGAATGTGGCATGTGTTGCCTTGAGCTTTTAACATAGCGAATGCTTTCCCTTATTTTCTGGGTAACTTCACAAAGGGCTTCCAAGGCATCATGAGCCATGCGGTTGAGAACATCTATGGCACATTGAACATCAAATAATTGACCATTACAATAAAGGAACCTATTTTGCGACAGCCGATCTCTGATTCTATCAACAATGTTTTCACTGGTAAAACTATCAAATATCATAGAAAACAACTTCCGATCTATATCCCAATCCATCAGACAATTCATCATAACTTCTGAATGCATGTCTTCTGCATAAGAGGGATCAGTGGTAACAAAACCAAAATCTTCTTTTTTAACTGCCAATCCTCATCAATATAGTGCGTGCCAAACTCAGGTATGCAGCAGCACCATCTGAAGCAGTCCACATATCAGCAGATACACTGATTTTTCCAGGCAACTTATAAAAAATTTCGTACACCTTTTGCTTCTCCTTCGCATAGATTTCCATGCAATCAGCTTCCACTTTATTACATGTCACAAGTTCAAACAAGGGCTGTAGATTCCTGACAAATGTCTTGAACCCAGCATGCTCCACCATAGCCAATGGATAGTTATGTAATATGATCATGCGGGCGAGATCAAATTGGCTCCGCCTTTGATCCAAGCTATTACTACCAATGCCAACATGCTCATTTTTAATCTGTTCATGTTCATATCCAAAATCTTCTTTTTTAACTGCCAATCCTCATCAATATAGTGCGCTGCCAAACTCAGGTATGCAGCAGCACCATCTGAAGCAGTCCACATATCAGCAGATACACTGATTTTTCCAGGCAACTTATCAAAAATTTCGTGCACCTTTTGCTTCTCCTTCGCATAGATTTCTATGCAATCAGCTTCCACTTTATTACATGTCACAAGTTCAAACAAGGCCTGTAGATTCCTGACAAATATCTTGAACCCAGAATGCTCCACCATAGCCAATGGATAGTTATGTAATATGATCATGCGGGCAAGATCAAATTGGCTTCGCCTTTGATCCAAGCTATTACTACCAATGCCAACATGCTCTTTTTTAATCTGTTCTTGTTCATATCTAAGATTCATAATACTAAGGACTTCATCCTTCTGCTCTTGATCAATGGTTACAAGGGCAAGAGAACCTTCCTTTTTCTTCTCTTTAGCAGAAAAGTATTGAGCTATGCCATGATTAGATCTTCTTTGACACCTAATTAAATGGTTCCTCAGATGCGAGGTTCCACTAGTACTTGATCCGCTAAGTTTCTTCTTACAATGCCTCCAAATGGCCACAAACGTGTCACCCTTTTCCACCCTATCGAAGTAATTCCAGACAATAGATTTCAATCTGCTCGAATTTACTATGACTGCGTTAGACATATCCATCGCATGACCCTAGTAATTTGCAAATATGTGCATATTAGAAACAAAATTAGTACCTTATATAATTAAAGCAACTACCAAGAAAGGAGAAAAAGACTGCAACCATGAAGACCCAAGAAAAAGCCATATTTTTTTATACAAACAAATAACATAACATATATAAAGGATGTCATAAAATTCCAAGATCCAAAAATTTTCAAAAACAGCTGAAATGTTCATAACCTTTACAGAGGACATGTCTACAAAACATTACACATCTATAACAGGAACATAATTATAATTGTGTGTTCGCATTTTCATAGGTCCCATTAAATCAATAACAAAATTTTCAGTCTGGAGTAATGCCAATTCCTAAGGTTCTTTTTCTTTTACATGCTATTAGAAAAAAAGTCAATCATCAATAAATGCTGATAATCTAGTTCTACCGTAACAGAGAAGATATTATGACATATAGGGAAATTGACTTGAGAGACCTGAAATGAAAAAAACCAAGTAATGGACCTTATAAGTGGTTGCCATATGGAAAATAATGTTTGAACTTACAAAATGTAACGATCCGGTTTTCGGGTTAATAAATCGAATCTTAGACCCGGGTTATGGGTCAATAGTTGGGAGCCCATTAAATGGGTTATTGGGCTTTTGGAATGGAAACTTTAAGTTGGGTCCATGTTTGGTGGAATAATAATAATAAAAAGAAAAAGCAGTTTTTAATTTTAAATAGGTTTGAGTGGGTAAAAAGGTGAGTGTGTGATATTACGAGAAGAGAGAAAAAAATATGAGAATGGTGGGAGAGTGAAGAAGAGAGAAAGTTTAAGGGTGAAAGATTCAAACTTCGATCTATGGAGATCTAGCCGTCCGATCGCGACACCATCTTCCCCATTGTGTTCATTTCGCCGAGACGAGTCCGCCGGTACCAGCGACATCGACGTCGGAGTCGCCGTCGGAGGGATGAGAAAGAAGAAGTTTTGGGTTGTCTAGTTGAAAGGGTTAGATGGCTAAAATTGGAAAACCGAGACCACCATCGTGTTCAGAAGGGTCGAGAGAGTCGAGATAGCCGTTCGCTGTCGCCGACCAGCTACCAGAGCCGCCCTTACGCCCCCATGCGTGTGGGCGTGGCCCTGCACCAAGCGACTGAGTCAATGAGTGAACTCGGCCGAGTTGGCCCGAGTTAGGCCTAGCCGACTCAGTCTGAGCCGAGCAGCCGCTATCGCGTTGTCGCACCACCAGCCGCCTCCGTTGACCGTTGACCAGCCTTGACTTTTTTTCAAAGGACCATACCCAGGGGTTTCTCGACGTTCCAGATCCACTGGAGCAGTCCGTTTTGCCAAATTTGAACCCAGTAAGCTATTTTTACGCATTTGACCTTGTGAATGGTATAGAAAGTGCATGAAATTAATGTATTTTTGTATTTGTTGATATATAGGGATTGTTCGAGTTTGGATATCGAATCAAGTAAAATATTTGAGAAGTTCGGATGAGGATTTTAGCGATATTGGCTTAAGGTTAGTACACCTCGAACTCCGAAGTGCTTCATGAGCATCATAAGTGTAATTGCCTTGCATGTTAGTAGTTGCAAATTAAGAGATGAGTAATATGCATGTGCTGATGCTGATATTTCGAGTCTTGGTAATTATTGAGGTGCTTGATGAGCTTGAGAATGTTCGAGTTGTTATAGGCTTACAGACTGATAAGTGTTCAAAAGTACTATTTTTTTACTCATATTATTGTTAGACTTGGGCTCATGTTAGTTGCATAATTAGCCATTCATGCATTAATCCATGTTTCCTTCCATCGTTGAGCTTGATTACATAACTTGGTAGTTTTTGTGGGAAAAGATGCTGCTTTGGTGTGTTTTGTGTGTATGTGCAGAATCACTTGCCAAAGCAAGGCTAGAACTAGTTGCCAGGGCAATGCATGAAGGAGATGCCAAGCTAGTTGCCAGGGCAATGCATGAAGGAGATGCCGAGCCAGTTACCAGGGCAATTGTCGACAAAGAATAAGGTGATATGGTAGTCGAAATTGATGACTAGACAAGCCCAAGATGACGTGGAGCAAAGATAAATCCCAAAGGAGTTTGATTTCCATGAAGAGGTTAAAGAAGAATTAAATCCCAAGAAGATAGGAGAAGTTCTAGAAGGAATATAAATATAATAAAGAATTATATTCTTTAAAGATAATTTAATTCCAACGTAACTTCCTCCTCAAAGAAGGACTTTGACTTAGCCCTATAAATAGATCACCAAGCCGTCAACTCCAAGGGGAGAGAAGAGAGAATTTTCGACAAGCTTCAAGGGGGAGATCTCGACAAGAAGGCTTCATCCATCCTTCATCTTTATCTTTCTTGTTCAATTAGGTTCATGCTAGGAATTCTTTATCTTGTGTTTCTTTGGAACCTAGCCATGAACTAAATCTATTTGGCTAAGGTTATTGTGTTTTGTGGTTGTGAGAAACAATTGGATTTTATTTAGGTAATAAGAGTTTGCACTTTTCTATTCAAGGTTTATTCATTCTTGATTCTTATTCTTGTTTGCGAGTGAATTGGGAGAGGATCTCGTAACTTCATCTATTTATCTAATATCGGGAGAGTTAGATTCAAGAAACGAATGAATATGATCTTTATTCAATCTATTGATGGTGAAGATTAATCTGGCTTATGAATAAGTTAAGGATTTCAATGGCTAAGAAGAGCACAAGATTGGTTGTTGTTCACCCTTGATTCAGGTAGGGATCTATTATCAAGGCATGCACAAGTAGCTAGAGTTTCGACTTAGGGATAAGTAGAAACCATTGAAGAACGCTCTGCCGAACCTTGAAGTTGTTGCCCAGACGCCCAAGTAGTTGCCCAACTAGTTGCTCGGGCAACCATCGATTAGTTGCCAAGGCAACCCCATTGTGCCAGTTGCCACGGTAACTAAGTTGCCCTTGCACTCTTTTTCCAAGACGATCCAATCGGCTATCACACCTCAACTCATGATAACCTGGCCTATCTCTCTTATTTGATCTCATCTTTTCTTTTACTTTATTGCTTTCTAGTTTAGTTATTAGTTAAACTCCTATAATCTTCTATTTGTGTTTTTACTTTTTACAGTGCAAGAGATTAGATTCTTGAATTGGCACCAATCCCTGTGGAGATGATAACTTTTATACTATAACTTGCGACGTGTACACTTGCACAATTGCAGAGCACTTATTACGCGCAACAAGTTTTTGGCGCTGTTGCCGGGGATTGGCAATAGCGACTTTGTTTTTATTTTCTTGTACTTTTTATTTTTCTTGTTTAAAATTCAAAGGGCTAACAAACTTTGGTTTTGCATTGGTACATGACCAGGGCGAGACCGATTACATCAGAATCCCTTTGATCCAGAAATCGAACGAACCTTACAAAGACTTAGATGAAGCTTAAGAGTAGCAATGGCTAATCAAGACGGCAATATGAATCAAGATGTACCAGCAGGGGGAGGAGTGACTCTTGCACGAAACATAACTATTCGAGACTATCTTGAAGAAGATCTTGATGGACTTAATCCAGGAGTTGTCGCACCTGAAATTGAAGCCGACCACTTTGAGTTGAAACCAGTGATGTTTAATATGATCAACACAATTGGTCAATTTGGCGGCTCAGCAACTGAAGATGCACGACAACATCTTAAATCTTTTCTCGAGATTTGCAACTCATTCAAAATACACGGAGTCACCCCCGATGTTTTACGGTTAAGATTATTCCCATATTCACTGAGGGATAGGGCAAAAGCACGGTTGAATAGCATTCCTACCGGATCAATATGATCTTGGACTGATCTTTGTCATGATTTCCTTGCTCGGTTTAATCCTACAAATTTAACTGATAAGCTTCGTAACGACATTACTTCTTTTCGGCAGGCAGATGATGAATCCATGTACGAGGCTTGGGAGCGATACAGAGAACTTCTACACGAATGCCCCCTACACGGATTCCCAGTGTGGACACAAGTAACAATGTTTTACAACGCTGTGAATACACAAAGAAAGATGATGCTAGACGCCTCGGCAAACGACATACTCTTAGATAAGTCGCCGGAGGAAGTAATGCAAATTCTAAACAGGCTGGCCAAGAATGATTATCAATTCCCCTCTACTAGAAGAGGAGGAGTTAGACGCCAAGCCACAATACATGAACTAGGATCATCAGACTCAATTTCGGCACAATTGGCTACCTTAACCAAGATGGTCCAGAACATGCAGAAACCAAACAACACACATGAGGTCAAGGTAATGGATTCCTTTTGTGAGTTATATGGTGGTAACCATAATTCTTTTGAATGTATGCAGAATCCAGAATCCAGCTTCTATGTAGGGAATTACAACCGGAACAACAATGTGATGTCCAATACATACAATCCAGCTTGGAAGAAGCGCCTGAATTTTTCATGGAGTAATCCCAACAATTCTCTAAACCATAACAATCAGAATGCACAAGCATCGGGATTCTAGCAGAATACGCCACGGTAACAGTTGGCGCAGCAACAACCAACAACATCTAGTTCTTTGGAAAATTCTCTCAATGCTTTTATGTTGAAAACTGAATCTTATATGGCTGAGAATAGTAACTTCATAAAAAGAACTGATGCTTTTATTAATAGGACCGAGATGAGATTGCAAAACCAAGAGGCGGCAATCAAATTATTGGAAAATTAAGTCGGACAATTTGCTCAAAACCTGAATACTAGATCGCAAGGAGGTTTACCTAGCGATACTGAAGTTGCAAGAGGAACTGGCCATGAGCAATGTAAGGCGATCACCACTAGAAGTGGCCAACAACTTAAAGAGGCTCAAGCTCGCTCACCAAACAAAACTCCACAAAAAGATCAAGACGAACCCAGCGGCAAAACCTCAGAGGATGAACCAGGAATTGCAACAGCAACCGGCAATAAGCATGCCTCGGCAACCAACGATAGGCATGCCACGGCAACCCCAGTTGATGATGCCTTGGCAACTTCAGTTGTTCCTACAAAGGTTGAAGCGACAAAAATATCAATGCCATCAATCAGATTCTAGACCAATGAAAGGATCAAAGGTATCCGACTTCCACCACCATTCCTACAAAGGTTGAAGCGACAAAAATAAGAATATCAATTCAAGAAGTTTCTTGATATCCTAAAGCAAGTCCACATCAGCCTGCCATTGGTGGAAGCAATTGAACAAATGCCGAACTATGCCAAGTTCCTTAAAGACATTGTGTCCAAGAGAACAAGGCTAGGAGAGTTTGAAGCAGTTGCTGCAACAGAGGGATGCATGGCCATGTTGCACAATCGTATGCCACCCAAGTTGAAGGATCCCAGAAGTTTCACAATACCCTATTCCATTGGAAACCACTATGTCGGGAAAACATTATGCGACCTTGGGCTAGCATAAACTTGATGTCTAAATCGGTTTTCCAAAAACTAGGAATCGGGAAGACAAGACCTACAACAGTTATGCTACAGCTAGCCGACAGATCCTATGTGCATCTAGAGGGAAAAATCGAAGACATACTGGTAAAAGTTGATAAACTTATTTTTCCCGCTGACTTTATTATTTTGGATTGTAAAGCAGATGAGCATGCACCTATCATTCTCGGGAGACCATTCCTAGCAATAGGGAGAACATTGATCGATGTTGAAAAGGGAGAACTCACAATGAGGGTGAATGACCAGCAAGTTAAACTAAATGTGTTCCAAACACTAAAGCATGCTGATGATCCGGAAGAATGCCAACTTCTTCATGCCACGACAGAGTTTAACTTCGACGAGGAATTTAGTTGCCTCGGTAGCTACATTACCGATCAAGAGGAACCTGAGAAGTATGAAGAACTGATCGATGAGGAACAACAAGAAGAGGCTAATTGGTTAGTCAATCGACCAGGTACATACTTTGAACCACTAGATTAACCAGGTAAGGAAGGTAAGCTCGAAAAGCCCTCTATTGAGCAACCACCGATTCTTGAGTTGAAACAGTTGCCAGAGCAACTAAAATATGCATACTTAGGAACCGATAATACATTGCATGTAATTATTTCTTCTAAGTTACAGCCTGAGCAGGAAAATAAGCTGATCAAAATGTTGATGCTACACAAGAAGGCAATAGGGTGGACAATTGTCGACTTGAAGGGAATTAGCCTGGCAGTGTGCATGCACAAGATTTTGTTGGGAGATGATCACAAACCTTAAATTGAGGCCCAGAGGAGACTGAATCATGCCACGAAAGGGGTTGTAATGAAAGAAATCATCAAGTGGCTTGACGCTGGCATTATATACCCTATCTCTGATAGTACATGGGTAAGTCCAGTACAATGTGTACCGAAAAAGGGAGGTATAGCGGTGGTAAGTAATGAAAACAATGAACTCATTCCAACCAGGACTGTGACCGGTTGAAGGGTTTGTATGGATTATCGAAAGCTAAACAAAGCCACTAGGAAAGATCACTTCCCATTACCCTTTATTGATCAAATGCTTGACCGTCTTGCAGGTAAACCCTTTTATTGTTTTCTTGATGGTTATTCAGGTTACAATCAAATTTCCATAGCACTAGAAGATCAAGAAAAGACAACCTTCACATGCCCATATGATACTTATGCTTTCCGAAGGATGCCGTTCGGATTGTGTAACGCCCCGGTAACCTTCCAAAGATGCATGTTGGCACTCTTTTAAGACATGGTCGAAGACTTCCTTGAGATCTTCATGGATGATTTTTCTGTTTTTGGTAATGACTTCGACAGCTGCCTCGGCAATTTAGAGAAGGTGTTGGCAAGATATGAAGAAACTGATTTAGTCCTCAATTGGGAGAAGTGCCATTTTATGGTAGATAAAGGAATAGTGCCCGGCCACAAGATTTCATCCAAGGGAATTGAAGTAGACAAAGCCAAGGTGGACGTGATCGAGAGATTACCCCCACCAAGTTCGGTTAAAGGAATTCAAAGCTTTCTTGGACATGCAGGTTTTTACAAGAGGTTCATTCATAATTTTTCTAAAATCACTAAACCCTTGTGCAATTTTCTTGAACAGGATAAAGTCTTTGATTTTGATGATTCTTGCGCCCAAGCATTTGAAACCCTAAAGGAAAAGCTTGCCACGACACCCATTGTCGTTCCACCAGATTGGACGCTACCTTTTGAGCTCATATGTGATGCAAGTGATTTTGCGGTAAAAGCAGTCCTAGGCCAACGCACAGGTAAGACCTTCCATGTGATATACTACGCTAGTAAAACCCTTAATAGTGCTCAAGTGAATTACACAACAACGGAGAAAGAATTACTAACTGTAGTTTTCGCATTTGACAAGTTCTGATCCTATTTGATTGGTACAAAGGTAATTGTTCATACGGACCACTCGGCAATTAAATATCTATTTGGTAAAAAGGATGCCAAACCTCGTTTGATTCGTTGGATATTACTTTTACAAGAATTTGATATTGAAATTAAGGACAGGAAAGGAACAGAAAATTAAGTGGCCGATCACTTATCACGTTTAGAACGTAATAGGGAGGAGGACGCAGATTTAGAGATATACGATGCATTCTCGGATGAGCAACTTTTAGTTGCCTCAGCAACCATGGGTGCACATGCCTCGGCAACCCTCGACGCCTCGGTAGCCCTTGATGCGCAGGCCTCGACAACCACGGATGCGCATGCCTCGGCAACCCTCGACGCCATAGCAGCTCTTGACGCGCACGCCTCGGCAATTTTGGGAGCAGTCGACACGGTAGCACATGCCTCGGCAATACCCTGGTACGCGGATTTAGTTAATTTCCTTGTTTGTGGTATTTTACCTTATGGCCTTACTCACCAAAGGAAGAAGCGGGTCCGCCATGATGCTAAGCATTACTTTTAGGATGAGCCTCTTTTGTTTAAACAATGTGTAGATCCGGTTATACGCCGATGTGTCCCTGAAGAGGAGTAACAGAATGTACTCCGGCAATGCCAATCTTCACCCTATGTAGGACATTTTTGAGGAACTCGTACCGCGACCAAAGTTTTGCAATCCAATTTGTATTGTCCAACACTGTACAAAGATGCTTAAGAGTTTTACAAGCAATGTGATTGTTGCCAGAGGACGGGCAATATCTCTAGACGATATGAGATGCCGCTCCAAAACATCATTGAGGTGGAATTGTTTGATGTATGGGGAATTGATTTTATGGGACCTTTCCCATTTTCATTCGGCAACCTCTACATTCTACTTGCCGTCGACTACGTGTCTAAATGGGTTGAGGCAGCTGCAGTTCCCAACAATGATTCCAAGACCGTGCAAAGATTCTTGCAGAAAAATATATTTACACGGTTTGGGATGCCGAGAGCAATTATCAGTGATGAAGGCAAGTATTTTGACAACAGACTTATTGCCAAGATGTTGCAACGCTTCAGTGTATCGCACAAGATTTCCATGGCATATCACCCACAAACCAATGGGCAAGCAGAAAATTCCAACCGGGAATTGAAGGGTATACTCGAGAAAGTTGTAAATCCCTCTAGGAAGGATTGGTCAGTAAGACTAGATGATGCACTTTGGGCATATCGCACTGCATTCAAAACACCCTTAGGTATGTCCCTCTTCTGACTTGTCTATGGCAAAACATGCCATCTACCGGTGGAAATCGAACACAAGGCATATTGGGCAATCAAGATCGTGAATATGGATTGGGAAAGTGCCGGACAAAAGCGTTTGTTGGACCTTAACGAGATAGAATAATTTCGTGCACTCGCCTATAACAATGCACGAATCTACAAGGAGAAAACAAAGCAATGGCATGACAAGAGACTATTGCCGCGGCAATTCATGCCAGGGCAACTAGTTCTCTTATTCAATTCTTGGCTAAAACTTTTCCTGGGAAAACTAAAATCAAGATGGTCGGGACCATTCAAAGTTGTCAAACCATTCTCCCATGGTGTCGTGATAATCAAGTCCATCACTGACAAACATGAATTCAAAGTTAATGGACAAAGATTGAAGCACTACAACGGTGCCCATGTGGAACGTAACAAAGAAGTGGTCACCTTAGGAGACGCATGAGCATGCTCTCCTTTTGATATTTTATTTTTATTTTTAATTTTTTTGAACTATTTAATTTTTATTTTTTTATTATTTTCGATTATTTTTTCTTTTTAGGATAGATTTATTTTCTTCAAGATTAAAACTACATCTTTATTTATTTTCTTTTATTAGTTTATTTTTAATTTTAATCCTTATTTTATTTTTTTCTGAATTGTAGGAAAAAGAGTTCAAGATAAAAGAGGAATTTTGATTCAAGAAGGAAACTTCTTCAACAAGGAAATTAATGGGCTGAATCTAAGGCTTATATAAAGCCTCCAACTTACCCTAAATAAACCCCTAGCCGCCACCCTTCCCCTAAACCGAAACCCCTTTCTTCTTTATTCCAAAATTAATCTCACCCACCATATTTACTACCTATCTTTTCTATATAACCCATCACCCTTAACTTCCAAGAAACCTATTCCTACTTTTCATCTTGCAACTCTTTAGTTTCTTTTTTTTTTTCTTTTCTTTGCTTTTACAAAACTCACAACCAAGATCATCCATGGCATCCAAAATTGAATTTTTGGTTCATCCAAGTTCCTCCAAAGAACCAAGATACAAGAAGTTTGCTACACCGGTGGTTCAAGAAAGATTTCACTCCAAGTTTGAAAGCTGGAAGATTTACGAAGAACAAGGCTTTGAATACTCCAACTCTCATCAAGATTTTGGCCTTGAACCATTCATCTTCGAAAGGATTGCACATCAAAAGTGGCAAATCTTTTGCCATCAATCGGAACCGGGTAACATCTCATGGGTAAGAGAATTCTATGCTCACTCACCTAACCCGGATAATCCTTATGTTGTTGTTCATGACAAGGCTATACTCATAAGCCCCGAAAACATCAACACCTTTTACGGGCTCTACGTTGAGAAGGACGAGCATCAAGCCTTTGTTGATCAACTCACGCCCAAGCAACTCGACAAGGTGCTTCAAGAACTCACTCTACCGGGAACTCATTGGAATGACAGTAAACAAAAGGGCACGGTAAATCGCCTTCGGCTTAAACCCGAGTCAAAACTATGGAATAAGTTTGTTAAAACTTCTTTAATGCCCACCACACACAATACCACCGTTGATATTCCACGTCTTTTGCTCATACATTCTATCTTGCATAATCGCATCATTAACATTGGAAAAATTATTTGTGATGAGATTTTTGTATGTAGCTCAAAGGACAAGGGTTCTCTTTTATTCCCTTACTTAATTTCCAATCTTTACAAGGAGATACATGTCCCAAGTGAGTCCACCGATGAAAAAGCCCTACCAAAGTCCGGTTGGAATCAAGCATAAATCTGAAAGCTAATGGGAGAGGCACCAGTAAAATCCTCAAGGCCTCCAATTGCCACAGAAACCCCTAATGCCCAAGCACCTAATGCCCGGGCAACTCGGCCATCAACCCCGGGACACTTTGAAGCACTCTTGCAACCATTGGCGAGCCACCTTAGGCAAATTGAAGACCGGCAACTAATGTTCATGCGGTACATGAAGGAGCACAACAATGCCATCACCCAAGTCATCCTAGAAAAGTACCCGGACAGCCGCGTGCCGTTCCCAATCTTTCCGGCCGAGATCTTTGCCACGGTAACCAATGAAGCAGTCACCTCGGCAACCGCAACAGATGATGCCGTGGCAACCTACACCGCGCCTGTCAAAGCAGATGCCACGGTAACCAACCCTGAAGATGCCACGGTAACCAAAGCTAAAGACGTCCCGGCAACCACTACAAATGCCAAAGGTAAAGCACCTGTGCCCGAATTAACTCGTACGGAATCATTGTTTGATTTTTCAGATTCGAACGAGTCCTCTATTGCACTAACAAAGACCGCACCAATTGAATCCTCCAAGCGAAAAACCAATGACATTGATGAAGAGGACGACGAGGACAACCCCGTACGAGGATCGATTCCACCATCGGCAACAAGGAAACAACCATCGCGTTCAAGCAAGAGAATCAAGACACCGACCAAAAGGAAACTAATCATCCACGATGACGAACTCTCGGAGTAAGTCCTCGTTTGCATTTTACTTTTCTTTATTTTTATTTCTCTTTAATGCATGCATTGAGGACAATGCCTCACTTGAGTTTGGGGGATTGTTATTAGTTAGTTACCATGTTTAGTTGCATTCATCTTAAGTATTGCATTTAGGATACATAAATTGATTGCCATGCCTTTAGTTGGAACAAGAATTGCCTAGATTTGATGAATATCCGATGTTGACTTTGCCAATGCACTTAATTGATAGAATTTTTATTCTAGGATAACCATAGAAACACTTAGAATTTTACTATGATGCTAAATTTTGATGAAACACTGTTGTGGTTTGATTGATTTAAGGAATTCTAGTGAACTTAGGTTGATAGTTAAAAAAATTGGGGGATTATAATAAAAATTGGATAAATGCTAGAGGTGCCCGAAATTGGCTCTAGCATGTGCTAAGAATTTGATTGCTAAAGGTACCCGAAATTGGCACTAGTATGTGCTAAAAAATTGATCGCTAGAGGTACCCGAAACCAGCTCTAGTCGAATAAATTAATTAACTTAAGAAAACTAAAAACAAAACACTAGAGGTGCCCAAAACTGGCTCTAGTTAAAACATGTTAAAAGAACCCAATGAAGTAATTTGAAAACCTCTTGTTTGCATAGAATCGAAAAAATCAACTTGCACACAACTCTGCACACACTCACAAGCATTATAATTTGATTCCGAGTAACTCCTAAGTTTTTCCAAAAAATGAAAAGCCAATCATACTTTGTGCCCCGGTTCTGAGAATTGAAATCAAGTTCAAAGCTAAGTTTGTGAAAATTGAAGTCTTGGCGGGTAATTATTAGTTTGCATTGCTTGAGGACAAGCAATAGTTCGAGTTTGGGGGTGTGATAAATGTTCAAAAGTACTATTTTTATTACCCTTTTTTACTCATATTATTGTTAGACTTAGGCTCATATTAGTTGCATAATTAGCCATTCATGCATTAATCCATGTTTCCTTCCATTGTTGAGCTTGATTACATAACTTGGTAGTTTTTGTGGGAAAAGATGCTAATTTGGTGTGTTTTGTGTGTATGTGCAGGATCACTTGCCAAAGCAAGGCTAGAACTAGTTGCCAGGGCAATGCATGAAGGAGATGCCGAGCCAGGGCAATTTTCGACAAAGAATAAGGTGATATGGTAGTCGAAATTAATGACTAGACAAGCCCAAGATGACGTGGAGCAAAGCTAATTCCCAAAGGAGTTTGATTTCCATGAAGAGGTTAAAGAAGAATTAAATCCCAAGAAGATAGGAGAAGTTCTAGAAGGAATATAAATATAACAAAGAATTATATTCTTTAAAGATAATTTAATTCCAACTTAACTTCCTCCTCAAAGAAGGAATTTGACCTAGCCCTATAAATAGATCACCAAGCCATCAACTCCAAGGGGAGAGAAGAGAGAATTTTCGACAAGCTTCAAGGGGGAGATCTCGATAAGAAGGCTTCATCCATCCTTCATCTTTTTCTTTCTTGTTCAATTAGGTTCATGCTAGGAATTCTTTATCTTGTGTTTCTTTGGAACCTAGCCATGAACTAAATCTATTTGGCTAAGGTTATTGTGTTTTGTGGTTGTGAGAAACAATTGGATTTTGTTTAGGCAATAAGAGTTTGCACTTTTCTATTCAAGGTTTATTCATTCTTGGTTCTTATTCTTGTTTGCGAGTGAATTGGGAGAGGATCTCGTAACTTTATCTATTTATCTAATATCGGGAGAGTTAGATTCAAGAAACGAATAAATATGTTCTTTATTCAATCTATTGATGGTGAAGATTAATCCGGCTTAGGAATAAGTTAAGGATTTCAACGGCTAAGAAGAACGCAAGATTGGTTGTTGTTCACCCTTGATTCACGCAGGGATGTATTATCAAGGCATGCACAAGTAGCTAGTGTTTCGACTTAGGGATAAGAAGAAACCATTGAAGAACACTCTACCGAACCTTGACGTTGCTGCCTAGATGCCCAAGTAGTTGCCCAACTAGTTGCCCAGGAAACCATCGATTAGTTGCCAAGGCAACCCTGTTGTGCTAGTTGCCCTTGCACTCTTTTACCAAGACGATCCAATCGGCTATCACACCTCAACTCACGATAACCTGGCCTATCTCTCTTATTTGATCTCATCTATTCTTTTACTTTATTGCTTCTAGTTTAGTTATTAGTTAAACTCCTATAATCTTCTATTTGTGTTTTTACTTTTTACAGTGCAAGAGATTAGATTCTTGAAGTGGCACCAATCCTTGTGGAGACGATATCTTTTATACTATAACTTGCGACGTGTACACTTGCACAATTGCGGAGCACTTATTACACGCAACAGAGACCATATAGGATTGTCTGAATATCCGTATGATTATCTGATTTATGAGCGATATATGATGATGCCTTGTGTGCTAGCTGAATGAATTAATATGTTCGATTGAATATTAGTTAGGGGTAATACTTATAAATACTTAATTAAATGTTTATGTATCCGGAGTGTGTATTCGAATAAATGGGTAAAAAGACAATAATTAATATTAATGAATTAAATGTGTTAGCCACATAGTTAAACGACTTTCATAAGCTTTAGGGATCGATTATAGAATTGTAAATATTCATGATTCAAGGAATTGCGTGAACCTGTGAATAGAATATCGGTACGAGCTTGGCTATACTGGTACATGATTGGGGTACTGTATTAATACTCGTATTCAGGTAGCGGTCCTCTCTAAATTGAATAATTTATAAATGCAAATTAAGGATGGAAATTAGTGTATATGTTAATAATTGAATCATGCCCTGATAAATGAAATAACATGGATTACTAGAGACAATGAATGAGATAAATTATACACTTCTCCTTAATGTATCAACAACTTGGTAAAGCTTGGGTGATTGCTTGTAATAGTAACTTTAGGGATCCTTGGTGGGTCATGTGTGGTTGTGCCATGTGTGGGCAATTGTTTGGTTATGTGTCTTGGTTTGGTGGGATCCGGATACCCAGTGAGTGGGTGTTGCAGCTCATGAAGGCCACTCGATGTGAGATTTCGAGTGATGAAATGAAGGTCATCCATGTGAGATTTCGGGTGATGATATTTTCTTGATGCAAGATTTTAAGCCACACTCGATGTGAGATTCCAAGTGAAGACTCAATGTGAGATTCTGAGTATACCCGCTCGATGTGAGATTTCGAGCATGGGTGGGTCTCCCAATGTTGGGTGACATTGGGCCTCATTCTTGGTCTATTTTATTGATGTGCTTATGTTATTTGAGATGTTGCTTATATGCTTGATATGTGTTTAGGCAATTATGGTAGCGCCTGTTGCGCGTAATAAGTGCTACGCAAGTGTGCAAGTATACACGTCGCAAGTTATAGTATAAAAGATATCGTCTCCACAGGGATTGGTGCTACTTCAAGAATCTAGTCTCTTGCACTGTAAAAATAAAAACACAAATAAAAGATTATAGAAGTTTAACTAATCTAGAAAGCAAATAAGTAAAAGAAAAGATGAATTCAATTGAGAGAGATAGGCCATGTTATCGTGAGTTGAGGTGTGATAGCCGATTGGATCGTTTTGGTAAAAGAGTGCACGGGCAACTCAGTTGCCGTGGCAACTTGCACAACGGGGTTGCCTTGGCAACTAATTGATGGTTGCCTGGGCGACTAGTTGGGCAACTACTTGGGCGTCTGAGCAGCAACTTCAAGGTTCGGCAGAGCGTTCTTCAATGGTTTCTTCTTATCCCTAAGTCGAAACTCTAGCTACTTGTGCATGCCTTGATAATACATCCCTGCGTGAATCAAGGGTGAACAACAACCAATCTTGCGCTCCTCTTAGCCGTTGAAATCCTTAACTTATTCTTAAGCCGGATTAATCTTCACCATCATTGGATTGAACAAAGATCACATTCATTCGTTTCTTGAATCTAACTCTCCCGATATTAGATAAATGGATGAAATTACGAGATCCTCTCCCAATTCACTCGCAAACGATAATAAGAACCAAGAATGAATAAACCTTGAAATAGAAAAGTGCAAACTCTTATTACCTAAACAAAAACCAATAGTTTCTCACAACCACAAAACACAATAACCATAGCCAAGTAAATTTAGTTCATGGCTAGGTTCCAAAGAAACACAAGATAAACAATCCCTAGCATGAACCCAATCGAACAAGGAAGAAAAGCTGAAGCTTGTCAAAAATTCCCCTTTGCTTCCTCTCTTGGTCTTGTCGAAATTCCCTCTTGCTCTCTCTATGCATCTTGTCGAAATCTCCTTGATATTTATAGAGCTAGGCCAAAGTCCTTCTTTGAGGAGGAGTTTGAGTTGGAATTAAATTATCTTTAAAGAATATAATTCTTTATTATAATTTTATTCCTATTAGAACTTCTCTTATCTTCTTGGAATTTAATTCTTCTTTAATCTCTGCATGGCAATCAAATTCCTTTGGGCTTGGGCCTTGCTCCATGTCATCTTGGGCTTGTAAAGTCATGAATTTCGACATCCATATTGCTTTTTGTCTTTGTCGACAAATGCCATGGCATCTGGCTCGGCGTCTCATTCATGCATTGCCCTGGCAACTAGCTTGGCATATCCTTCATGCATTGCCCTGGCAACTAGCTTGGCATATCCTTCATGCATTGCCCTGGCAACTAGCTCGGCATTGCTTTGGCATGTGATCCTGCACATACACACAAAGCATACCAAAGCAGCATCTTTTCCACAAAAACTACCAAGTTATGTAATCAAGCTCAATCATGGAAGGAAATATGGATTAATGCATGAATGACTAACTATGCAACTAATATGAGCCTAAGTCTAACAATAATATGAGTAAAAAGGGTAAGAAAAATAGTACTTTTTGAACACTTATCACACCCCCAAACTCAAACTATTGCTTGTCCTCAAGCAATGCAAACTCATAATTACCTGCCAAGACTTCAAATTTTCACAAACTTAGCTTTGAACTTGATTTCAATTCTCTGAACCGGGGCACAAAGTATGATTGACTTTTTATTTTTCGGAAAACTGAGGAGTTACTCGGAATCAAACTATAATGCTTGTGAGTGTGTGCGGAGTTGTGTGCAAGTTGATTTTTTCGGATTCTATGCAAACAATAGGTTTCAAATTACTTCATTGGGTTCTTTTTAACTTGTTTTAACTAGAGCCAATTTTGGGCACCTCTAGTGTTTTATTTTTAGTTTTCTTAAGTTAATTTAATCGACTAGAGCCGGTTTCGGGTACCTCTAGTTAAAAAGAATTTTTAACGCCTCCTAGAGCCAGTTTCGGGCACCTCTAGTTATCAATTTTTTAGCATATGCTAGAGCCAATTTCGGGCACCTCTAGCATTCATCCAATTTTTATTCTAATCCCCCAATTAGTTAATTATCAACCTAAGTTTACTAGAACTCCTTAAATCAATCAAACCACAATAGTGTTTCATCAAATTTAGCATCATAGTAAAATTCTAAGTTTTTCCATGGTTATCCTAGAATAAAAATTCTATCAATTAAGTGCATTGGCAAAGTCATCATTGAATATTCATCAAATCTAAGCAATTCTTGTTCTAATTAAAGGCATGGCAAGTAGTTTATGTATCCTAAATGTAATGCTTAAGATTAATGTAACTAAACATGGTAATTACTAATAACAATCCCCCCCAAACTCGAGTGAGACATTGTCCTCAATGCATGCATAAAAATAACGAAAAATAAAAATAAAAATGCATACGAGGACTTACTCCGAGAGTTCGTCATCGTAGATGATTAGTTTCCTTCTAGTTGGCGTCTTGATTTTCTTGCTTGAACGCGATGGTTGTTTTCTTGTTGCCGGTGGTGGAATCGATCCTCGTACGGGGTTGTCCTCATCATCCTCTTCATCAATGTCAATGGCTTTTCGCTTGGAGGATTCAATTGCTGCGGTCTTTATTGGTTCAATGGAGGACTTGTCCGAATCTGAAAAATTAGAAAATGATTCCGTAGGAGTTGATTCGGGCATAGGTGCTTTACCTTTGGCTTTTGCAGTGGTTGCCGGGGCATCGTCAGGGTTGGTTGCTGTGGCATCAGCTTCCTTGGTTGCCGTGGCAAGGATATCGGCGGGAAAGATTGGGAACGACACGCGATTGTCCGGGTACTTTTCTAGGATGACTTGGGTGATGGCATTGTTGTGCTCCTTCATGTACCGCATGAACATTAGTTGCCGATCTTCAATTTGCCTTAGGCGGCTTGTCAATGGGTTCAAAAGTGCTTCAAAGTGTCCTGGGATTAATGGCCAAGTTGCCCTGGCGTTAAGTGCTTGGGCATTAGGGATTGCCGCGGCGGCAGGAGTTGTCGTGGCAATTGGAGGCCTTGAAGAATCTTCCGGTGCCTCTCCCATTAGCTTCCGGATTAGTGCTTGATTCCAACCAGACTTGGGTAGGGCCTTTTCATCGGTGGACTCACTCGGGACATGCATCTCCTTGCAAAGATTAGAAATTAAGCAAGGGAAGAAAAGATAACCCTTATCTTTTGAGCTGCATAAAAAAATCTCATCACAAATAATTTTTCCAATGTTAATGATGCGATTATGCAAAATAGAATGTATGAGCAAAAGACGTGGTATATCAACGGTAGTATTGTGTGTGGAGGGCATTAAAGAAGTTTTAACAAACTTATTCCATAGTTTTGCGTCGGGTTTAAGCCGAAGGCGATTTACCGTGCCCTTTTATTTACCGTCGTTCCAATGAGTTCCCGGTTGAGTGAGTTCTTGAAGCACCTTGTCGAGTTGCTTGGGATTGATTTGGTCAACGAAGGCTTGATGCTCGTCCTTCTCAATGTAAAGTCCGTAAAAGGTGTTGATGCTTTCGGGACTTATAAGTATGGCCTTGTCATGAACAAAAACATAAGGATTATCCGGGTTAGGTGAGTGAGCATAGAATTCTCTTACCCATGAGATGTTACCCGGTTCCGGTTGATGGCAAAAGATTTGCCACTTTTGATGTGCAATCCTCTTGAAGATGAATGGTTCAAGGCCGAAATCTTGATGAGAGTTGGAGTATTCAAAGCCTTGTTCTTCATGAATCTTCCAGCTTTCAAACTTGGATTGAAATCTTTCTTGAACCGCCGGTGTAGCAAACTTCTTGTATCTTGGTTCTTTGGAGGAACTTGGATGAACTAAAAGTTTAATCTTGGATGCCATGTATGATTTTGGTTGTGAGTAAAAACAAAAAAAAGAAAAGAAACTAAAAAGTTGCAAGATAGAAAGTAGGAATAGGTTAAGGGTGATGGGTTTTATAGAAAAAATAGGTGGTTGGGATTGGGGAAATCGAGAAAAAAAAGGGTTTAGGGTTTGGTAGGGATTTTCGACAAAGGGGTTTTGGTTAGGATGAATTGGAGGCTTTATATAAGCCTTAGATTCAGCCCATTAGTTTCCTTGTTGAAGATGTTTTCCTACTTGGTTTAGAATTCCTTCTTTATCTTGAACTTCCTTTCCTACAATTCAAAAACAAATCAAATAAGGATTAAAATTAAAGATAAACTAATAAAGAAAATAAATAAAGATGTGTAATAGGATTCTTAGACTTGAATAAAAAAAATCTATCCTAAAACTACTAATAATCGGCAAAATAATAAAATAATAAAAAAAATCGAAAAAATGTAAAATAAATAAAATAATTAAATAATCGACAAAAACAAAAATAAAAATAAATAAAAATATCAAAAGGGAGAGCATGCTCATGCATCTCCTAAATTGACCACTTCCTTGTTACGTTCCACATGGGCACCATTGTAGTGCTTCAATCTTTGTCCATTAACTTTGAATTCATGGTTGTCAGAGATGGACTTGATTATCACGGCACCATGAGAGAATGGTTTGACGACTTCAAATGGTCCTGACCATCTTGATTTCAGCTTTCTCGGGAAGAGTTTTAGCCGAGAATTGAATAGGAGAACTAGTTGCCCTGGCGTGAACTGCCGTGGCAATAGTTTCTTGTCATGCCATCGCTTTGTTTTCTCCTTGTAGATTCGTGCATTGTTATAGGCTAGTGCACGAAATTCTTCTATCTCATTGAGATCCATCAAGCGCTTTTGTCCGGCACTTTCCCAATCCATATTCACGGTCTTGATTGCCCAGTACGCCTTGTGCTCGATTTCCACCGGTAGATGGCATGTTTTGCCATAAACAAGTCGGAAGGGGGACATACCTAAAGGTGTTTTGAATGCAGTGCGATATGCCCAAAGTGCGTCATCTAGTCTTAATGACCAATCCTTCCTTGAGGGATTTACAACTTTCTCAAGTATTCCCTTCAACTCCCGGTTGAAATTTTCGCTTGCCCGTTGGTTTGTGGGTGATATGCCGTGGCGATCTTGTGTGATATGCCGAAGCGTTGCAACATCTTGGCAATTAGTCTGTTGTCAAAATGCTTGCCCCGTCATCGATAATTGCTCTCGGCATCCCAAACGTGTAAATATGTTTTTCTGCAGGAATCGCTGCACGGTCTTGGAATCGTCGTTGGGAACTGCAGCTGCCTACTACCCATTTAGACACATAGTCGGCGGCGAGTAAGATGTAGAGGTTGCCGAATGAAGATGGGAAAGGTCCCATAAAATCGATCCCCCATACATCGAACAGTTCCACCTCGATGATGTTCTGGAGTGGCATCTCATGTCATCTAGAGATATTGCCCGTCCTCTGGCAACGATCACATTGCTTGTAAAAGTCCTGGGCATCTTTGTACAATGTTGGCCAATACAACCCGGATTGCAAGACTTTGGCCGCGGCACGAGTTCCTCCAAAATGTCCTCCATAGGGTGAAGAATGGCATTGCCGGAGTACATTCTGTTGCTCTTCTTCAGGGATACATCGGCGTATAACCTGATCTACACATTGTTTAAACAAAAGAGGCTCGTCCCAAAAGTAATGCTTAGCATCATGGCGGAACCGCTTCTTCCCTTGGTGAGTAATGCCATACGGAAAAATACCACAAACAAGGAAGTTAACTAAATCTGCGTACCAGGGTATTGCCGAGGCATGTGCTGCCGTAGTGTCTGCTCCCAGAATTGCCGCGGCGTGTGCGCCAAAGACTGCTGTGGCGTCGAGAGTTGCCGAGGCGTGTGCATCCATGGTTGCCGAGGCGTCATGGGTTACCGAGGCATCTAGGGTTGCTGAGGCGTCAAGGGTTGCCGATGCAATTAAAATTTGTTCATCCGGGAATGCATCGCATATCTCTAGATCTGCGTCCTCCTCCCTATTGTGTTCCAAACGTGATAAGTGATCGACCACTTGATTTTCTGTTCCTTTCCTGTCCTTAATTTCAATATCAAATTCTTGTAAAAGTAATATCCAACGATTCAAACGAGGTTTAGTATCCTTTTTAGCAAATAAGTATTTGATTGCCGAATGGTCCGTATGAACAATTACCTTTGTACCAATTAAATAGGACCGGAACTTGTCAAATGCGAAAACTACAGCTAGTAACTCTTTCTCCGTTGTTGTGTAATTCACTTGAGCACCATTAAGAGTTTTACTAGCGTAGTATATCACATGGAAGGTCTTACCTGTGCGTTGGCCTAGGACTGCTCCTACCGCAAAATCAGTTGCATCACACATGAGCTCAAAAGGTAGCGTCCAATCTGGTGGAATGACAATGGGTGCCGAGGCAAGCTTTTTCTTTAGGGTTTCGAATTCTTGAGTGCAAGAATCATCAAAATCGAAGACTTTATCCTGTTCAAGCAGATTACACAAAGGTTTAGTGATTTTAGAAAAATTATGAATGAACCTCCTGTAAAAACCTGCATGTCCGAGAAAACTTCAAATTCCTTTAACCGAATTTGGTGGGGGTAATCTCTCGATCACGTCCACCTTGGCTTTGTCTACTTCAATTCCCTTGGATGAAATCTTGTGGCCGAGCACTATTCCTTCATCTACCATAAAGTGGCATTTCTCCCAATTGAGGACTAAGTCCGTTTCTTCGCATCTTGCTAACACCCTCTCTAAATTGTCGAGACAGCCGTCGAAGTCATTACCAAAAACCGAAAAATCATCTATGAAGATCTCAAGGAAGTCTTCGACCATGTCTAAAAAGAGTGCCATCATGCATCTTTGAAAGGTTGCCGGGGCGTTACACAATCCGAACGGCATCCTTCGGAAGGCATAAGTACCGTATGGGCATGTGAAGGTTGTCTTTTCTTGATCTTCTGGTGCTATGGCAATCTGATTGTAACCTGAATAACCATCAAGAAAACAATAAAAGGGTTTACCTGCAAGACAGTCAAGCATTTGATCAATAAAGGGTAATGGGAAGTGATCTTTCCTAGTGGCTTTGTTTAGCTTTCTATAGTCCATACAAACCCTCCAACCGGTCACAGTCCTGGTTGGGATAAGTTCATTATTTTCATTGCTTACCACTGTTATACCTCCCTTTTTCGGTACACATTGTACCGGACTTACCCACGTACTATTGGAGATAGGGTATATAATGCCGGCGTCAAGCCACTTGATGATTTCTTTCATTACAACCCCTTTCATGGCATGATCCAGTCTCCTCTGGGCCTCAATTGAAGGTTTGTGATCATCTTCCAACAAGATCTTGTGCATGCACACCGCCGGGCTAATTCCCTTCAAGTCGGCAATTGTCTACCCTATTGCCTTTTTGTGTAGCTTCAACATGTTGATCAGCTTCTTTTCCTGCTCAGGCTGTAACTTAGAAGAAATAATTACAGGTAATGTATTATCGGTCCCTAAGTATACATATTTTAGTTGCTCTGGCAATTGTTTCAACTCAAGAATTGGTGGATTTTCGATAGAGGGGTTTTCGAGCTTACCTTCCTTACCTGAGTAGTCCAGTGGTTCAAAGTATGTACCTAGTCGGTTGACTAGCCAATTTGCCTCTTCTTGTTGTTCCTCATCGATCGGTTCTTCATACTCCTCATGTTCCTCTTGGTCGGCAATGTAGTTGCCGAGGCAACTAAATTCCTCATCGAAGTTAAACTCTGCCGTGGCATGAAGTAGTTGGCATTCTTCTGGATCATCGGCATGCCTTAGTGTTTGGAACACATTTAGTTTGACCTGCTGGTCATTCACCCTCATTGTGAGTTCTCCCTTTTCAACATCAATCAAGGTTCTCCCTGTCGCTAGGAATGGTCTCCCGAGAATGATAGGTGCATGGTCATCTGCTTCACAATCCAAAACAATAAAGTCAGCGGGAAAAATAAATTTATCAACTTTTACCAGTATGTCCTCGATTTTTCCCTTTGGATGCACATAGGATCTGTCGGCTAGCTGCAGCATGACTGTTGTAGGTCTTGCCTTCCCGATTCCTAGTTTTTGGAAAACCGATTTAGGCATCAAGTTTATGCTAGCCCCAAGGTCGCATAATGCTTTCCCGACATAGTGGTTTCCAATAGAACAGAGTATTGTGAAACTTCCGGGATCCTTCAACTTGGGTGGCATACGATTGTGCAACATTTCCATGCATCCCTCTGTCGCGGCCACTGTTTCAAACTCTCCTAGCCTTGTTCTTTTGGACACAATGTCTTTAAGGAACTTGGCATAGTTTGGCATTTGTTCAATTGCTTCCACCAATGGCAAGTTGATGTGGACTTGCTTTAGGATATCAAGAAACTTTTTGAATTGGTATTCTTGCTTTTGTCGCTTCAACCTTTGTGGGAATGGTGGTGGAAGTCGGATATCTTCGATCCTTTCATTGGTTTGAAACCTGATTGACGGCATTGCCGGGACATCTGGAGTTGCCGGGGCATTATCAACTGGGGTTGCCAAGGCATTCTTATCGCAAGTTGTCGTGGCATCGTCGGTTGCCGAGGCATGCTTATTGCCGGTTGCCGCGGCAATTCCTGGTTCAGCATCTGAGGCTTTGCCGCTAGGTTCGTCTTGATCATTTTGTGGAGTTTTGTTTGACGAGCGGGTTTGATCCTCTCTTAGTTGTTGGCCACTTCTAGTGGTGATCGCCTTACATTGCTCATGGCCAGTTCCTCTTGCGACTTCAGTATCGCTAGGTAAACCTCCTTGTGGTCTAGTGTTCAGATTTTGAGCAAACTGTCTGACTTGATTTTCCAATGATTTGATTGCCGCCTCTTGGTTTTGCAATCTCATCTCGGTCCTGTTAATAAAAGCATCAGTTCTTTTTATGAAATTACTATTCTCAGCCATATAAGATTCAGTTTTCATCATAAAAGCATTTAGAGAATTTTCCAAAGAACTAGATGTCGTCGGTTGTTGCTGCGGCATCTGTTGCCGTGGCATATTCTCTCTGGAATCCGATGCTTGTGCATTCGATTGTTACGGTTTATAGCATTGTTGGGATTACTCCATGAAAAATTTGGGTGCTTCTTCCAAGATGGATTGTATGTATTGGACATCATGTTGTTGCTCGATTGTAATTCCCCACATAGAAGCTAGATTCGGATTACGCATACATTCAGAAGAATTATGGTTATCGCCACATAACTCACAAAAAGAATCCATTACCTTGACTTCATGTGTGTTGTTTGGTTTTTGCATGTTCTGGACCATCTTGGTTAAAGCGCCAATTGTGCGAAATTGAATCGATGATCCTAGTTCATGTATTGTGGCTTGGCGTCTAACTCCTCCTCTTCTAGTAGATGGGAATTGATAGTCATTCTTGGCCAGCCTGTTTAAGATTTGCATTGCTTTTTTCGGTGACTTATCTAGAGTATGCCGTTTGCCGAGGCATCTAGCATCATCCTTGTTGGTGTATTCACGGCGTTGTAAAACATTGTTACTTGAGTCCACACGGAATCCGTGTAAAGGGCATTTGTGTAGAAGTTCTCTATATCGCTCCCAAGCCTCATACATGGATTCATCATCCTGCCGAAAAGAAGTAATGTCGTTACTGAAGCTTATCAGTCAAATTTGTAGGATTAAATCTAGCAAGGAAATCACGACAAAGATCAGTCCAAGATGCTATGGATCCGCAGAATGCTATTCAGCCATGCTTTCGCCCTATCCTCGGTGAATAGGGGAATAATCTTAATCGTAGGACATCGGGGTGACTCTGTGTATCTTGAACGAGTTGCAAATCTCGAGGAAAGATTTCAGATGTTGTCGTGCGTCTTGATTCTTTGAGCCGCCAAATTGACCTATTGTGTTGATCATATTAAACATTACGGTTTCAACTCAAAGTGGTCGGCTTCAATTTCAGGTGCGACAACTCCCGGTTAAGTCCATCAAGATCTTCTTCAAGATAGTCTCGAATAGTTCTGTTTCATGCAAGAATCACTCCTCCTCCTGCTCGAACATCTTGATTCATATTGCCGTCTTGATTTGCCATTGCTTCTCTTATCCTTCGTCTAAGTCTTTGTAAGGTTCGTTCGATTTCTGGATCAAAGGGATATTCTGGTGAAGTCGGTCTTGCCCTGGTCATATACCAATGCAAAACCAAAGTTTGTTAGCCCTTTGAATTTTAAACAAGAAAAATAAAAAGAAAGTGCAAGAAAGTAAAAACAAAGTCGCTATTGCCAATCCCCGGCAACGGCGCCAAAAACTTGTTGCGCGTAATAAGTGCTACTCAAGTGTGCAAGTATACACGTCGCAAGTTATAGTATAAAAGATATCGTCTCCACAGGGATTGGTGCTACTTCAAGAATCTAGTCTCTTGCACTGTAAAAATAAAAACACAAATAAAAGATTATAGAAGTTTAACTAATCTAGAAAGCAAATAAGTAAAAGAAAAGATGAATTCAATTGAGAGAGATAGGCCAGGTTATCGTGAGTTGAGGTGTGATAGCCGATTGGATTGTTTTGGTAAAAGAGTGCACGGGCAACTCAGTTGCCGTGGCAACTTGCACAACGGGGTTGCCTTGGCAACTAATTGATGGTTGCCTGGGCGACTAGTTGGGCAACTACTTGGGCGTCTGGGCAGCAACTTCAAGGTTCGGCAGAGCGTTCTTCAATGGTTTCTTCTTATCCCTAAGTCGAAACTCTAGCTACTTGTGCATGCCTTGATAATACATCCCTGCGTGAATCAAGGGTGAACAACAACCAATCTTGCGCTCCTCTTAGCCGTTGACTTATTCCTAAGCCGGATTAATCTTCACCATCATTGGATTGAATAATGATCATATTCATTCGTTTATTGAATCTAACTCTCCCGATATTAGATAAATGGATGAAATTACGAGATCCTCTCCCAATTCACTCGCAAACAATAATAAGAACCAAGAATGAATAGACCTTGAAATAGAAAAGTGCAAACTCTTATTACCTAAACAAAAACCAATAGTTTCTCACAACCACAAAACACAATAACCATAGCCAAGTAAATTTAGTTCATGGCTAGGTTCCAAAGAAACACAAGATAAACAATCCCTAGCATGGACCCAATCGAACAAGGAAGAAAAGCTGAAGCTTGTCGAAAATTCCCCTTTGCTTCCTCTCTTGGTCTTGTCGAAATTCCCTCTTGCTCTCTCTATGCATCTTGTCGAAATCTCCTTGATATTTATAGAGCTAGGCCAAAGTCCTTCTTTGAGGAGGAGTTTGAGTTGGAATTAAATTATCTTTAAAGAATATAATTCTTTATTATAATTTTATTCCTATTAGAACTTCTCCTATCTTCTTGGAATTTAATTCTTCTTTAATCTCTGCATGGCAATCAAATTCCTTTGGGCTTGGGCCTTGCTCCATGTCATCTTGGGCTTGTAAAGTCATGAATTTCGACATCCATATTGCTTTTTGTCTTTGTCGACAAATGCCATGGCATCTGGCTCGGCGTCTCATTCATGCATTGCCCTGGCAACTAGCTTGGCATATCCTTCATGCATTGCCCTGGCAACTAGCTCGGCATTGCTTTGGCAAGTGATCCTGCACATACACATACAAAGCATACCAAAGTAGCATCTTTTCCACAAAAACTACCAAGTTATGTAATCAAGCTCAATGATGGAAGGAAACATGGATTAATGCATGAATGGCTAACTATGCAACTAATATGAGCCTAAGTCTAACAATAATATGAGTAAAAAGGGTAAGAAAAATAGTACTTTTTGAACACTTATCAGTGCCATATATTATTTATCTCTTCTTATTGCTCGTACAAGCTTGCATGTTTATGTTTATGATTAGCATCGAGTATAGTACACTAGATGTGTACCACTAAGCTTTGTAAGCTCAGCGCTCAGAATCGTTATTTCCATGCGTAGGTTGGGCGTTGGATCGTGGAATCAAAGAGTACTATCAGATCAAGATTCTAGCACATGGTGATCTTCAGAGTACGATATTGAGTTTAGTGGGTTATGTATTCATAGGACCTTACATGTTGTAGTCGGTATCTTCTTATCTAAAATTGTATTAATTAAATCTTATAGTCAAATGTTTTAAATTTAATTTGGAGCTCGTTTGTACTATTTTGATTTCTTATCTAAATTCATAATTGTTGGCTTTAAATATTTTTAAAAATTACTTATTGGACTAATCTAGTTTAAAAATTTTTATGGTTTTAAGTTTGGGCTTGAGGCCCAAATATGACATTCGAGTCGAGGGTGTTATATTTTGTGGTATCAGAGCCTAGGTTTAGCCGGTTCTAGGAGACCCCGGGGTGACATAGGTGTTTTAGTAAGGTGTCTAGTGAATACAAGCCCTTAAACTAAGTTCGTACTCCTTAAGACTAGAATTTTGATAGTACGTCCAATGTTGCGACGTCAAGATGGTTATTATCGTGGCTGAGAGAGCCGAGTTAAGTTTTGGGTCGTTCATGGTAGAAATTCCGAGGGTAAGGTCCCCTCAGATGGTCGAGATGTGAGTTAGGCGAATAATACCAGAGTTGAGGATGTGTCCTCCTCCTGTAGTGTAACACCCCAAACCCGGATGCTACATTTGGGCCACAAGCTTAAACTATTCCCATAAAATTTTCGTTTGTAAATCCAATTAACATAGAACACCAAGTCCAAACCATGAAAACTTCCAAAATAATAAGTTCAACAGTATTTAAAACATTTACACATTCATAGAAGCTTCAAATAATCAACATTTAAAATATTTGGCCGATACAAATGAAATTCTAAATAGAGTTACAAATACAAGGGTACTACGACCCTTTACATCTAAGTACATGTACTCTACCACAATGGCCAATGCTGAATTTCCTTACTTTGATGGGCTCCGCTACACGCAACGACCTACTTACCTGCAAACGAAAACAACAATTTCGAACGCTGAGCTAATAAAGCTCAGTGGATACACGACCACTCGACCATGCTTCAGGTGAATCATAATTAAGAGCATGCTAGATGACATGATATCAAGGTAAGAGAAAGCAATGACACTACCATAACCGCCTAAACACATGTATGTACATTACAATAACTCAATAACATAAACACATCGATAATCAACCCAAGAGTAAGGCCCAATGTCACCCGACACTGAAAGACCCACTAATGTTCAGAATCTCACATCTAGCTGCTCGAAATATTGCATCGAGCTAATATACTTAGAATCTTACATCGAGTCTTCGCTTGGAATCTTGCATCGAGCGGGGCTTAGAATCTTACATCGAGCAAGTACATCATCCGAAATATCATATCGGATGACCTTCATTTCACCACTCGAAATCTCACATCGAGTGGTCTTTATGTGTTGCAACACTCACACACTGGGTATCCAGATCCCACCAAACAAAGACTCGTAACCAACCAAGTGCCCTCGCATGGCACAACCACACGTGATCCACCGAGGATCTCTAAGGTTTTCTAACACGTGCAATCCTCTTTTAATTTAACATATTATGGGCCAATTAATACATAGGGAAGCTAAAAATACCGTTTTTCAGTTTTACCATTCATTTTACAACATAGGAGACCCCTTGGCCTCTTTGTCTCAAATTATGGAACCCCCGAACACAAACTCAAATTCATTGGGTAGATTGCCCGGCGAGTACTGATACTCCTATATGGGTATCGGTACACCCTTCTAGGTATCAGTACTTCTCTACGAGTACCGATACTCAAATTAGGTTAAAAAAAATTAGGTCCTCAAGTCATACGGATAAGCTCACCCCCGTATCGGTACCCAACACCGATACATGGATCACCCCGTACCAATTCCTACTCACACCAATACCCCTACCTTGGCGTACCGATACTCGAAATCCTTTCACAGGTAATAAAACAATAGTAACGATACTCCCCTTGCGTACCGGTACGCGAAATCTCCACTAGAATCCTTATCAAGCATGGGGTACCGATACGGGTTCTATTGTACTCGTAGACCCCTCATATAAAGCCCCTTTCATACAAAAGCGTATCGATACGGACCACCCTGTACTAGTACTCGAATCCAGATTTTCAAAATCTAGTTTGAATTTTGCCCTGGAATCCTCCTTAACCTCTATGGTTAAGCCCCAAATTGATCCTACAAGTTATAAGGAGTTATTAAGTGTGTTTCTAACCATTTTTACCCTTAAACAACATCGATTAAAGAACCTACCATTTATGATTACCCAAGCTTTAACTTAACCATAACATCATGATTCAAGCAACACATACCAAAATTATGATGCACATGAACACATAGAAGTTAGAAGTGCACTAACCTCGAATTTGAAGGTTGGAATAAGCTCTCACCAAGCCCTCAAGCTTTCTCCTTCCCAAAAGCCTTTGAAGGTTCTCCATTTCTTTCACTACAAAGAGAAATTATCAAACACATTACTACATTATCGAGAAGGTTTTCGGAGACTAAAAACTCTAAATAATTTATGAATAAAGCTTTCCAATCTTAAACCCAGACTTGTCTAACAGCCCCCATCAAAACCTCAACTTTACCATTCAAGACCATTCTTACATTGGATTCTAGATCCTTGGTTGCTGAACAACACTCCCTCAAGGTTTAAAACGTCAACAAACTCTAAAGATTCCACCTTTGGTTGATGATTTTGAGTGGGGAAACATGGGTTTAGAAAGAGGATGAAGACACCAACATGGTGATATATCCATTTTCTGCTTTTGTGGAAAATTAAAAATAGCTAAGCTTTTCTTTTTCAACCACTAGCAAAATTACCACATTATCCTCCCTAATTTCTTTCTAGCCTATTACCAAACAACCCCTCAAGTCCAAGCTCAAAATTTAAGCCCAAAACCTTAAAACCAGCCCATTAAAGCTCATGAGGCCCATTTACCATGGCCCAAACGCAGGGCTCATGCCCCGGGCGAACTCCAACCCTCAAGTCCCAAAAACTGGGTCGTTACAATACTCCATCCCTTAAAGAAAATTTTTTCCTCAAAATTTACCTGGTGGAAAAAAATACGGGTAGAGATCTTTATATCAGCCTCAACCTCCCACGTAGCCTCCTCGACTCCATGGTTCCTCCACAACATCTTGACGAGGGATATACAATTGTTATGAAGCTACTTAACTCCTTCATCAAGCACTCTCACTAGTTCTTCTTCATATGTTAAATCCGTGTTAACCTCAATATCCTTAAGTAGTACAACATGCGAAGGGTCAGAACGGTAGCATCTTAACATAGACACATGAAAAACATCATGGATACTCACCAAGTTTGAAGACAATGCAAGTCTATAAGCTACTAGCCTAATCCTCTTAAGCACCTTATATGGTCCAATATACCTCAGGCTCAACGTATTCTTCCGCACAAAACGGATTATCCCTTTCCACGGTGATACCTTTAGAAACACTTTCTCACCCTCCTCATACTCGATGTGCTTGTGTTTTTGATCCGCGTAGGCCTTCTGACAATCAAAGGCCGTTTACATCCTTTTTTGATGATTTAAACCTTTTCTTTGGTTTGTTTAACCAAATCAGATCCACAATCATCCTCTCATTAAGCTCGGTCCAACACAAGGGTGTCCTACATTTACGTCAATAAAAAGCCCCAAAAGGAGCCATCTTAATGCTCAATTGATAGCTTTTGTTGTATGGAAACTCAACAAGCTGTAGCTGCTCATCCCAACTTCCCTCGAAATCTACAATGCAACATTAGAGCATATCTTCAAGAATCTGGATAACATGCTCAAATTGGCCATCGATTTGAGGATGAAAGGCTATACTGAAGTACAACTTGGTGTCCAAAGCATTATGGATCTTTTTCCATAACCTAAATGTGAAACGCGGGTCCATATCTTAAATGATCAATGATGGCACTCCATACAACCTCACTATCTCCTTGATGTACATCTGAGCCAACCTTTCTAAGGAGAAATCCATTCGCACATGCATGAAATAAGCAAACTTGGTCAAACGATTCACTATCACCCAAATAGCATCATGTTTATTTTGAGTCATTGGAAAACCCGTGAAAAATCTATGGTGATCCAATCCTACTTCCACTGTGGAATCTGAATCAGCTAAAGCAAACCTAATGGAACATGATGTTCCTCCTTCACTTGCTGGCAAGCTAAGCACTTTGTCACAAATTTAAAAATATCTCTTTTCATACATGACCACCAATAAAAAGATGAAGGTCTTGGTACATCTTGTTGCTCCACGAATATACGGTGAAGGAACTGCGGTGTGCCTCCCTCAAGATACAATCTCTCAAATCTTCCAAGGTGGAACACACAATCGTCCATTGAATTAAAAGTAGCCACCATCTCGTACCTCAAAGTCTGATGATTCGCCTCTCTGAACTGCCTCAATTTTTGCCACCAAGTCTTCATCCAAAATATGAGTCCTCCTTATCTCGTGTATCAACGTGGGCTCAACCTGAAGCTCAGCTAGGAGTCCACCATCCTCGATCATTCTCAAGCGGGCAAACATGGCTCTCAACTCAAACATAGACTTACAACTCAAGGCATCCGCCACTACGTTTGCCTTACCCGGATGATACTCAATGACACAGTCATAGTCTTTCAACAACTCAATCCAACGACACTATCTCAAATTGAATTATGTATGGGTACAGATACTTTAAGCTTTTGTGGTCCGTTTAGATGTAACACTTTCCCCCATAAAGATAGTGCATCCAAATCTTTAGCGCAAAGATGACTACGACAAGCTCCAAATTATGGGTAGAGTAATTCTTTTCATGTGGTTTAAGTTGTCTTGAGGCGTAAGCAACCACCTTACCCTCTTGCATGAGGACACAACCTATTCCATTCAGAGACGCATCACTAAACACAACATAATCCTTTCCCAGCTCGGGTTGTGTCAAAATCGGAGCCTCTGTGAGGTAGGCCTTTAACTGCTCAAAGGACTGCTGTCTCTTTTTATTCTATACAAATAGAACTCCCTTCTATAGCAACTTGGTCAGTGTTGCTGCTATGATGGAGAAACCTTTGACAAACCGTTGGTAATATCCCGCAGGTCTAAGGAAACTACAAACTTTTGAGATGTTTTTAGGTAGTTTCCATTCTACTACGGCTTGAATCTTTTGAGCGTCCATGCGAATTCCATCCGCAACAATGATGTGACTCAAAAATGCCACATTGAAAAGCCAAAACTCATATTTACTGAACTTAGCATAGAGACGTCTATCCCTCTACGTCTGGAGAACCACACGCAGGTGATAATCATCATCCCCCTTCGATCGCGAAAGTAGCAAAATATCATAGATGAACACCACAACAAACTGATCCAAATAAGGTTGGAAGCTTTTATTCATTAAATCCATGAATGTCACTGGTGCATTGGTAAGCCCAAAAGGTATCACCAAGAACTCGTAGTCTTTATACCGCGTCCTGAAGGTAGTTTTCTGAACATCTTCTTCTACTACTTTCAACTGATAATATTCTGACCTCAAGTCTATCTTAAAAAATGCCCGAGCACCTCGCGACTGGTCAAACAAATCATCAATCCTCAGGAGGGGGTAACGATTCTTCATTGTTACCTTATTAAGTTGACGGTAGTCAATGCACATCCTTATAGACCCACTTTCTTCTTTACAAACAAAATTGGAGTGCCTCAAGGTGAGATGCTTGGTCAAATAAATCCTCTCTCCAAGAATTCTTAGATTTTTTTCTTCAATTCTCTCATTTTTGTTGGTGCCATTCGGTATGGTGTAATGGACACTGGTGCTGTGCCAGACATTACTTCAATCTGGAACTCCAACTCTCGATCTGGAGGTAATCCAAGTAGCTTTTCCAAAAAGACATCCATAAACTTGTAAACCATCCTAAGAATTTCAATGACCGGACCCCTGACTCTTGTATCAACCATATGAGCCAAAAAAGCCTCACAAACTTGTTGGAGTAGCCTTTGTGCCGCCAAAGCCGAAACTACATTAAGGATGCAAGGGTGTCTTGCTCCCCTAACAACCAACTTAGACCCATCGGCAACATGGAGCTTTAAAATCTTGGTCCTACAACCTAAACTAGCATCGTGCTCAAAAATCCAATCCATACCTAGGATCACGTCAAACTCTTGGAATGGCAAGACCATCAATGTTAGCGATAGTGCCCTAAGGCCTATTGTATGGACGTGATATTTTGATTATTGAATTTATTGTTATGATAAATTTGCATGCTTTCCTTGAATATTATTATTCTAAATATCCCTATCAGTTATTATTGTGGGAAAAATAATAAGATAAGATTAGTATGAAGTTTGATAGATATTCATAAGATGAATATGCGAATGAGATTCAAATCAAATTCATATATATATTTGTTGAGAACAAATATTAGGATCGACTAATCTTGAGATTAATACATGGATTAAAGTTATATATTAATCTTCAAACAATTGTGACATTAAATCCTTAGACCTAAAATTACTACGGTTCTCAACATGATAACTATTATGTTTTGACATAGTCAAACATCATTTTTAATTAGGCGATTATAAAGGTTATGCTTGAACATAATAAGGAATCATGCAGTGAGATATGAGTAATTAAGATGGAATTTATCCCTCTTAACATGAGAGAGTTATCTTTGGGCCCCTCTGTGATTGAGACTGATAAATGCATGGCCGTGCTTAAATGAGTTGATAGAGATCAATTACATTTGTTTAATCAGTTCAATTGGGCATCGAGAAACTAATGATGGAACTATATAAGGTTAACATTTTCCATGCCTTATATTCTATCAAGATATCGCGAGATAAAAGGATTATGAAATAAACTGAATTAAGGTTGTCTCGAATTATGAGCTTTTCATTTAACTTGGGTAGTCATAATGTCTTGCTAGAGGCCGCTTATGACTTGTAGAATAAAATGTGATTTTATCTACTGCCAACGTTAATTGGACCTATAGGGTCGCACAATAAGAATGGATAAGAATGGTTATGGTTATTACTCCCAATAATAAATTTAAGATAATGTGATTATTTTAAATTATATTGAGAGAGATTATTTATTCGAATTTAAAGAAGTTAAATTTGTATTCTTGTAATAGAATATTTTATTTATTTTATTATTTGTCCAAAAAATAATATTAAATAATCTCATTATCTAGATTTGATTGGATTTAAATCACTTATTGGATAAGGAATATGTTTTTAATATATTATTTATTTTTTTTAAATAAATAATATTATTAAATAAATCACATCATCTAGATTTTGGTTGAACTTGAATTCCTTATCAGATAAAGGAATTTATTTTATAATTTATTTAAAAGAGTTTTAATTAAATTATAATAAGTGAACTCAATCTAACCCCAATCAAGTCATATATATATATATATATATGTATGTATGCCAAGGGGTTTTTGAGTGTGATTTTCGAAATAGCCATAAAACTACAAAACTAGATTTTTTTCGAAATCTTGATTAGAACTAGCATTCCGATAGTCGCTCGCCGCCCATTCGCGTGTGGATACTTGTAGAGGGCGATCATCTTTTAGAAAGGCAGCGCCTTAACTCAACCAGATTCCTGAATCAAAAATTAAGGCAAGTTTTGATTTCCTCTTCCTACATTAATATGATTACATGAGATCCTGGAAATTCTTCAAAGAATATTTTCTTCCGCGTTTATATGCCTGATTAGACTAGTTAATTTTCTATGAACCCTAACAATCAAATATACCAGAAAGATTAAACCTTGCACTTCAGTCGGACACCTCCGATACACCTTATCCACCACTACATCTAACCCTAATGGGCTAGTCATGCAAACCCCTCCGTACAGATCTTCGGCTGGTAAGCCCCATTGTTGTGATATCCTACTACGGATAGAGAACTAGGTAGAGCCTGAATCTACTAATGCAACTATAGGAACAAAAAACAAGGATAATGTACCTGAGATCACATCTGTGGGCTTACAATTCTCTTGGGCTTGACCGTATACTGCCTGCCAGTGCCCTCGCAGTGGACTGGTATGTGCCTCTACTCTGATGGCCTGATGCTTAACTCGCCCCTCCTCTCAGAAAACCTCGGCCCTTTTGAGCCGGGTAAGAGATCTTTGGCGCTTGAACTGGAACGAAAGTGGTAACTGGGAGGTAATCCTTCACAAGGTGATCCTAAGATTCATACTCAAAGCAAGCTCGATTTGCTCTCCAACACTCTTCATGATGCCTACGCCCACACTCGTTACAAACCAGTGCGCCCGTACTCCCCTAAGAATCATTTGGGCTCATCATGGACGAAGACGATGCAGGCCTCCTACGGCCGGTAGACTCAGATCTATGGCTAGACCTCAAGCTCTGATTCAGTGTTCCCCTTTCCTGGTTCTATTGATTCCTGTCCTTTCTTGAGTGAGATTGCGAGCTGTCGAACAAATTTTGGGTCCTCCCACTAGAACTCCCATGTCCTCTAACTGGACCATAAGATAAACCTTACACTTGCTCTAGAGACTTAGCACTAGCAGCCAGCTCAAAAAAATTGTCAGTGGGGTAGCTGTCGGATAGGTCTGGATCTCCTTTCTCAAACCCTTAATAAACCTTTTGCACCATATTTTCTTGGTGGCCACTAACTATGGTGCATACCTACTTAGCTGTAGAAATTCTTTTTTATACTAAAAAACTGAATGGTTCACTTGCACAAGGTGAGTAAACTAGTTCCTCAACCTATCAATGTGAGCCTCGCCCACGTACTTCTTCTCAAACTCATCAAGGAAATCATCCCAAGTAGGTTGGTTAGGGTACCATTCAAGCTCCACTGTCTTCCACCATTCTCTCGTATTCTCCTTAAGCAACGATATAACACAAGACAATTTATCTTTAGACCTCAGCCTCATTTGCCTCATAATCCAACGGGTGTCCCGAAGCCATTGATCTGCCCTCACCCAATTATCCTATCATACCCTAAGAAAATCAGTAGCACCCTGTCTACGCACCCTCTCGATTAATGCCTCACGAGGGGTAGATGTATGCCTCAGAATCGCCCTCACAATCCTATCTAAGGCTCGGTGTAAATGAGAGAAATAATTGGCCTCATGTCTAGCTCCCCCATCCGATTCTTCCATCTCCGGCATGTAGTCTTCATCGGAGCTCCCTCCTTGAGAACCCAAACTTCCCTCAGCATGCATGATTCAATTCTGCACAAACAGGCAACATGAGTGCACCAATGAATCTTTAGCTTAATTCAAGTACGACTTCAACTTATGGGCATGTATTCGCTAGACACTTATTTACAACACTAAACTCCCCCGGGGACTTCCTAGAACCTACTAAACCTAGGCTCTGACACCACTAAATGTAACACCCCAAACCCAAATGCTACATTTGGGCTACAAGCCCAAACCATTCCCATAAAATTTTCTTTTGTAAATCCAATAAACACAAAACAACAAGTCCAAACCATGACAACTTCCAAAATAATAAGTTCAACAGTATTTAAAACATTTAAAAATTCACAAGAGCTCCAAATAATCAACATTTAAAACATTTTTTTGATAAAAATGAAATTCAAAATAGAGTTACAAATACAAGGGTCCTACGAAAACATAGCCCTTTACATCTAAGTACATGTACTCTACCATAATGGCCAATGCTAAATTTTATTGCTTTGATGGGCTCCGCTACACGCAACGACCTACTTACTTGCAAACGGAAACAACAATTTCAAACGCTGAGCTAACAAAACTAAGTGGATAAACGACCACTCGACCATGCTTCAGGTGAATCATAATTAAGAGCATGCTAGATGACATGATATCAAGGTATGAGAAAGCAATGGCGCTACCATAACCACCTAAATATATGTATGCAGATTACAATAACTCAATAACATAAACACATCAATAATCAACCCAAGAGTGAGGCCTAATGTCACCCGACAGTGGAAGACCCACTCATGCTCAGAATCTCACATCGAGCTGCCCGAAATCTCACATCGAGTCTTCACTCAAAATCTTGCATCGAGCGGGGCTCAGAATCTTACATCGAACATATACATCATCCAAAATCTCATATCGAATGACTTTTATTTTATCACTCGGAATTTCATATTTAGTGGTCTTCATGTGTTACAACACATGAAGACTGGGTATCCAGACACCAGCAAATAAAGACTCGTAAACAACTAAGTGTCCTCACATGGCTCAACCGCATATGATCCACTGAGGATCCCTATGGTTTGCTAACACGTGCCATCCCCTTTTAATTTAACACATTATGGGCCAATTAATACATAGGGAAGCTAAAACACCCTTTTTTAGTTTTACCATTCATTTTAAAACATCAGAGATCCCTTGGCCTCTTTGTCTCAAATTATGGAACCCACGAACACAAACTCAAATTCCTTGGGCAGATTGCCCAGCGAGTACCGATAATCCTATATGGTTATCGGTATACCCCTATAAGTATCGATACTCTTTCACGAGTACCGATACTCAAATTAGGTTCGAAAGAAATAGGTTCTTAAGTCGTACCAATATGTTTACCCTCGTATCGGTACCCAACATCGATACGTGGATTACCCCGTACCGATTCCCACTCGTACCAGTACTTCTACCTTGGCGTACTGGTACTCAAAAGCCTTTCACAGGCAATAGAACAATAGTACCGATATTCCCCTTGCGTACCGAAATGCAAAATTTCCACTAGAATCCTTATCAAGTATGGGGTACTGATACGCTGTCTATTGTACCGGTACGCCCCTCACATAAAGCTCCTTTCATATAAAGGCATACCGATATGGACCACCTTGTACCATCATGCGAACCCAGATTTTCAAAGTTTGGTTCAAATTTTGCCCTAAAATCCTACTTAACATATATGGTTAAGCCCCAAATTGATCCTACAAGTTATAAGGAGTTATTAAGTGTGTTTCTATCCATATTTACCCTTAAACAACACCGATTGAAGAACCTACCATTGATGATAACCCAAGCTCTAACTTAACCTTAACATTATGATTCAAGCAACACATACCAAAATGATGATGCATATGAGCACATAGAAGTTAGAAGTGTACTAACCTCAAATTTGAATGCTGGAATAAAGCTCTTACCAAGCCCTCAAGCTTTCTCCTTCCTAAGAGACTTTGAAGGTTCTCTCCCTCTTTCACTATAAAGAAAGATTTCCAAACATATTACTACATTGTCAGAAAGGTTTTCAGAGACTAAAAACTCTAAATAATTTACGAATAGAGCTTCCCAATCTTAAACCTGGACTTCTCCAACAACCCTACCAAAACCTCAACTTCCACCATTCAAGACCATTCTTACATTGGATTGTAGATCCTTGGTTGCTGAACAACACTCCCTCAAGGTTTAAAACGTGATTCTCTCAACAAACTCTAAAGATTCTACCTTTGGTTGATGATTTTGAGTGGGGAAATATGGGTTTAGGAAGAGGATGAAGACATCAACCTGGTGATATCATCCATTTTCTACTTTTGCAGAAAATGAAAGAAGCTAAGCTTCTCCCTTTTAACCACTAGCAAAATTACTACATTGCCTTCCTTAATTTCTTCCTAGCCCATTACCAAATAACCCCTCAGGCCCAAGGTCCAAAATTCAAGCCCAAAACCTTAAAACCAACCAATTAAAGCTCATAGAGCCTATTTACCATGGTCCAAACGCGGGGCCCATGCCTCGGGTGAACTCTGACCCTTGAGTCCCAAAACTCGGGTCGTTATATGTAGCTTGAATGGTATCTTCATTGTACGTTGTAGTCACCCCAAAGTCTTTAAATTCATTTTGAGAGTTTGCAACAAGAAAACTTCATCGTTACGTATGGATAACGGTTGTGTTGTGGGTTTGGATAATCTGCTCTTAAAATTGATTAGTGATAGCACATTGGTTGGAAGACCCTTTTGTCTTTTTAAAAAATGTCTTTGTTGATACTTGGAGAGTATTATTGCCATTCTTAGAGGTATTCCTCAGAGATAGTAGATTTGGGATCCACTAGTTCGTCAAAGTGTGGCTGAAGTTAGACGTTCTATAGGGTTGATAGAGCTATCTTTTTAGGAGTTGTACCGTGGAAATTGTTTTAGTTAATCAAGCATAATGCTGGCCAGTGATGTTGAAAGTGAGTTTGAGGCTTCGAGACCTCGATGGAACCCAACCTTTAGTATTGAGAATGTTGAATTATTGCCCTTTTATCGTAATCTCTGCAATGGTTGCTTAGAGGATGGCAATAGGGTTGTGAGATAAGTTTGATCGATCGATAGATGCTAATGTGTGTAGTTCGAAGCTCGAGAGCTTTTAGACTATCAGAATGTTTGTTTATGCTTCATGGAGGGGTCGTTAGAATCCCTCTCTATCAGGAACATGAGTAGATATTGAGGTAAGACTGAGTTGGATGTCGGTGCCATCGTTGTTGTCAGAGGACATCGACCCGGTTGAGTAGTCAGAGATTCAATTAAGGAGGAGAAACTTGAATAAGGTCATTTTTGTCCAAGTGCTTCTCCCAAGGGAGAGTCGAACTTGTTCGCTAGTAATAAGTTGGTTCGTAGAGGTGATACTCAAACCGTTGATATTTTTAAGTGATAGTGAAAGATCGTTACTCGTCTCTTAAGGTGGATAACCCATTTAACTGAATATGAAGTACCTGCGTATTTTCTAAGATTAGTTTGAAAATGAGATGCTTATTGTTAATGCGTTGAGGTTAGAAAAATACGAAATGGATTTTAATAAAGATTTCTCTCTTTAAGTGTATCGTGATAGTGGGTGATGTTCGTGGTGACGTGTGGGGCTATCACAGGTAATGGTCATATAAGAGAATGTCGATACTAGCTCTATGCAGTACCGGTACCCGTGTGTTTGTTAGTTAAGCCTTGAGTTAAGGATTGATTTGCTTTAGAAGCCACGAAGAAGGAGCATCTAATTTTAGTTAAGAGGATACAATATTATGATTGAATTTGGGCACGTTGGTTGCCAATAAACTTTGAGATCTTGTGGTGGGTGTTTTAGAAAAGATATATCAAGGTAAGAGATTCTTTCTTTATAGTACAATGGTCAGTATGTGGTGAATTTTGAGAGCGACAATTTGTACCAAACTTTCTCTATGTGTTTGGGGGACAATGTAAAGTTGTGTGTTTGAGATAGTGATAGGTGTTTGACTCACCATCAGTTGAGAGTTGAACATATATTTCCTCATAGTTGTTTATGGGTGCACAATTTCGTTGGAATTACTTCGAGTAATGGTATAATTTGTGGCGGATATTATTTGTTACTTTTCAACAAGAGGAGATCCAAATAAAAGTCTGCTTGGTTTGTGTGCAAGTTGGGTTGTACGACACAGTGGCATGTTCATGTCACCTTTAGCATGAGATTCAAGGTTGTTGATGGAACCTTATTCTTTGGTGGTTTTTTTGTGATGACAGATTTGAGTGGTAGTACAGAGAAAGTGTTCTACAGACACATTATAGTTTAAATTATAAGACCCTTTCGGGAACCGAGTTGGTGGGAGCTAGGTTAGTTGACGATTCGGGAACCCAAATTTAATATAAATGCTTGAGTCGAGTTGAGATGTCGTTCATTTTTAGAAGTCTTACACCGGGCAAGCAATGTTTCAGTTAGGGGATGTTGTTAGAGTTAGAGTCTCCTTTAAGGAGCCACTACGGAAAGAATTGACTCATTTTGGATGCAACGGTTGTTTAACATCTTGTTCATTTTTCATTGTGTATTATTGTAGAAGGATTTGTGTGCAACAGTCTCTTGGGTTCTACAACGTAAGTTAGGTTTTTTTAATGATGTATCCGTGTGATGTTTTGTCAAAGCACCATTGAGTTTTGGCTTGTCGTCTGTAATGTACCAAACGAGGGTGGAATCTTTCTATGAGAAAGAATCAGTTGAGATCATGGTTGTAACCATAGAAGACAAGAGTCATGTTTAATAAGTGTCGAGAGAGATCAGAGTAGCGCATCGGGAAATCTTTGAGGACGTCGAAGATTTGTAATAGTTTTACATCTTCTTTTGGTTTATGGATACAAATTTTGAGGATGAAATTTCTTTTAAGGAGAGAAGAATTATAACGACTCAGTTTTTAGGTTACTAAATTGAGTCTTGGACTCAGGTTATGGGTAGATAGTTGTGAGCCCATTAAATGGGTTATTGGGCATTTTGGATGGAAACTTTAAGTTGGGCCCATGTTTGGTGGAATAATAATAATAAAAAGAAAATTGGGTTTTGAATTTTAAATAGGTTTAAGTGGGTAAAAAAGTGAGTGGGTGATATTATGAGGAGAGAGAAAAAGAAAATGATGATAATGGTGGGAGAGTGAAGAAGAGAAAAGTTTATGGGTGAAAGATTCAAAAGTCGATCTACAGAGATTTAGCCGTCCGATCGCGACACTACCTCTGTCATTGTGTTCATCTTACCGAGACAAGTCTGCCGGTACTAGCAGTACCGCTATCGGAGTCGCCGTTAGAAGGGTGAGAAAGAAGAAGTGTTGGGTTATCTAGTTAAAAGGGTTAGGGGGCTCAAATTGGGAAACTGAGGCCACCATCGTGTTCAGAAGGGTCGAGAGACAGGATAGTCATTTACCTCACGCGCCCGGACGCACCACCGCCGTGCGTGGGCGTGGTCCTGCACCAGGAGACCGAGTCACCGAGTGAACTCGACCAAGTTAGCCCGAGTTAGGCTGAGCTGAATCATCCCGAGCCAAGCTGAGCCATCACAACGTAGAGCTGCTAGCTGACATCGCGCCGCCAACTGCTGCTGCCATTGATCGTTGATCGCTGACGTTAACTAGCATTGACTTTTACTAAGGGATCCTACTCGAGGGTTTCTCGATGTTCTAGATCCATTGGCGCAACCCATTTTGCTAAATTGAAACCCAGTAAGCTATTTTTACGCATTTGACCTTGTGAATGGTATAAGATGTGCATAGAATTAATGTATATTTATATTTGTTGATATACGAGGATTGTTCGAGTTTGGATATCGAATCAAGTAGAATATTCAAGAAGTTTCGATAAGGATTTTAGAAATATTGGCTTAAGGTAGTACACCTCAAACTCCGAAGTACTTCATGAGCATCATAAGTGTAATTGCCTTGCATGTTAGTGGTTGCAAATTAGGAGATGAGTAATAAGCATGTGTTGATGCTGATGTTTCTAGGCTTGGTAATTATTGAGGTGCTTGATGAGCTTGAAAATGTTTGAGTTGTTATGGCTTAGAGACCGTATAGGATTATCTGAATATTCGTATAATTATCTGATTTATGATTGATATAAGATGATGCCTTATGTGCTAGCTGAATGAATTAATATGTTCGATTGAATATTGGTTAGGGGCAATACTGATAAATACTCGATTAAATGTTTATGAATTCGGAGTGTATATTCGAATAAATGGGTAAAAAGATGATAATTAATATTAATGAGTTAAATACGTTAGCCACACACTTAAACGAATTTCATAAGCTTTAGGGATCGATTATAGAATTATAAATATTCATGATTCGAGGAATTGCGTTAACATGTGAATAGAATATCGGTACGAGCTTGGCTGTACCGGTACATGATTGGGTAACGTATTGATACTCATATTCGAGTACCAGTCCCCACTAAATTGAATAGTTTATAAATGCAAATTAAGGATGGAAATTAGTGTATATGTTAATAATTGAATTATGCCCTGATAAATGAAATAACGTGGATTACTAAAGATAATGAATGAGATACATTATACATTTCTCCTTAATGTATCAACTTGGTAAAGCTTGGGTGATTGCTTGTAATAGTAACCTTAGGGGTCTTTGGTAGATCATGTGTGGTTGTGCCATGTGTTGGCACTTGTTTGGTTATGTGTTTTGCTTGGTGGGATCCGGATACCCAGTGAGTGAGTGTTGCAACACATGAAGGCCACTAGATGTGAGATTTCGAGTGATGAAATGAAGTTTATCCGATGTGAGATTTTGGGTGATGATATTTACTCGATGCGAGATTTCGAGCCCCACTTGATGTAAGATTCCGAGCATGGATGGGTCTCCCAATGTCAGGTGACATTAGGCCTCACTCTTGGTTTGTTTTATTGACGTGCTTATGTTATTTGAGATGTTGCTTATACGCTTGATATGTGTTTAGGCAATTATGGTAGTGCCACATGTTATTTCTCATCTTATTGCTCGTACTAGCTTTCATGCTTACGTTTATGATTAGCATGAAGTGTAGTAGACTAGATTGCACCATTGCGCTTTGTAAGCTCAATGCTTGAAATCGTTGTTTTTGTGCGTAGGTTGGGAGTAATATCCCAATTTTTGGCTAGTGACTAAAATGAAAATTTTGTGGGTAAAGTATAAACTTAGGAAAAGTTTAGGGACTAAATTGTAAATTCCAAAAGTTATGTATTTTAGTCTTGTAAATGAAAAGTTTACCCCCAAGAAAGATGTTTTCGTGTTACTCGAATTTTTTGTACGGATTAGTGGCTATAAAGTGATAAATTTTAGAAAAATATTCAGATAATCAGATCGAATCAGATATTCAAGATATTTTAAATGATGATAAGGCAAGGTTAAAAATATCATTTCCATGTCTTAAAATGGTAGGATTTAATATGGACCATTGGATTAAAGTAGATTTTCCGAGTAAAATATGAGCCATTAGATGAAAAAGGATAAGATGGTGATTTCGGAAAATTTCAAGGGTAAAGCTGGTAATCACTAACTACTTGGTTTATGTTTTACCATTGGATGAATCTTTTGACATGTGGCAAGATGTGGGACATTGGATTACAAGGGTAAAATGGTCATTTTGCTATAAAAGAGATTTTTATTTGGATTTTTTTAAAAAGATGACAAATGGATCAAAATTAAAGAATAGACAAATCAAGAATTATCTTCATCTTTCTCCCCTTGTTCTAAACTCACACCCAAGGTAAGAAGAAATTTTATTTTTAATTTTCAAGCTTATTTAGTTGGATTTTGGATGAAAGCATGAAACATGAAGTTGATCTCCATGAAATTCTCTATCATTTGGTACCAATTGTTCATGCTTTCCTTGCTTGAAACCTTAGTTTTATGATTATGATGGATGAAGGGGATGTTTAATTTTGATGATTTAAGATTAGATTTTGTTGTTGTTGAATCATATCCAAGCTTGTATGGTGATTGAAACTAATTGAAATTAGTTAAATCCTAATTTAGTTTAAGTTAGGGTTTTGATATGAATTTGAATTTGGATTGATTTTGATACGGGTATGATTATAGAAGCTTGGAAATAAGGTTTAAAAGTTGAATTCATGATTGAATCAAGTTTGAAATTTTGAGTAACTTGACCCTTCATATTCGGCCTATTGGGGGAATACTAGAGAAAATTTTGGAAAATTTTCCGAAGGCTAGAAATGATGTGAGAATGATTTTACAAGGCTTAGAATGTTTTTTGGATCAATTTGGAAGTTTACAAAGTGTTGAGGACCAAATGGCATATTAAGGAAAATTGAGAATAATATGGAAAGTGATTAGAAATTAATGTGTTAAGCTTGAATGTATTCTTGGAATACTTGAATATGTTGTTTAATGATTGAATTTGAAGTTCAATGGCAAGTGACCATATTGAATAAGTTGGAAATATTGAGATGAATTCTAAAAGAATTCATTTTATGGTTTTTTTATGAGATTTGAGAATGTCTTGTGAGATTGTGATGGATATGAATAATAAAGGATTTTTAGTAATTTTATTCCTAATATATGCTTATATTAGAATGATACTAACATATGCTTTGATATGATGTGTTTGGTAAACAATGATTTTATAGATCGTGACCGTGATCAAGATCGTATTCCGAGCAAGTTTAAAGATAAGGGAAAATTTCAAGAGTAAGGTTAAATCGACAGTAAGTTTGCTAGAGAGGCATCAGGTGAGTGCAATTGCATACATATCATGATATATTGATGTTTTATACATCATTGGGATGGCTTTCGATGAGCCTACAAAAATTTTATTGTCATTATATTTATGTCATGGAACATGTGATTGACATATTTCAAATATGTCAAAATTTGAATATAAATGCATGGATCACTAGTTATATATGATTTTATATTATGAATGTTATTTCGGGTATGAACTGCCCAATGTTAAATTATGATGATATACAGTGCCTTGTATAAAATAAATATGGAATATATGCCCAAGTATGTCACTGAGGGACAGGGTATAGTTGGCATGCCAGTTTAGCATTATAGTGTATATAAATGACTCTTAGTGCATATGGTGGGCACGACCTTATGTGTATTATGGTGGGCATGACCTTATCTGTATTAGCACTTCTGTGCTTCTTTGACTCGAGTACCCAGGGTCCTTATAGGTTTATATTTGGGCTATAGTATTGGTAGATAATTGATAAATGGGTGAAAGAGTTCATAAACTCTTAATGTTATGGCAAGTATATTGGTAAGAAAGCTATATACGGTTTATATTATGTTGATATATGATTAGCATGATGGTAAGACATTTCTAGTGATTCAAAATGCATGAATATGGTTACATGTTATTAGTTATATTTATGTTATATTGCACTGGATATTATTATTGCCTCAATAAGTATATACTTAGCGTGTGATGGTTTCACGTGTAGGTAAAAAGAAAAGTTCGGAGTAAGGAGTGGGCATTCTACTTATCCAGAAAATAATCACGGTATCAATAATAACATCTTTTGATGTGTTTTGATGTTTATAGATGGCATGTATATGTTAAAATTAGTTGGTTATATACTAATTTATACATGGTTTGTAATAACATATAAACTAGTTTATGTTTATAGTGGATGGTTAGTAATTATATTAAATTTGAAATCGGATAATAACTGTAAAAGGGTAAAAAGAACAATCAGGTAGATTTTATTTTAGGCAGCTATATTCCATATATATCATTGATAAGGATTGTTAAGTTGCTGCCTGAAATTGGATATAATTCGATGAGATAAAAATTCAAAATATAATTCTATACGATTAATGGAAAATAGATAATTTATAATTTTTCTTATAAATATTAATGTAATACTCTAATTTGTAATGGATATAGAATATTGGTTAGGGTTTTACATTTATTGGTATCAGAGCTACAGGTTTAGCCAGTTCTGGATACGAATTGGGTTTGTTAATAGTCGAAATTATATACATGTCACTAGGATGTCAAAAATTACTGATATATGTATGAATATAATTGGATGCCTAATAATTAGTATTGTTACTCCTTACTTATAAGGGATGATTGTGGCATTAACAGATGTCGGTTCATCGGGAATCTCGTTAGCCAATCGAGCGTGATATGCCTGCTCAGAGTAGAAGTATTGAGGTGAATCAAAATCTGCCTCAGGGTCAGTAGAATGTAGAGCCATTAGCTCAGGAGCAAAGAAATATGCCTATACAAGATCAAGGCTTATTTCTTCAGGCATTGGATGCTATTGTAAATTGGCGAGCACCCATATCAGTTCTAAAAGAATTAAGGAAAATGAAAGCACCAGAATTTTGAGGTGATACTGATGCAGATCCTATGGCCGCTGATTACTGGTTAAATGAAATTAAGATCATGTTGAGTAGGATTCCTTGCGATGATCAAGGAAAGTTAGAAGGAGTAGTATCCCTTTTGATGGAGCAAGCGAGCGTATGGTGGAATGTAGTCATTGCACGAGTTCCTTCAAAACATATTACATGGATTTCTTTCTGAAAGAATTTGAAGAGAAATATATTGGGGACCTGTTCATTGAAGAAATGAGGCAGCAGTTCCTGGATCTGAAATAATCGGGCAGGATAGTCTATGAATATGAATGTGAATTCAATAGATTGAGCCGTTTTGCAGCAGAGTTTCTTCCTATCGAAAAGTCCAGAATCGATAAATTCATAGCTGGGTTGGATTCTCAATATAAAAGGGTATTGGTTTCTTGCAATTTCATCACTTTTCAAGAGGTAGTGAATCGAGCAAAAGCTATGGAGAAAATAGACCTCGAGGAAAAAGCAATAAAACAGGTCTAGACTAGAAAAAGATCTGGAAGTTCTTTTGCTACGTCGTCATTTAAACGCAATAAAGGTTTTCCACAGCAAAATCCAATGACATCAGCTTCTTCCGCTAAAAAGGGATATTCTGAAGGGAAGTCAAAGCAAGCTCAGACTGTTACTGCAGGTACTCGGGGATCCAGATTTTGTCTTGTTCCGAAATGTGAACATTTTGGAAAGAGGCATTCTGGTCAATGTTGGTTCGCTGGTAGAGAATGCTATTATTGTGGACAAGCTGGTCATTTCAAAAAGAATTGTCCAGAGCTTCACTATGATCGGTCAGTTGCATTGCCTTAAAAAAGCAGAGGAAACAAATGAGGCAAACCATGAGTATCTACGACCATACCTGGTCGAGAAGACAAGGGTGTTGCTCCGCAATTGTGCAAGTGTACACGTCGCAAGTTATAGTATAAAAGATATCGTCTCGACAGGGATTGGTGCCACTTCAAGAATCTAATCTCTTGCATTGTAAAAGTAAAAGAAACACAAGTAGAAGATTGTAGGAGTTTAATTAACAACTAAACTAGAAAGCAATAAAGTAAAAGAAGATGTAATTAAATGAGAGAGAATAGGTCAGGTTATCGTGAGTTGAGGTGTGATAGCCGATTGGATCGTCTTGGTAAAAGAGTGCATGGGCAACTCAGTTGCCGTGGCAACTTGCACAGCGGGGTTGCATTGGCAACTAATCGATGGTTGCCGGGGCGACTAGCTGGGAAACTACTTGGGCGGTTGGGCAGCAACTTCAAGGTTTGGCGGAGCGTTCTTCAATGGTTTATTCTTATCCCTAAGTCGAAACTCTAGCTATTTGTGCATGCCTTGATAATACATCCCTGCGGAATCAAGGGTGAACAACAACCAATCTTGCGTTCCTCTTAGCCGTTGAAATCCTTAACTTATTCCTAAGCCGGATTAATCTTCACCATCAATAGATTGAATAAAGACCATACTCATTCGTTTCTTGAATCTAACTCTCCCGATATTAGATAAATAGATGAAGTTACGAGATCCTCTCCCAATTCACTCGCAAACAAGAAGAAAAACCAAGAATGAGTAAACCTTGAATTGAAAGTGCAAACTCTTATTACCTAAACAAAATCCAATTGTTTCTCACAACCACAAGACACAATAACCTTAGCCAAATAGATTTAGTTCATGGCTAGGTTCCAAAGAAACACAAAACAAAGAATTCCTAGCATAAACCTAATGGAACAAGAAAGAAAAAGATGAAGAATGGTTGAAGACTTGTCGAAATCTCTCCAAAGCTTTTGTCGAAATCTCCCTTGATCTCTTTGTTGAAAATTCTCTCATCTCTCTCCCTCTTGGAGTTGATGGCTTGATCCTTAATTTATAGGGCTAGGTAAAAGTCTTTTTTGAGGAGAAAGTTAAGTTGGAATTAAATTATCTTTAAAGAATATAATTCTTTATTATATTTAAATTCCTTCTAAAACTTCTTCTATCTTCTTGGGATTTAATTTCTCTTTAAACTCTTCATGGAAATCAAACTCCTTTGGGATTTAGCTTTGCTCCACGTCATCTTGGGCTCATCTAGTCATCAATTTCGACTACCATATCATCTTATTCCTTGTCAAAAATTGCCCTGGCAACTAGCTCGGCATCTCCTTCATGCATTGCCCTGGCAACTAGCTCGGCATCTCCTTCATGCATTGCCCTGGCAACTACTTCCAGCCTTGTTTAGGCCAGTGATTCTACACACACACAAAATCACACCAAAGCAGCATCTTTTTCCACAAAATCACCAAGTTATGTAATCAAGCTCAACGGTGGAAAGAAACATGAATTAATGCATGAATGACTAATTATGCAACTAATATGAGCTTAAGTCTAACAATAATATGAGTAAAAAGGGTAATAAAAATAGTAATTTTGAACACTTATCACACCCCCAAACTCGAACTATTGCTTGTCCTCAAGCAATGCAAACTAACAATTACCTACCAAGACTTTAATCATCAAAGACATGTTTCAAACTTGAATTCAAACCTCGGAACCGTGGCACAAAGTATGATCACCTTTTAATTTTTCTAATAGCACAAAAATTCCCCGGAATCGAACTATAATGCTTGTGACAATGTGTGTGCGTAGTTGTGTACAAGTTGATTTTCACGATTCTATGTGAACAATAGGCTTTTATCAATTTAATTAACGGGGCATTTATTTTAATTTTCACTAGAGCTAATTTCGGGCAGCTCTAGCAAAGTAAGCAATTTCTCATTTTATTTTAGTCGACTAGAGCCAATTTCGGGCACCTCTAGCGATTCTTTAATGTGCATTAACTACTACAGCCAATTTCGGGCACCTCTAGCAAGAAAGTGCATTTACTGCTAGAGCCAGTTTCAGGCACCTCTAGAAAGAATTTAACTTTTAATTTTCAATTTTAAATTTACCCAAATTTTAAGCAACCTAAGTTCACTAAGTTTCTTTCAATCAACAAGCCACAACCGTGTAAAAAAATTCAGCATCATAGTAAAATTCTAAGTTCTTTTCATGTAATCCTAAAATTAAAGGTTCTTTCAATTAAGTGTAGTGGCAAAAATTCATCATTGGACATTCAACAAGTCTTAAGCAATTAAATCCAATTAAAGGCATAGCAAGTAACATATACAACCTATATGTGATTGCTTAAGATGAATGCAACTAAACATGAAACTAACTAGAAACCAACACCCCCCAAACTCGAGAGAAGAATTGTCCTCAATGCACGTAAAAGTGAAACAAAATTTAAAAGAAACTAAATGAAATGAGTTAGTCAGAGAGGTCGTCACCTCGAGTGATAAGTTTTCTTTGTGTCGTTTGCTTGATTCATATTCCGGTCGGTGGTTGGATGCTTGTGGCTGGTACCGCGTGAATAGCATTGCTTTGATTTGATCCATGTTTGCCGATGCAGGTTCACTTGCCTGGGCATCAGTAGTTGCCGGGGCATTCTCTGTTGTGGTTGTCGTGGCAAGTAGTCGGCAGTGAATTTCCTTAGCATGGTGGTTGTGAGTCTTGTTGTGGAAAAGAAAAGAAAACAAAGAAAACCTGGAAACTAAAGATAATGAAGAAAAATAAAATAAAATATCTCCTAAAAATTCCAAAAATAAATAAAGAAAAAAAATAACCTAAAATAATAAAAAAAATAGTTCAAAAAAAAGAAAAGAAAAAGAAAAAGAAAAATAAAAAGAAAATATCGAAACGAGAGCGTGTTCATGCATCTCCTAAGGTGACCACTTCTTTGTTACGTTCCACATGGGCACCGTTGTAGTGCTTCAATCTTTGTTCGTTAGCTTTGAATTCATGTTCGTCAGAGATGGACTTGATTATCACGGCACCATGGGAGAATGGTTTGACAACTTCGAATGGTCCCGACCATCTTGGTTTTAGTTTTCCCGGGAAAGGTTTTAGCCGAGAATTGAATAAGAGAACTAGTTGCCCTGGCATGAATTGCCGCGGCAATAGTTTCTTATCATGCCATTGCTTTGTTTTCTCCTTGTAGATTCGTGCATTGTTATAGGCGAGTGCACGAAATTCTTCTATCTCGTTGAGGTCCAACAAACACTTTTCCCCGCAACTTTCCCAATCTATATTCACGGTCTTGATTGCCCAATATGCCTTGTGTTCAATTTCCACCGGTAGATGGCATGTTTTGCCATAGACAAGTTAGAAGGGAGACATACCTAAGGGTGTTTTGAATGCAGTGCGATATGCCAAAAGTGCGTCATTTAGTCTTATTGACCAATCTTTCCTAGAGGGGTTTACAACTTTCTCGAGTATACCTTTCAATTCCCAGTTGGAAATTTCTGCTTGCCCATTGGTTTGTGGGTGATATGCCGTGGCAATATTGTGAGATACACCAAAGCGTTGTAACATCTTAGCGATGAGTTTGTTGTCGAAGTGCTTGCCTTCATCACTGATAATTGCTCTCGGCATCCCAAACCGTGTAAATATGTTTTTTTGCAAGAATCGTTGCACGGTCTTAGAATCGTTGGTGGGAACTGCAGTTGCCTTAACCCATTTAGACACGTAGTCAACGGCAAGTAGAATGTAGAGGTTGCCGAATGAAGATGGGAAAGGTCCCATAAAATCAATCCCCCATACATCGAACAATTCCACCTCGATGATGTTTTGGAGCGGCATCTCATGTCGTCTAGAGATATTGCCCGTCCTCTGGCAACAATCACATTGCTTGTAAAACTCTTGGGCATCTTTGTACAGTGTTGGCCAATACAAATTGGATTGCAAAACTTTGGCTGCGGTACGAGTTCCTCCAAAATGTTCTCCATAGGGTGAAGAATGGCATTGTTGGAGTACATTTTGTTGCTCCTCTTCAGGGACACATTGGCGTATAACCTGATCTGCATATTGTTTAAACAAAAGAGGCTCATCCCAAAAGTAATGCTTAGCATCATGGCGGAATCGCTTCTTCCCTTTGTGAGTAAGGCCACAAGGTAAAATACCACAAATAAGGAAATTAACTAAATCCGCATACCAGGGTATTATCAAGGCATGTGTTGCTGTGGCAACTGCTTCCAAGATTGCCGAGGCGTGTACGTCTAGAGTTGCCGAGGCATACGCATCCATGGTTGTCGAGGTGTGCGTATCAGTGGTTACCGTGACGTGCGTATCAGTGGTTGCCAAGGCATACACGTCTGGAGTTATCGAGGAGTGCGCGTCAAAGGTTGCCGAGGCATGCGCGTCAAGGGTTACCGAGGCATGCGCGTCTGGAGTTGCCGAGGCGTGTGTGCCAAGGGTTACCGAGGCATACGTATCTGGAGTTGTCGAGGCGTGCGCGTCAAAGGTTGTCGAGGCATGCGCATCCATGGTTGTCGAGGCAACTAACAGTTGCTCATCTGGGAATGCATCGCATATCTCTAAATTCGCATCCTTCTCCCTATTACGTTCTAAGCGTGATAAGTGATCGGCCACTTGATTTTTTGTTCCTTTACTGTCCTTAATTTCAATGTCAAACTCTTGTAAAAGTAATATCCAACGAATCAAACGAGGTTTGGCATCTTTTTTAGCAAATAGATACTTAATTGCCGAATGGTCCGTGTGAACAATTACCTTTGTACCAATCAAATAGGATCGGAACTTGTCAAATGCGAAAACTACGGCTAGTAACTCTTTCTCCGTTGTTGTGTAATTCACTTGAGCACTATTAAGAGTTTTACTAGCATAGTATATCACATGAAAGGTCTTACCTGTGTGTTGGCCTAGGACTGCTCCTACCGCGAAATCACTTACATCACACATGAGCTCAAAATCACTTCCAATCTGGTGGAACGCCAATTGGTGCCGAGGCAAGCTTTTCCTTTAGGGTTTCGAATGCTTGGGTGTAAGAATCATCAAAATTGAAGACTTTATCTTGTTCCAGCAAATTGCACAAGGGTTTAGTAATTTTAGAAAAATTATGAATGAACCTCCTGTAAAAACCTGCATGTCCAAGAAAGCTTCAGATTCCTTTAATCGAACTTGGTGGGGGTAATCTCTCGATCACGTCCACCTTGGCTTTGTCTACTTCAATCCCCTTGGATGAAATCTTATGGCCAAGCACTGTTCATTCATCTACCATAAAATGGCACTTCTCCCAATTAAGGACTAAATCGGTTTCTTCACATCTTGCCAACACCTTCTCTAAATTGCCGAGGCAGCTGTCAAAGTCATTACCAAAAATGGAAAAATCATCCATGGAGATCTCAAGGAAGTCTTCGACCATATCTGAAAAGGGTGCCATCATGCATCTTTGGAAGGTTGTCGGGGCATTACACAATCTGAACTGTATCCTTCGGAAAGCATAAGTACCGTATGAGCATGTGAAGGTTGTCTTTTCTTGATCTTCTGGTGCTATGGCAATTTGATTGTAACCTGAATAACCATCAAGAAAACAATAAAAGGGTTTACCTACAAGACGATCAAGCATTTGATCAATAAAGGTAATGGGAAGTGGTCTTTCCTAGTGGCTTTGTTTAGCTTTCAATAATCCATACAAACCCTCAAACCGGTCACAGCCTTGGATGGAATGAGTTCATTATTTTCATTACTTACCACCGTTATACCTCCTTTTTTCGGTACACATTGTACCGGACTTACCCATGTACTATCAGAGATAGGGTATATGATGTCGGCGTCAAGCCACTTGATGATTTCTTTCATTACAACCCCTTTCATGGCATGATTCAGTCTCCTCTAGGCCTCAATCGAAGGTTTGTGACCATCTTCCAACAAAATCTTGTGCATGCACACTGCCGGGCTAATTCCCTTCAAGTCGGCAATTGTCTACCCTATTGCATTCTTGTGTAGCATCAACATTTTGATCAGCTTTTTTTCCTGCTCAGGCTGTAACTTAGAGGAAATAATTACAGGCAATGTATTATAGGCTCCCAAGTAAGCATATTTTAGTTGCTCTGGCAACTGTTTCAACTCAAGAATCGGTGGTTATTCAATAGAGGGCTTTTCGAGCTTACCTTCTTTACTTGAGTAATCCAGTGGTTCAAAGTATGTACATGGTCGATTGACTAACCAATTTGCCTCTTCTTGTTGTTCCTCATCGATCGGTTCTTCAGACTCCTCAGGTTCCTCTTGATCAGTAATGTAGTTACCGAGGCAACTAAATTCGTCGTCGAAGTTAAACTCTGCCGTGGCATGGAGAAGTTGGCATTCTTCCGGATCATCGGCATGCCTTAGTGTTTGGAACACATTTAGTTTAACTTGCTGGTCATTCACCCTCATTGTGAGTTCTCCCTTTTCAACATCGATCAATGTTCTCCCTGTTGCTAGGAAAGGTCTCTCGAGAATGATAGGTGCATGTTCATCTGCTTCACAATCAAAAACAATAAAGTTAGGTGGAAAAATAAATTTATCAACTTTTACCAGTATGTCTTCGATTTTTCCCTCTATATGCACATAGGATATGTCGGGTAGCTGTAGCATAACTGTTGTAGGTCTTGCCTTCCCGATTCCTAGTTTCTGGAAAACTGATTTAGGCATCAAGTTTATGCTTGCTCCATGGTCACATAATGCTTTCCCGACATAGTGGTTTTCGATGGAACAAGGTATTGTGAAACTTTCGGGATCCTTCAACTTGGGTGACATGCGATTGTGCAACATGGCCATGCATCCCTCTGTTGCGGCAACTATTTCAAACTCTCCTAGTCTTGTTCTCTTGGACACAATGTCTTTAAGAAACTTGGCATAGTTCGGCATTTGTTCAATTGCTTCAACCAATGGCAAGTTGATGTGGACTTGCTTTAGGATATCAAGAAACTTCTTGAATTGATATTCTTGCTTTTGTCACTTCAACCTCTGTGGGAACGGTGGTGGAAGTCGGATATTTGATCCTTTCATTGGTCTGGAACCTGATTGATGGCATTGCCGAGGAAACTGGAGTTGCCGAGGCATTGTCAACTGGGTTGCCATGGCGTGCCTATGTTGGTTGTCGAGGCATGCTTATCACTGGTTGCTGAGGCATGTTTATCGCTGGTTACTGAGGCAATTCTAGGTTCATCATCCGAGGTCAGATCTTTTTGTGGAGTTTTGTTTGATGAGCGAGCTTGAGCCTCTTTAAGTTGTTGGCCACATCTAGTGGTGATCTCCTTACATTGCTCATGGTCAGTTCCTCTTGCGACTTCAGTATCGCTAGGTAAACCTCCTTGCGATCTAGTATTCAGGTTTTGAGCAAATTGTCTGACTTGATTTTCCAATGATTTGATTGCCGCCACTTGGTTTTGCAATCTCATCTTGGTCCTGTTAATAAAAGCATTAGTTCTTTTTATGAATTTACTATTCTCAGCCATATAAGATTCAGTTTTCAACATAAAAGCATTGAGAGAATTTTCCAAAGAACTAGATGTTGTTGGTTGTTGCTGCGGCAACAGTTGCCGTGGCATGTTTTGCTGAAATCCCGATGCTTGTGCATTCTGATTGTTCTGGTTTAGAGCATTGTTGGGATTACTCCATGAAAAATTCGGTTGCTTCTTCCAAGTTGGATTATATTTGTTGGACATCACATTGTTGTTCTGGTTGTAATTCCCCACATAAAAGCTGGATTCCAGATTCTGAATACATTTAGAAGAATCATGGTTACCACCACATAACTTACAAAAGCAATCCATTACCTTGACTTCCTATGTGTTGTTTGGTTTCTACATGTTCTGGACCATCTTGGTTAGAGTGGCCAATTGTGCCGAAATTGAGTTTGATGATCCCAGTTCATGTATTGTGGCTTGGCGTCTAACTCCTCCTCTTCTAGCATATGGGAACTGATAATTATTTTTGGCAAGCCTGTTTAGAATTTGCATTGCTTCCTCCGGCCACTTATCTAGGAGTATGCCGTTTGCCGAGGCATCTAGCATCATCCTTGTTGGTGTATTCACAGCGTTGTAAAACATTGTTACTTGCGACCACACTGGGAATCCGTGTAGAGGGCATTTGTGTAGAAGTTCTCTATATCGCTCCCAAGCCTCGTACATGGATTCATCACCTGCCAGTCGAAAAGAAGTAATTTCGTTGCGAAGCTTATCATTCAAATTTGTAGGATTAAATCGAGTAAGGAAATCACAACAAAGATCGGTCCAAGATCCTATTGATCCGGCAAGAATACTATTCAACCATGCTTTCGCCCTATCCCTCAGTGAATAGGGGAATAATCTTAGTCGTAAAACATCGGGGGTGACTCCTTGTATTTTGAATGAATTGCAAATCTCTAGGAAAGATTTAAGATGTTGACGTGCATCTTCAGTTGCTGAGCCACCAAATTGACCAATTGTGTTGATCATATTAAACATCACCGGTTTCAACTCAAAGTGGTTGGCTTCAGTTTCAGGTGTGACAACTCCTGGATTAAGTCCTTCAAGATCTTCTTCAAGATAGTCTCGAATAGTTCTGTTCCGTTCAAGAATCACTCCTCCTCCTGCTGGAACATCTTGATTCATATTGCCGTCTTGATTAGCCATTGCTACTTTTACCCTTCGTCTGAGTCTTTGCAACGTTCGTTCAATTTCTGGATCAAAAGGATATTCTGGTGTAATCGGTCTCGCCCTGGTCATATACCAATGCAAAGCCAAAGTTTGTTAACTCTTTGAATCTTAAACAAGAAAAATAAAAAGTGCAAGAAAATAAAAACAAAGTTGCTATTGCCAATCCCCGGCAACGGTGCCAAAAACTTGTTGGGCGTAATAAGTGCTCCGCAATTGTGCAAGTATACACGTCGCAAGTTATAGTATAAAAGATATCGTCTCCACAGAGATTGGTGCCACTTCAAGAATCTAATCTCTTGCACTGTAAAAAGTAAAAGAAACACAAGTAGAAGATTGTAGGAGTTTAACTAACAACTAAACTAGAAAGCAATGAAGTAAAAGAATATGTAATTAAATGAGAGAGAATAGGCCAGGTTATCGTGAGTTGAGGTGTGATAACCGATTGGATCGTCTTGGTAAAAGAGTGCAAGGGCAACTCAGTTGCCGTGGCAACTTGCACAGCGGGGTTGCCTTGGCAACTCAGTTGCCGTGGCAACTTGCACAGCGGGGTTGCCTTGGCAACTAATCGATGGTTTCCTGGGCGATTAGCTGGGCAACAACTTCAAGGTTCAGCAGAGCGTTCCTCAATGGTTTATTCTTATCCCTAATTCGAAACTCTAGCTATTTGTGCATGCCTTGATAATACATCCCTGCGTGAATCAAGGGTGAACAACAGCCAATCTTGCGTTCCTCTTAGCCGTTGAAATCCTTAACTTATTCCTAAGCCGGATTAATCTTCACCATCAATAGATTGAATAAAGACCATACTCATTCGTTTCTTGAATCTAACTCTCCCGATATTAGATAAATAGATGAAGTTACGAGATCATCTCCCAATTCACTTGCAAACAAGAAGAAAAAACCAAGAATGAGTAAACCTTGAATTGAAAGTGCAAACTCTTATTACCTAAACAAAATCCAATTGTTTCTCACAACCACAAGACACAATAACCTTAGCCAAATAGATTTAGTTCATGGCTAGGTTCCAAAGAAACACAAAACAAAGAATTCCTAGCATAAACCTAATGGAACAAGAAAGAAAAAGATGAAGAATGGTAAAAGCCTTGTCGAAATCTCTCCAAAGCTTTTGTCGAAATCTCCCTTGATCTCTTTGTCAAAAATTCTCTCCTCTCTCTCCCTCTTGGAGTTGGCGGCTTGATCCTTAATTTATAGGGCTAGGTCAAAGTTTTTTTTGAGGAAGAAGTTAAGTTGGAATTAAATTATCTTTAAAAAATATAATTCTTTATTATATTTAAATTCCTTCTATAACTTCTCCTATCTTCTTGGGATTTAATTTCTCTTTAACCTCTTCATGGAAATCAAACTCCTTTGGGATTTAGCTTTGCTCCACGTCATCTTGGGCTCATCTAGTCATCAATTTCGACTACCATATCATCTTATTCCTTGTCGAAAATTGCCCTGGCAACTAGCTCGGCATCTCCTTCCTGCATTGCCCTGGCAACTAGTTCCAGCCTTGTTTAGGCAAGTGATTCTGCGCACACACAAAAACACACCAAAGCAGCATCTTTTTCCACAAAAATCACCAATTTATGTAATCAAGCTCAACGGTGGAAAGAAACGTGAATTAATGCATGAATGACTAATTATGCAACTAATATGAGCCTAAGCCTATTTTTGCATTAATTTATCCGGGCTCTACCCATTCGTATATTAGTTCTAAAGTAGTACTTGAAAGAAATATTCTATTAGAACCAATTTCGAGTGAGGTAGTTGCTATTAATCCCCTAGGACAAAGCGCCAAATTAGTTCAAATATGTAAAAAGTGTCCTATAAAGATCCAAGGAAGAGAATTTCCAGCCATCTTATGGAATTGCCTTTCCAGGAGTTTGAAGTCATTCTTGGAATGGCTTGGCTATCGGCATATGATGCTACGGTTGAATGCCGATTAAAAAGGGCAGTCTTGAAAAAACCAGATGGTTCAGAAATAATATTTGTGGGAGAAAGGCATAATTATTTGAGTAATGAGTTTGCATATGTATCTGCTGGAAAGTTATTATCACATGAGTTTGAAGCTTATTTAGCTCATGTAATAAATACTCCAGGAACAAAGACAGATCTGGAAAAGATACCTACGGTGTAGGAATTTCCAGATGTTTTTTGGGATGAATTATCGGGATTATCTCCTAATCGAGAAGTGGAATTTGGTATTGATGTGCTTCCTGGAACAACACCAATATCAATGGCGCCATACAAAATGGATCCTACGGAACTTAGAGAGCTTAAGGCTCAATTACAAGAATTACTAGATCGAGGTTTTATTCGACCTAGTATATCATCTTGGGGAGCTCCAGTCCTATTTGTGAAAAAGAAAGATGGGCCAATGAGGTTATGTGTGGATTATCGTCAACTTAATAAAGTGATGGTAAAGAATAAATATCCTTTACCAAGGATTGATGACCTTTTTGATCAACTTAAAGGAGCAACGGTGTTTTCTAAAATTGATCGTCGATCGGGGTATCATCAATTGAAGATCAAAGAAGCAGATATACCAAAGACAACTTTTAGAATTAGATATGGGCATTATGAATTTGTAGTAATGCATTTTTGGACTTACAAATGCACCGGCAGCTTTTTATGGATCTGATGAATCGGATATTTCAGCCATATTTGGATCAATTTATGGGAATATTCATAGATGATATATTGGCTTATTCAAAAACCAAAGAGGATCATGATACTCATCTTCGAGTAGTTCTTCAGATCCTCCGAGAAAAGAAATTATATGCAAAGCTGTCAAAGTGTGAATTCTGGTTAACTGAAGTAGCTTTCCTTAAACACATAGTCTCTACGGAAGGAATTCAAGTTGATCCTAAGCTATTAAGGTTCAAGCAATACTCAAATGGAAAGTTTCTCAAAATGTCTCTGAAGTGAGAAGTTTCTTGGGATTAGCTTGTTATTATCGGCAATTCGTGAAAGATTTTTCAATGATTGCCGATCCAATAACTAAGCTATTAAGGAAAGATGTGCCATTTGTTTGCACTGATAAATGTCAGGAAAGCTTTGATAAATTGAAGAAGATATTAACAGAAGCTCCTATTTTGGTACAACCAAAATTTGGGAAGGATTTTATAATATATAGTGATGCATCTTATAATAGTTTAGGGTTTGTATTAATGCAAAAATGAAAAGTTGTAACGTATGCTTCTCGACAACTCAAAACTCATGAAAGAAATTATCCTACTCATGATTTAGAGTTGGCTGCAGTGGTGTTTGCTTTGAAGATTTGGCGTCACTACTTATATGGTGAAAAGTGCTACATCTTCACGGATCATAAAAGCTTGAAATATTTGCTGTCTCAAAAGGAGATTAATTTGAGGTAAAGAAGATGGATAGAACTGATCAAGGACTATGATGTAATCATTGATTACCATCCGGGGAAGGCTAATGTGGTAGCAGATGCACTTAGCCAAAAGACATTTTCTGCCTTGACATCATTGAATGCTAAGTTAAAGTTACAGGAAAACAGTGCAATAATGGTTGAACTTCAAGTTAAGCCTACTCTAATGGAAATGATTAAAGAGTTACAAGCAAATGATGCAGAATGTTTGGGAAAAAAAGCAAGTTGAGCATGGTGAATCTAAAGACTTTGAAATAAAATCAAATGGATGCCTATACTACAAGGGAAGCGTATATATTCCTGAAGATGAGGATCTAAAGAGGGAAATACTTTCAGAAGCACATTTCAGTCCTTTAACTATGTATCCAGGAGGCAACAAAATGTATCAAGATATAAAGAGTCGCTTTTGGTGGCCTGGCATGAAACGAGCTATCACTGAGTTTGTTGCTAAATGTTTAACATGTCAACAAGTAAAGGAAAAACATCAAATTCCATCGGGATTACTTCAACCGATCTCAATCCCACAATGAAAGTGGGAAAAAGTCACTATGGATTTTGTAACAGGTCTACCATTGACGCCAAGTAAGAAATATTCGATTTGGGTGATTGTGGACCGATTGACTAAGATGGCACATTTCATACCAGTTTGAACAGAATACTCCTTGAACAAGTTGGCAGAGTTATATTAAAGAAATTGTTAGATTGCATGGAGTTTCTATGTCTATTAGATCTGATAGAGATCCAAGGTTCGCTTCAAGGTTTTGGTGTGCACTACATGAAGCTTTAGGAACTCGACTATACTTTAGTACTGTTTTTCATCCTCAAATAGATGGACAATCGGAAAGAACTATTCAAAAACTCAAAGATATGCTCAGAGCTTGCATAATTAATTTTGCAGGTTCATGGGAAAAATATCTTCCATTAGCTGAGTTTGCGTACAACAACAATTATAAAGATGGCACCTTATGAGGCATTATATGGAAGAAAATGTCGAACACCATTGAATTGGTTCGAGTTGGAGGATCGAAAAATCATCGGACCAGATCTTGTTCAAGAAATGGAGAATAAAGTAAAAAAAATTCAAGATAATCTCAAGGCTACTGCTGACAGACAAAAGTCATATCCAGGTCTTAAAAGAAAAGATATAGAGTTTGAAGTTGGAGATAAAGTATTCTTAAAGGTTTCACCCTGGAAAAAAGATATTACGCTTTGGATGAAAAGGAAGGCTTAGTCCAAGATTCATTGGTCCTTATGAAATCTTAAAAAGGGTTGGTCCATTGGCGTATCAACTAGCTTTACCACCAGAGTTGAGTAAAGTCCATGATGTATTTCATGTGTCTATGCTTCGAAGATATCGATCAGATCTTTCACATGTTATTACACCAGAAGAAATCGAGATTCAATCAGATTTGATCTATGATGAAGAACCTGTAAAAATTTTAGCTCGAGGAGAAAAGTAATTAAGGAACAAAAAGATTCCTCTAGTTAAAGTCTTGTGGATAAATCACAAATTAGAAAAAGCTACTTGGGAAATAGAGGAAGTAATGAAAAAATAGTATATGTACCATTTTGAACCAAGTATGTAAGGAAAATTCGAGGACAAATTTTTGTAATATCCCAATTTTTGGCTAGTGAGTAAAATGAAAATTTTGAAAGTTTTGTGGCTAAAGTATAAACTTAGAAAAAGTTTAGAAACTAAATTGTAATTTCCAAAAGTTATGTATTTTAGTCCCGTAAATGAAAAGTTTACCCCTAAGAATGATGTTTTCGTGTTATTCGGATTTTTCGTACAGAGATTGTACTAGTGGCTATAAAGCGATAAATTTTAGAAAAATATTTGGATAATCGGATCAAATCGGATATTCAAGATATTTTAAAGGATGATAAGGCAAGGTTAAAAATGTCATTTACATGTCTTAAAATGGTAGGATTTAACATGGACCATTGGATTAAAGTAGATTTTCCATGTTAAATATGAGCCATTAGATGAAAAAGGACAAGATGGTGATTTTGGAAAATTTCAAGGGTAAAGTTGGTAATCACTAACTACTTGGTTTATTTTTGACCCTTGGATGAATCCTTTGACATGTGGCAAGATGTGGGACATTGGATTACAAGGGCAAAATGGTCATTTTGCTATAAAAGATATTTTTATTTAGATTTTTTTCAAAAATATGACAAATGGGTCAAAATTAAAGAATAGAAAAAACAAGAATTAACTTCATCTTTCTCCCCTTGTTCGAAACTCACACCCAAGGTAAGAAGAAGTTTTATTTTTGATTTTCAAACTTATTTAGTTGGATTTTGGATGAAAGCATGAAACATGAAGTTGATCTCCACGAAATTCTCTATCATTTGGTACCAATTGTTCATGCTTTCCTTGCATGAAACCTTAGTTTTATTATTATGATGGATGAAGGGGATGTTTAATTTTGATGATTTAAGATTAGATTTTGATGTTGTTGAATCATATCCAAGCTCGTATGGTGATTGAAACTACTTGAAATTAGTTAAATCCTAATTTAGTTTAAGTTAGGGTTTTGATATGAAGTTGAATTTGGATTTATTTTGATATGGGAATTATTATAGAAGCTTGGAAATGAGGTTTAGAAGTTGAATTCATGATTGAGTCAAGTTTGAAAATTTGAGTAACTTGACCCTTCATATTCGGCCTATTAGGGGAATATTAGAGAAAATTTTGGAAAATTTTCCTAAGACTAGAAATGATGTGAGAATGATTTTACAATGCTTAGAACGTTGTTTGGATCAATTTGGGAGTTTACAAAGTGTTGAGGACCAAATGGCATATTAAGGAAAAATTGAGAATGATATGGAAAGTGATTAGAAACTAATGTGTTAAGCTTGAATGTATTCTTGGAATACTTGAATATGTTGTTTAATGATTGAATTTGAAGTTCAATGGCAAGTGACCATATTGAATAAGTTGGAAATATTGAGATGAATTCTAAAAGAATTCATTTTATGGTTATTTTATGATATTTGTGAATATCTTGTGAGATTGTGATGGATATGAATAATAAAGGATTTTTAGGAATTTTATTCCTTATATGTGCTTATGCTAGAATGATACTAACCTATGCTTTGAAATGTATGTGTTTGGTAAACGATGATTTTATAGATCATGAACGTGGTCAAGATCGTATTCCGAGCAAGTTTAAAGATAAGGGAAAAGTTCAAGAGTAAGGTTAAATTGACAGTAAGGTTGCTAGTGAGGCATCAGGCGAGTGCAATTGCATACATATCATGACATATTGATGTTTTATACATCATTGGGATGGCTTTCGATGAGCCTACCCAAATTTTATTGTCATTATGTTTATGTCATGAAGTGTATGATTGACATATTTTAAATATCTCAAAAGTTGAATATAAATGCATGGATCACTAGTTATATATGATGTTATATTATGAATGTTATTTCGGGTATGAACTGCCCAATGTTAAATTATGTTGATATACTTTGCCATGGATAAAATAAATATGGAATATATGCCCAAGTATGTCATTGAGGGACATGGTATAGTTGGCATGCCATAGAGTCCAGCAGCACGCTGCATACTCAGTTTAGCACTATAGTGTATATAAAGGACACTTAGTGCATATGGTGGGCATGACCTTATGTGTATTATGGTGGGCACGACCTTATGTGTATTAGCACTTCAGTGCATCTTTGACTCGAGTACCCAAGGTCCTCATAGGTTTATATTTGGGCTATAGTATTGGTAAATAATTGATAAACGGGTGAAAGAGTTTATAAACTCTTAAAGTTATGACAAGTATATTGGTAAGAAAGTTATATCCGATTTATATTATGTTGATATATGATTAACATGATGTTAAGACATTTCTAGTGATTTAAAACGCATGAATATGGTTACATGTTATTAGTTACAATTATGTTATATTGCACTGGATATTATTATTGCCTCACTAAGTATATACTTAGCGTGTGATGGTTTTCACTCGTAGGTAAAAAGCAAAGTTCGGAGTAAGGAGTGCGCCTCCTACTTATCCAGAATATAATCATGGATGTGTTTTGATTTTCTAGATGGCATGTATATGTTAAAATTAGTCGGTTATATACTAATTTATATATGGTTCGTAATAACCTATAAACTAGTTTATGTTTATAGTGGATGGTGAGTAATTATATTAAATTTAAAATCGGATAATAACTAGAAAATGGTAAATAGAGCAATCGGGTAGATTTTTATTTTAGGCAATTTTTAGGTTTTTATATTCCATATATATCATTGATAAGAATTGTTAAGTTGTTGCCTGAAATTGGATCTAATTCGATGGGATAAAAATTCAAAATATAATTCTACACGATTAATGGAAAAATAGATACTTTATATTTTTCCTTATAAATATTAATGTAATACTCTAATTGGTAATGGATGTAGAATACTGGTTAGGGTGTTACATTGGGCGTTGGATCGTGGGGTTGAGGAGCACTATCTAATTGAGATTCGAGCATATGGTGATCATTAGAGTACGGTATTTGAGTTTAGTGGGTTGTGTATTCATAGGACCTTACATATTGGAGTCGGTATCTTCTTATTTGAAATTGTATTAATTAATTCGTACATTCAAATGTTTTAAATTTAATATGGAGCTCTTTTGTACTATTTTGATTTCTTATCTAAATTCACAATTGTTGGCTTTAAATGTTTTTACGAATTACTTGTTGGACTAATTCCGTTTGAAGAATTTTATGATTTTGAGTTTAGGCTTGAGGCCCAAATGTGACATCCAAGTCGAGGGTGTTACACAAAATATTTGCTAGGGAAGAAAAGTATATTTGTTTACTACAAAACATAATAAAGGGTGTAATAACTGTCGTTTTCTTTTCCAGGTTTTGATAATGCATATTTTTCAAAGAAGTTCAAAAAAATAAAAATAAAAGGGTCAGATCTTGCATAGAACATAAGCAACTCAATGAACTGATTTAGTCCAAGAAAAAAATTAGCAAAACCCACAAAAACATTTCCTTGAGGCTTACATGAATCATGATTATCCATTGCAAATAAACCTTAAAACACAAGCTGTTTTTTGTCGCGTATTTGTCAATTACAAGCAACTAAAAGACCTTGGAAATTGCCTAAACGCAGAAAATATTTGACAACAAGAAAATTAAAAAGTATAAGATTTTGAGGGTAATTTACCCTATGAGTCATAAGTCATTAAACTTGACATCATTCATATAGGTGACTTATGCTATTTTCGTCAAGTAATTTTATGAAAAAGTCGGCTTAACATGCACACGAAAAAGGTTTATTTTTTACATGTCATCAAGATAATGCCTCACTAGTATGTCAGGTAAATTATGTTCTCATGCCGGCATTACGGAAAAACAGTCAGACATGTATTCAAGTTGAATAAATTATTAAGGATGACGTGACTTAATTTACTTACAAAGCTCGCACAGGTGATGTAATTTGATAAGTTCAAGTGTTCAAGTACGCATGCTGGGTTAGCTTCTCCATTAAATTTACTTACAAAGCTCGCACAGGTGACTTAATTTGTTAATAATTAAAATTCAGTGATGTAATTTGATAAAATTAAAATTCCGGGACATACACGAAAAATGATAGCAAGTTCAATGAATCAGAATGTAAATTACCCAAGTTGTGACATCTCTTATATATACAAGATAACAAAGTTGAATAGTATCACCAACGAGGGTTTGATCATAAAACAGCAATTTAATGGAACAATCAGTAAACGTTAGCACCTATGAAAGATTCAAAACTTTTTCTTCATTCCCTTGAAGTTTTCAAAAGATCTCCCAATCTATAAGAACCATACGTTCCAGAATTTCAATAATAAATACAATTAACATGCAGTATAGTTCACAATTTTGCTGCTTCTAAAATCACCATTCATTTCCAGCACGATTGCATGCACGAGAAAGGCAAAATAATAAAATAAATAAACAAAATCACAAAGCAAGCACATTTCTTTAATAACAAAATCATAATAGAAGTTCGCAGCAAAATTATATGTAAAATGAAAAGAAAAAAAAGTGTAGAACGTAGTACCGAAAAGGGCAGCGGATTGTATTGGGTTATGTTTGCGGGTGTCGAATCGGGTCGAGAAGCGGGTGCGGAGAGAGGGAAAGAGAATTAGCGGCCTCGAAGAGACCCGGTTTTATTTATCCAACACTAATTCTATAACTCTTTCAATCCAACGGCCAATTTTCTCTTTTATTTATCATACGGTGCAAAACGTGTGAGGATTTTTTTTATAAAGCAAAACGGTTAGGAATTAAGATAATTATTAATTTGTGTCAAATATTTTAACCTACAGTTATAATAATAATTAAAAAGTTTAAACTTATTGGGATTATATAACCAATCTAAACTTATGAAGGCAGAGACGGTGTGTTATTTTATTCGGTGAAGGAGTCATATTTAAAAAATATATTAATAATAAATGTTGGATCTAAAAAAATTTGCGAAATCGAAAGTATATGTTGTCGGTAAGTTTCGAAACTTACTAACAAACATCGAAACTTGTTGTAAAATATTTGAGGATAACTTTCCGATTGCAACATAAAATATTACTAAAAATATAACAATTTAAGTTGAGATGGGTAATATTTTAGGGTAAAAACTAAAATATTACCGAAATTTATAACATTTTGGGTTGCAACCTAAAATGTTACCAAACTATATAACATTTTAGGTTGATTTATGATAAGTTTCAGAACTTATTCAAGAGTTTTGAAACTTTTATTGAATAACATTTTAGGTTCGTTATGATAAGTATAGAGATCCATTTCTGTCTGGGCCCCTTTTAGCCCAATTCCAATACAACCCAATACTCAAATACCTAATAACTCATTAAAAACACACCCACTAGGCCAAAGTCAGATCTGGCCCTAACCTAAAAACTAATGTCAACTAACCCTAACTCTAGCCGTCGTCGTCGCCGCTCAAGATCATGTCACCGTCGACCTTGTCAGCTCTAGCCGCCATCATCGAAATATCAAATGATCCCTAACTAATCCCTAAACGGTAACCAACTAAAATTAAACCAAACCCCATCACATCCTTACCACCTGAGAGTCGCCTGTCACCACCACCCCATAAACCCATTTTTAAACTCTTCATCCTCATCTCACTGCTTCCACAACCCAAACCCGGCCTTTATAAATCTTCACCTATCCTCATACTTTTTAGATAACCCATAGCCGAAATCCTATAAAAGGGGGGCAATTTACAAAAAAATGAGACCTTAGACACGGGATTGAAAGCAAAAAAAAAGGAAAATAAGAATAGACTAGAAAGCGAAAAAGGTAATATATATATATATATAAACCTTTTTGATTTTTAGTGATCTATGTTTCCTAGGAGTTTTAGAAAAATCAATCTTAGATCCGAGTTTAGGAGAAAAAATTGAACCGGTCTTATTTTTTGCATGAACTTCGGCCGTCGAAGGCGACAGTTTGTCGTAACTGATAAACGACGACCAACGATGATTCACGACGGACGATTAGGCGGCGCTGGAGTTTAGGTCGAACGGGTTGAGAGAGGATTTCAGAAAGTTTGCAATTTTTTGTAATATTAGACCCACATGAATTTTTGGTCAAAAAATAGGTATTTACAAGCAACATAAAATGATGTCGTTTAGGGTTTACGTAACCCGCACGTAAACTCGACCAGGGAGGGAGGATTCATGCGTTTATGATAAATGGGAAAATTGCACTTCAGTCCTTCTATTTATGTATCCTTTATATTTGCGCATTTAAATTCTTGCTTTGTTTCATTTTAATCACTATTTTTTAAGTTATTATTATTATATTATTAATTAGTATTATTATGTTATATATTATGTTATTATTATTATTGTTATTATTACTACTACTATTACTATTATTATAACACTATTATAATACTGTTATTAATATTACTATTATTTTATTATTATTATCATCATCATTGCTTTTACATTTATATTATATTATTATTACTAATTATTATTATTTATAAGTATTAATGCTATTATTATTGTTATTACTACTAATATTATTATTTACTTATTATTTTTAGTTTAATAAATATAACAATATATGTATTATTATATATATCCGTACATATATTCTGCATTCACTTGTTTTAATCGAATTTTAAATTAAAGCGGTTTTCTTTATTAGGGATTCTCGTGGAAAATGTACCTCAAACTTAAAGGGGCGTTGCTTTCTCGTTAATCACTAATATAAAAACATCCTTTTAATCCTAAATTATAATAGTATTCCTTTATCCGGGGTCTCGCAAATTTATGTCTCGAACTTAAAGAGGCGTAAATTTCTCGTTAATTTCATATAAAGGAGTATTCTTTTAAGTACGTTTTACAATAAAATTCATGCATTCGGGGATCACAATTTCCAAATTAAATTTTAATTCCTAATTTTCATCGTTAAAACAATACGTAATCGACTAGGTACTAATTATTGGGCATTGTGGGGGTGCTCGCCCTTCTCCACACATAACAGACTCCTAGCACAAAACTTGTTGTTTTAATAGAAACGACAAACACAAGTTTTATTAAAATCACTGGGTTTTCAGGTGATCAAATCTCACCTATATTAAAAGATTGGTGGCGACTCCGTTAAAACTATTTTTTGTAAAAAAATATGTCAAGCTCGAGGGCCAGTCATTACAGCTTGGCGACTCCGCTGGGGATCTTTTCTTAGAGAGTCAAGCCACAAGTCGATTATTTTTTTTCTTAATAGATGGAAATTACGACTTCAATTTAATTTAATTTGTGATCCCTACCTTTTTATTTCTGAAATTTTTTACAAAAGTTTTTATAAAATATATTTTTCTGATTTATCATATCATGAGCTTTGCACCGAGCTCTGTCCCTTCTAAGTGGGAGAGAGAAGCTATTCCTTCGTGAGGTATCGCCTCCGTGCAGGATAGTGGACCACTTCTGGGATACATTTGTCCCTTTGTCTTCGTGAGATCTTCATCTCCGTGTAGACCTAGAGAAATATATCCCCCTGAATTGGACTTGCTAGCCTTAGCAGGTGATAGCAAGGACAATTCGGTTACCTCTGTTAGAACCAAACCACATGTAGTGAACCGTAAGATCCTACCTTGTTTAGAGCCATACTGAACCTCTGCCCGTTTAGAAAGTTATCCGATAAGTGCATAATAGAGAAAGATAGATTTTTCTTTTTAATTTATTTTAATTATGCTCTTAATTTCTGTATTACTTATTTATTTTCTCGCAATAAAGCATATGCTAGATACCATGCCAATGTATTTTATTTATGAGAAACAAGAATGCGGGTAGATATCATGATGGGGTAGGACTTTGTTTTTCTGAAAGCATGTGGGGTAGAAAAGCATGTTCTAGGAATATTTCAATTCATATCCTATTTATTATTTTGATATTATTGAGACTAATATGTTTTGTTTTGTCTTTGATTTTCAATGTTCTTGCATTGCATTTTTTATTTTAATTAAAAGATGTTGAGGCAAGTTCAGCCGTTATATGGAATTAGCTATGGAGAACCGACTTCTTGATAAGGTGGAAGGAAATCTAGGAGTGCGAAAATGGTCAGAGGAGACTCAGCACCAAAAAGGGGACAATCTGGTAAAAGACAAAAAGTAAAAAATTATGGGATTTACTTGTATCAAAGTGACTTAGAACCAGTTGTAGGAGTTGAAAGAAATTTGGGATCAGTGGGACAAAAAGAACAAGCAGTTGTTCTACGACAAATACAGTGATTTGCCTTATCTGTTAGGCGTTAGTGTCGACAAAACTTTGTTCTGAGCCCTGGTCCAGTTTTGGAATCCCACCTACAATTGCTTCACTCTAGGGAACGTGGATTTGGTACCTACCATCGAAGAATACATAGCCTTGATCCGCTGGCCAAAAATCCAAGTCAATAAAGCTTATTTCAAATCTCCTTATTCTTTAGCATTCCAGAAGAAGCTGTTAAAAGAGATCGGTATGGACGAACAATGGGCTACGGCCAGAATTAGAAAGAAAAGAGAATCAAGTGCATTGCTTGGAAATTCATACGGGATCTAATCTGGGTTTATCTCAAACAAGAAAAGTAGGTCAACATGGTTGCTTTAAGCCTCTACGGTTTGGTCATCTTTCCTAAGTCTTTGGGATACATTGATGATGTTGCTATGGAATTGTTCAATCATTTCAAAAAAAGGGTTACTCTTGTTTCAATAATTCTAGCTTAAACTTTTAGGTCCCTCAGTGCTTCCAGAAGAAGTGACGAATGGAGGTTTATTGGTTGTGCACAGCTCTTGTTGGTCTGGTTCTATAGCCATTTTTGGAAGCTAGAAAGATCCTATTATCAAGCATGCTTCGAGAAGTAATCACCACTAAGGGATCTAGAATTCATACAAAGACAAGAAAACATCACTCATGACAAATGGATGGCTATTTTCCAGAATCTCCAGGAGAAAGATATCGTCTGAAAAGCATGTTGGTTCTTCCCTGACAGCATCCTATACAAGTGTAGGGACTATAACTGGGTTCTTTTACTAGGAATATGGGGTGGAACCAGATATGCTCCATTACTATCGATACAATATAGGTCAAGATAGTTCATCCCGATGACGAGAGGGCTTACTATGTGTGAACTTAAATATAACGATAAAGACTACAAAAAGATCGTTTCCTTGGTCTCTAAGGCATGGAATCACACTTGCAAAAATGGAAATGTTTGATGGAAAACCCAAGGTTACCCTAGAATATCAACACTGGAGAAGCAGGAGAATCAATGATAATATCCCTTCACCAGATCTAGAAAATAGTGTGTCGGTAGAGGAACATTTGCGAGTAGATCCCTCAGAGATGGAAATTGCGAAGCATGATTTTGAAAAGAAATGCTCTAGGATGAAAAGGCAAATATCAAGGTTAGAAAATGAAAAGAACCAGTTAAAAAATTTGACATGCAGTCCTAGGAATAGGAAGTTGAAAGACTTAGGAAGGGGAAAAGCAAAGCTGAAGAAGATCTGAGCAGTCTACAGAGTGACAACAAAAAGCTCTATGCATCAGCAAAATGTGCCGATCTTGGGAAAGCATCCGTGAAGTGGAAGCTTGAAATTTGAGAGAAAAGGGAGAGGGCCGACCTCTTGGAAAGAAAATTCAAGGATGCTCAAATACAACAAATCGCCATAGAGGAAAAGTTATCTGGAAGCCGAATCGAGAATATAGATATGAGGGGTCAGATTGTTGAATTAGAAGACTCTCTGCAAAGGCATTGTAGCCAAAACTCTCTAGCTGAATTAAAAGCAAGTAAGGAGAATAATGAAACTCTGAAGAAATAAGTCGAACAATTAGAAATAGCATTGCAGACCTACCAGGGGCAAATTAAAAATTTTGAAGAAATTCAAATATGAATGACCAATGTTGGTAGACACAACTACAACAGTCTTGGGATCAAGTCCAAAATAGAGACCGCATTATGATCGAAGCCCTCGTCCAAGTACGAGAAGCGGCGAAACACCTGCAGACTTTAGCCATTCAGGCCGATATCTTGAGCCTAAAAACTGAGTCAAAATCTAACCGGGGCAAGAAATTGGCATGGCTCTTCAGGAAGATCAAGACTCTAGGTGTTCAAGACAAGAGTATATGTAAAATATGCCCATCTTATGTAAAGAAACTTGTTCTAATGCGAGTTTCCTTTTGAAAGTTGTACTAAAATCAGCACATTTTGTGTAAAATATGTTATGGTATTAATATAATATGTGTTTTGCATGTACGTCACATTTTTTTATTTGCATTCACATCATACTACATCATTTTTACTAAGATATTAATTCTTAAAGAATTATTATTGTAGTAACTCTAGGACATACAAAACCACAACTCAATACCGTTACTTTATAAGAAATAAAGCCAGAGACATGGAAGAAAGATTGGCAAAATTCAAAAAAGTATGCGGAGATATCAAGAAGAATATTGAGAGCAAGTTAGAGAAAACACAGCAGGAAACTCGTAACCATATCTCGTAGTCGCAAGATGACCTCTTAACAAAGAAAGCCGCGATGTTAGCCAGAAAAGATTTTAAAAAGAAAAATGAGGTTTTTATGAATCTCAGTGCATTGATAGAGGACTCGGGTTATCCTCTCGGCAAGACCCATTCGTCAATAGAGACATCGACGACAAAACAAACGTATATTTATATAAGTTTTAATAGGTTAATAATTTTTTGGTTGTGATTTGTTTTATTTTAATATTATAATGATTTGTAAAGTAACATGTATTTATATAAATTTTAATAGGTTAATAATTTTTAGATTGTGAAGGGATTATAGTTTGAACATTACTTTGCCTGTTTATATACAAGAAGGGCTTGATATTGGCTTGTCATAGGAAGCAAATGGCACGGTAAGATAGCATTTTTGTTTTGTTTGATTTATGGGAGGGTATTTGAATACAAAATCAGGCTCCTCCATGTTTCCAAATGCAATACAACTGACCTGCAGTTGCACTCAAAACAATGAGTGCTCAAAATGGACATGGAACATTTGGGTCAAATTCTGGTTCTGATCCCTACCATACTATGCGGAAATTAGAGATTTAATCAATGAACCTTAATTTGGCATGATTTGGTTTCTCCACGTCGTTAAATAGTTAACACTATTAGCCGTAACGCGTAAAATGCCAATGCCAATTTTTTAACAAAAACACCTATTCTAACATTATTTATTGTGTAGTAATATTAATGTGCTGGTATTTATGACTATAGATATCAAACATTTCAAGGGTGAATGATCTATGGAAGCTTTTACAACATGCAGATATGATAACATTTTGGTTTTGGTTGTAGTTTATTACTGGAAAAGCTATTGATTAGAGTCCATACAGTTTTTGTTAAACCTATTTCCTAGTGTTTGTCGTTTGGTACTTATTGCGCGTAATAAGTGCTCCACAATTGTGCAAGTGTACACGTCGCAAGTTATAGTATAAAAGATATCGTCTCCACAGGGATTGGTGCCACTTCAAGAATTCAATCTTTTGCACTGTAAAAAGTAAAAACACAAGTAGGTGTTTGTAAGAGTTTTAACTAACAACTAAACTAGAAAGCAATAAAGTAAAAGAAGATGTAATCAAAAGAGAGGGAATAGTCTAGGTTATCGTGAGTTGAGGTGTGATAGCCAATTGGATCATCTTGGTAAAAGAGTGCAAGGGCAACTCAGTTGCCGTGGCAACTTGCGCAGCTAGGTTGCCTTGGCAACTAATCGAACGGTTGCTTGGGCAACTGGCTGGGTAACTGTTTGGGCAGCTGGACAGCAACTTTAAGGTTTGGCAGAGCATTCTTCAATGGTTTCTTCTTATCCCTAAGTTGAAACTCTAGCTAATTGTGCATGTCTTGACAATACATCCATGCGTGAATCAAGGGTGAACAACAACCAATCTTGCGCTCCTCTTAGCCATTGAAATACTTAACTTATTCCTAAGTCGGATTAATCTTCACCATCAATAGATTGAATAAAGACCATACTCATTCATTTCTTGAATCTAACTCTCCCGATATTAGATGAATAGATAGAATCACGAGATCCTCTCCCAATTCACTCGCAAACAAGAATAAAAACCAAGAATGAGTAAACCTTGAATTGAAAGTGCAAACTCTTATTACCTAAACAAAATCCAATTATTTCTCACAACCACAAAACACAATAACCTTAGCCAAATAGATTTAGTCCATGGCTAGGTTCAAAAGAAACACAAAACAAGAGTCCCTAACATAAACCTAATCGAACAAGAAAGAAAAAGATGAAGAATGGTTGAAAGCTTCTTGCCGATTTCTCTCCCCTTTTTTGCACCTCCTTGAGGTGACGGCTTTGTCCTCAATTTATAGGGCTAGGTCAAGGTCTTTCTTGAGGAGGAAGTTAAGTTGGAATTAAATACTTTTAAAGAATATAATTCTTTATTATATTTAAATTCCTTCTAGATCTTCTCTTATCTTCTTGGGATTTAATTTCTCTTTGACCTCTTCCTGGAAACCAAACTCCTTTGGGATTTAACTTTTCTCCACGTCATCTTGGGTTTATCTGGTCATTAATTTCGGACGCCATATCATCTTATCCCTTATCGACAATTGCCCTGGCAACTAGCTCGGCATCTCCTTCATGCACTGCTCTAGCAACTGCGTCGGCATCTCCTTCTTGTATTACCCTGGCAATTGGTTCCAGCTTTGCTTTGGCAAGTGATTTTGCACACACAAAAATAACTATCGGCAACACCCTTTTTCAATAAAATTAAGCAAAATATGATATCAAGCTTAACCACCAAGGAAACAATGCAAACATGTATGAATGGCTAATAATGCAACTAATATGAGTCTAAGTCTAGCAATAATATGAATAAAAAGGTGAATAAAATAGTACTTCTAGACACTTAACACCCGCCCAAACTCGAACTATTGCTTGTCCTCAAGCAATGCAAACTAATAATTACCCCCCAAGACCTCAATTTTCACAAGCTTAGCTTTGAACTTGATTTCAATCCTCAGAACCGTGGCACAAAGTATGATTGGCTTTTCATTTTTGGGACAACTTATGAATTACCCAGAATCAAACTATAATGCTTGTGAGTGTGTGCGGAGTTGTGTGCAAGTTGATTTTTCGGATTCTATGCAAACAAGAGGTTTTCAAATTACTTTCTTGGGTTCCTTTAACATGTTTTAACTAGAGCCGGTTTCGGGCACCTCTAGTGTTTTGTTTTTAGTTTTCTTAAGTTAATTAATTTATTCGACTAGAGCTGATTTCGAGCACCTCTAGCGATCAATTTTTAGCACATAATAGAGCCAATTTCGGGAACCTTTAGAATTCATCCAATTTTTATTCTAATCCCCCAATTTTTTAACTATCAACCTAAGTTCGCTAGAATTCCTTAAATCAATCAAGCTACAACAGTGTTTCATCAAGTTTAGCATCATAGTAAGATTCTAAGTGTTTCCACATTTATCCCAGAATAAAAAGTTCTATCAATTAAGTACATTGTCAATGTTATCATTGGATATTCATCAAATCTAGGCAATTCTTGTTCCAACCAAAGGCATGGCAAGCAATTTATGTATCCTATATGCAATACTTAGGATGAATGCAACTAAACATGACAACTAACTAGTAACAATCCCCTCAAACTCGAGTGAGGCATTGTCCTCAATGCATGTAACAAATAAAAATAAAAATAAAAATAAAGAAAAGTAAAATGCAAACGAGGACTTACTCCAAGAGTTCGTCGTCGTTGATGATTAGTTTCCTTTTGGCCAGTGTCTTGATTCTTTTGCTTGAACGTGGTTGTTGTTTTCTTGTTGCTGATGGTGTAATCGATCCTCGTACGGGGGTGTCCTCATCATCCTTATCATCCTCTTCCTCAATCTCATCGGCTTTTCGCTTTGGCTTGGAGGAGTCGACTGGTGTGGTCTTTGTTGGTGTAATGGAGGACTCGTCCGAATCTGAAAAATCAGACAATGATTCAGTACGAGTTGATTCAGGCATAGGTGCTTTACCTTTGGCTTTTGTAGTGGTTGCTAGGGCGTCTTTAGCTTTGGTTGTCGCAGCATCTTCAGTGTTGGTTGCCGTGGCAACTGCTTGGGCAGGCGTAGTGTAGGTTGTCACAGCATCATCTATTTCGGTTGTCGTGGCAACTGCTTCATTGGTTACTGTGGCAAGGATTTCGGCAGAAAAGATAGAGAATGGCACGCGGCTGTCCGGGTACTTTTCCAGGATGACTTGGGTGATGGCATTGTTGTGATCCTTCATGTATCGCATGAACATTAGTTGTCGGTCTTCAATTTGCCTAAGGCGGTTCTCTAACGGTTGTAAGAGTGTTTCAAGTTGTCCTAGGGTTGCTGGCCGAGTTGCCCGGGCATCAGTTGTTTGGGCATTAGGAGTTACCGAGGTGGCAGGAGTTGCCGCGGCAACTGAAGGCGTTGGGGATTTTACCGGTGCCTCTCCCATTAGCTTTTAGATTTGTGCTCGATTCCAACCAGACTTTGGTAGGGCCTTTTCATCGGTTGACTCACTTGGGACATGCATCTCCTTGCAAAGATTGGAAATTAAGCAATGGAAGAAAAGAGAACCCTTGTCTTTTGGGCTACATACAAAAATCTCATCACAAATAATTTTTCCAATGTTAATGATGCGATTATGCAAAATATAATGTATGAGCAAAAAATGAGGTGTATCAACGGTAGTATTATGTGTGGTGGGCATTAAAGAAGTTTTAACAAACTTATTCCAGAATTTTTCCTTGTTTAAGCCAAAGGCGATTTACCGTGCCCTTATATTTACCATCGTTCCAATGAGTCCCCGGTAGAGTGAGTTCTTGAAGCACCTTGTCGAGTTGCTTTGGCGTGAGTTGATCAACAAAGGCTTCATGCTCGTCCTTCTCAATGTAGAGCCCGTAAAAGGCGTTGATACTTTCGAGGCTTATGAGGATAGCCTTGTCGCGAACAAAAACATAAGGATTATCCGGGTTAGGTGAGTGAGCATAGAATTCTCTTTCCCATGAGATGTTACTCAGTTCCGATTGATGGCAAAAGATTTGCCACTTTTGATGTGCAATCCTTTGGAAGGTGAATGGTTCAAGGCCGAAATCTTGATGAGAGTTGGAGTATTCGAAGCCTTGTTCTTCGCAAATCTTTCGGCTTTCAAACTTGGAGTGAAATCTTTCTTGAACTGTCGGTGTAGCAAACTTCTTGTAGCTTGGTTCTTTGGAAGAGCTTGGGTGCGCCAAAAACTTGATTTTGGATGCCATGGATGATCTTGGTTGTGAGTTGGGTAGAAACAAAGAAAAGAAAGCAAAAGAAACTAAAGAGTTGCAAGGTTAAAAGTAGGAATAGGTTTCTTGGAAGTTAAAGGTGACGGGTTAAATAGAAAAGATACGTAGTAAATATGGTGGGTGGGATTGATTGGAAAGAAAGAAAACAAGGGTATTAATTGGGGGAAAGAGGCGGCAAAGGGATTTGGGGAAGGGGAAGGGGAAGGGTTTGGCCAGATATATAGGAGAATTAGGGTAAATTGGAGGCCTAATATAAGCCTTAGATTTAGCCCATTAGTTTCCTTGTCGAAGAAACTTCCTTCTTGAATCAAATTCCTCTTCATCTTGAACTCTTTTCCTACAATTCAAAAACAAATAAAATAAGGATTAAAATTAAAGATAAACTAGTAAATAAAATAAAAAGAAATAAATAAAGATGTACAAAGAAATTCTTAAACCTAAAATTCAAAAATAATTAAATAAATATGAAAGAAAGATGTAGTCTTAACCTAAAAAAAATAACAAAATATATCCTAAAAAAATAATCAAAATTAATAAAAATATAAATATAATAAGTCTGAATAAAAGAAAAGTAAAAATAAAAGGAAAATATCTAAATGAGAGTATGCTCATGCATCTCCTAAGGTGACCACTTCTTTGTTACGTTCCACATGGGCACCGTTATAGTGCTTCAATCTTTGTCCATTAACTTTGAATTCATGTTCGTCAGTGGTGGACTTGATTATCACGGCACCATGGGAGAATGGTTTGACAACTTCGAATGGTCCCGGCCATCTTGATTTCAGTTTTCCCGGGAAAAGTTTCAGCCGAGAATTGAATAGGAGAACTAGTTGCCCTGGCATGAATTGCCGCGGCAATAGTTTCTTATCATGCCATTGCTTTGTTTTCTCCTTGTAGATTCGTGCATTGTCATAGGTGAGTGCACAGAATTCTTCTATCTCGTTGAGATCTAGTAAATGCTTTTGTCCAGCACTCTCCCAATCCATATTCACGGTATTGATTGCCCAATATGCTTTGTGTTCGATTTCCACCGGTAAGTGACAAGTCTTGCCATAGACGAGGCGAAACAAGGACATTCCCAGGGGTGTTTTGAATGCGGTTCGGTAAGCCCAAAGTGCTTTGTCTAGTCTTGTAGAACAATCTTTTCGGGAAGGATCTACAACCCTCTCATGGATATTCTTCAATTCTCGGTTAGAAATTTCTGCTTGCCCATTAGTTTGTGGATGATATGAAGTGGCAATTTTGTGTGACACGCCGAAGCGTTGTAACATCTTGGCAATAAGTCTGTTGTCAAAGTGCTTGTCTTCATCACTGATAATTGCTCTCGGCATCCCAAACCATGTAAATATATTTTTCTGCAAGAATCGTTGTACGGTCTTGGAATCGTTGGCGGGAACTGCAGCTGCCTCAACCCATTTAGACACGTATTCGACGGCAAGTAGAATGTAGAGGTTTCCGAATGAATATGGGAAAGGTCCTATAAAATCAAACCCCCATACATCGAACAATTCCACCTCAAGGATGTTTTGGAGCGGCATCTCATATCGTCTAGAGATATTTTCGGTCCTCTGGAAACGATCACATTGCTTGTAAAACTCTTGGGCATCTTTGTACATTGTTGGCCAATACAAACCGGATTGCAAAACTTTGGCCGCGGTACGTGTTCCTCCAAAATGTCCTCCATAGGGTGAAGAATGGCATTGCCGGAGTACATTCTACTGCTCTTCTTCAGGGACACATCGGCGTATAATCTGATATGCACATTGTTTAAACAAAAGAGGCTCATCCCAGAAATAATGCTTAGCATCATGGTAGAACCGCTTCTTTCCTTCGTGAGTAAGGTCATAAGGTAAAATACCACAAACAAGGAAATTAACTAAATCAGCATACCAGGGTATTGCCGAGGCACCAGTGGTTGTCGAGGCAACTACTTCCGTGGTTGCTGAGGCGTGCGCGTCTAGAGTTGCTGAGGCATCAAGGTTTGTCGAGGCGTCAAGGGTTGCCGAGGCGTGCGCAATGGTGGTTGCCGAGGTATTAGGGGTTTCCGAGGCAACTAATAATTGCTCATCTGGGAATGCATCACATATCTCTAAATCCGCGTCCTCCACCCTATTGCGTTCTAAGCGTGATAAGTGATCGGCAACTTGATTCTCTGTTTATTTCTTGTCCTTAATTTCAATGTCAAACTCTTGTAAAAGCAATATCCAACAAATCAAACGAGGTTTGGCATCCTTCTTAGCAAACAGATATTTAATTGCCGAATGGTCTGTGTGGAAAATTACCTTAGTACCAATCAAATAGGATCGGAACTTGTCAAATGCAAAAACTTGTGTAATTTACTTGAGCGCTATTAAGAGTTTTGCTAGCGTAGTATATCACATGAAAGATCTTACCTGTGCGTTGGCCTAGGACTGCTCCTACCGCAAAATCACTCGCATCACACATGAGATTAAAAGGTAATGTCACAATCGGTACCGAGGTAAGCTTTTCCTTTAGGGTTTTGAATGCTTGAGCGCAAGAATCATCAAATTTGAAGGTTTTATCCTGTTCAAGCAAAGTACACAAGGGTTTAGTAATCTTAGAAAAATTATGAATGAATCTCCTGTAAAACCTGCATGTCCAAGAAAGCTTCAGATTCCTTTAACCGAACTTGGTGGGGGTAATCTCTCGATCACGTCCACCTTGTCTTTGTCTACTTTGATTCCCTTGGATGAAATCTTATGGCCGAGCACAATTCCTTCATCTACCATAAAATGGCACTTCTCCCAATTAATGACTAAATCGGATTCTTCACATCTTGCCAACACCTTCTCTAAATTGCCGAGGCAACTGTCAAAGTCATTACCAAATACTGAAAAATCATCCATGAATATTTCAAGGAAGTCTTCGACTATGTCTGAAAATAGTGCCATCATGCATCTTTGGAAGGTTGTCGAGGTATTTCACAATCCGAACAATATTCTTCGGAAAGCATAAGTATCGTATGGGCATGTGAAGGTTGTCTTTTCTTGATCTTCTAGTGCTATGGCAATTTGATTGTAACCTGAATAACCATCAAGAAAATAATAAAAAGGTTTACCTTCAAGACGGTCAAGCATTTGATCAATAAAGGGTAATGGGAAGTGATTTTTCCTAGTGTCTTTGTTTAGCTTTCGGTAATCCATACAAACCCTCCAACTGGTCACGGTCCTGGTTGGAACGAGTTCATTGTTTTCATTACTTACCACCATTATACCTCCTTTTTCCAGTACACATTGTACCGGACTTACCCATGTACTATCAGAGATAGGGTATATGATGTCGGCGTCAAGCCACTTGATGATTTCTTTCATTACAACCTCTTTCATGGCATGATTCAGTCTCCTCTGGGCCTCAATCGAAGGTTTTTGATCATCTTCCAACAAAATCTTATGCATGCACACTGCCGGGCTAATTCCCTTCAAGTCATAAATTGTCCACCCTATTACCTTCTTATGTAGCATCAACATGTTGATCAGCTTCTTTTCCTACTCAAGCTGTAACTTAGAGGAAATAATTACAGGTAATGTATTATCGGTTCCCAAGTAAGCATATTTTAGTTGCCCTAGCAACTGTTTCAACTCAAGAATCGGTGGTTGTTCAATTGAGGGCTTTTTGAGTTTACCTTCCTTATCTGAGTAATCCAGTGGTTCAAAGTATGTACCTGGTCGATTGACTAACCAATTTGCCTCTTCTTGTTGTTCCTCATCGATCGGTTCTTCATACTTCTCAGGTTCCTCTTGATCGGTAATGTAGTTGTCGAGGCAAATAAATTCCTCGTCGAAGTCAAACTCTGCCATGGTACGGAGAAGTTGGAATTCTTTCGGCTCATCAGCATGTCTTAGTGTTTGGAACACAATTAGTTTAACTTGCTGGTCATTCACCCTCATTGTGAGTTCTCCTTTTTTAACATCGATCAAGGTTCTCCTTGTTGCTAGGAAGGGTCTCCCGAGAATTATAGGTACATGCTCATCTGCTTCACAATCCAAAACAATAAAGTCAGCGGGAAAAATAAATTTATCAACTTTTACCAGTATGTCTTTGATTTTCCCTCTAGATGCACAAAGGATCTGTCGGCTAGCTGTAGCAATACTGTTGTAGGTCTTACCTTCCCGATTCCTAGTTTTTGGAAAACCGATTTAGGCATCAAGTTTATGCTTGCTCCAAGGTCACATAATGCTTTCTCGACATAGTGGTTTCTGATAGAACATGGTATTGTGAAACTTTCGGGATCTTTTAACTTGGGTAGCATGCGATTGTGCAACATGGCCATGCATCCCTCTGTTGCGGTAACTGTTTCAAACTCTTCTAACCTTGTTCTCTTGGACACAATGTCTTTCAGAAACTTGGCATAGTTCGGCATTTGATCAATTGCCTCAACCAACGGCAAGTTGATATGGACTTGCTTTAGGATATCAAGAAACTTCTTGAATTAATATTCTTACTTTTGTCGCTTCAACCTTTGTGAGAATGGTGGTGGAAGTCAGATATCTTCAATCTTTTTATTGGTCTGGAACCTGATTGACGGTATTGTCGGGGCAAATGGAGTTGCCGAGGTATCATCAACTGGGGTTGTTGTGGCATCCTTATCGTTGGTTGTCGCGGCATGCTCATTTCGGGCATGCTTATCGTTGGCTGCCGCGACATAGTCAACTGGGTTGTCGTGGCATTTCCTGGTTCAACATATGAGGCTTTACTGCTGAGTTCATCTTGTTCATTTTGTGGAGTTTTGTTTGATGAGCGAGCTTGAGCCTCCTTAAGTTGTCGGCCACTTCTAGTGGTGATTGCCTTACATTGCTCGCGGCCAGTTCCTCTTGCGACTTCAGTATCGCTGGGTAAACCTCCTTGCGGTCTAGTATTCAGGTTTTGAGCAAATTGTCCGACTTGAGTTTCCAATGATTTGATTGCCGCCTCTTGGTTTTGCAATCTCATCTCGGTCCTGTTAATAAAAGCATTAGTTCTTTTTATGAAGTTACTAATTTCAACCATATAGGATTCAGTTTTCGACATAAAAGCATTGAGAGAATTTTCTAAAAAACTAGATGTTGTCGGTTGTTGCTGCTGCAATTGTTGCCGTGGCATATTCTGCTGGAATCTTGATGCTTGTGCATTCTGATTGTTCTAGTTTAGAGCATTGTTGGGATTACTCCATGAAAAATTTGGGTGCTTCTTCCAAGCTGGATTATATGTGTTGGACATCACATTGTTGTTCCGATTGTAATTCCCCGCATAAAAGCTGGATTCTGGATTCTGCATACATTCAGAAGAATTATGGTTACCACCACATAACTCACAAAAGGAATCTACTACCTTGACCTCATGTGTGTTGTTTTGTTTCTGCATGTTCTGGACCATCTTGGTTAGAGTGGCCAATTGAGCCGAAATTGAATCTAATGATCCCAGTTCATGTATTATGGCTTGGCATCTAACTCCTCCTCTTCTAGCAGATAGGAACTGATAATCATTCTTGGCGAGCCTGTTTAGATTTGCATTGCTTCCTCCGGTGACTTATCTAGGAGTATGTCATTTGCCGAGGCATCTAGCATCATCCTTGTTGGTGTATTCACAGTGTTGTAAAATATTGTTACTTGTGTCCACACTGGGAATCCGTGTAGGGGCATTTGTGTAGAAGTTCTCTATATCGCTCCCAAGCCTCGTACATGGATTCATCATCTGCCTGCCGAAAAGAAGTAATTTTATTACGAAGCTTATCAGTCAAATTTGTAGGATTAAATCAAGCAAGGAAATCACGACAAAGATCAGTCCAAGATCCTATTGATCCGATAGGAATACTATTCAACCATGCTTTCGCCCTATCCCTCAGTGAATAGGGGAATATTCTTAGCCGTAAAACATCTGGGGTGACTCCTTATATTTTGAATGAGCTGCAAATCTCGAGGAAAGATTTAAGATGTTGTCGTGCATCTTCAGTTGTTGAGACGCCAAATTGACCAATTGTGTTGATCATATTGAACATCACCAGTTTCAACTCAAAGTGGTCGGCTTCAATTTCAGGTGTGACAACTCATGGATTAAGTCCTTCAACATCTTCCTCTAGATAGTCTCGAATAGTTCTGTCTCGTGCAAAAATCACTCCTCCTCCTGCTGGAACATCCTGATTCATATTGCCATCTTGATTAGCTATTGCTACTCTTAACCTTTGTCTGAGTCTTTGCAAGGTTTGTTCAATTTCTGGATCAAAGGGATATTCTGGTGTAATCAGTCTCGCCCTGGTCATATACCAATGCAAAACCAAAGTTTATTAACCCTTCGAATCTTAAACAAGTAATAAGTGCTCCGCAATTGTATGAGTGCACACGTCGCAAGTTATAGTATAAAAGATATCGTCTCCATATGGATTGCTGCCACTTCAAGAATTCAATCTTTTGCACAGTAAAAAGTAAAAACACAAGTAGGTGATTGTAGGAGTTTTAACTAACAACTAAACTAGAAAGCAATAAAGTAAAAGAAGATGTAATCAAAAGAAAGGGAATAGGCCAGGTTATCGTGAGTTGAGGTGTGATAGCCAATTGGATCGTCTTGGTAAAAGAGTACAAGGGCAACTCAGTTGCCGTGGCAACTTGCGCAGCTGGGTTGCCTTGGCAACTAATCGAACGGTTGCCTGGGCAACTGTTTGGGCGGCTGGGCAGCAACTTCAAGGTTCGGCAGAGCGTTCTTCAATGGTTTCTTCTTATCCCTAAGTTGAAACTCTAGCTAATTGTGCATGCCTTGACAATACATCCCTGCGTGAATCAAGGGTGAACAACAACCAATCTTGCTCTCCTCTTAGCCGTTGAAATCCTTAACTTATTCTTAAGCCGGATTAATCTTCACCAACAATAGATTGAATAAAGACCATACTCATTCGCTTCTTGAATCTAACTCTCCCAATATTAGATAAATAGATAGAATCACGAGATCCTCTCCCAATTCACTAGCAAACAAGAATAAAAACCAAGAATGAGTAAACTTTGAATTGAAAGTGCAAACTCTTATTACCTAAACAAAATCCAATTGTTTCTCACAACCATAAAACACAATAACCTTATCCAAATAGATTTAGTTCATGGCTAGGTTCAAAACAAACACAAAACAAGAGTCCCTAACATAAACCTAATCGAACAAGAAAAAAAAAGATGAAGAATGGTTGAAAGCTTCTTGCCGATTTCTCTCCTCTTTTTTGCACCTCCTTGAGGTGACGGCTTGGTCCTCAATTTATAGGGCTAGGTCAAGGTCTTTCTTGAGGAGGAAGTTAAGTTGGAATTAAATACTTTAAAAGAATATAATTCTTTATTATATTTAAATTCCTTCTAGATCTTCTATTATCTTCTTGGGATTTAATTTCTCTTTGACCTCTTCATGGAAATCAAACTCCTTTGGGATTTAACTTTGCTCCACGTCATCTTGGGTTTATCTAGTCACCAATTTCGGCTGCCATATCATCTTATCCCTTATCGACAATTGCTCTGGCAACTAGCTCGGCATCTCCTTCATGCACTGCCCTGGAAACTGCGTCGGCATCTCCTTCTTGTATTGTCCTGGCAACTGGTTCCAGCCTTGCTTTGGCAAGTGATTCTGCACACACAAAAAACTATCAGCAGCACCCTTTTTCCACAAAATTAAGCAAAATATGATATCAAGCTTAACCACCAAGGAAACAATGCAAACATGCATGAATAACTAATAATGCAACTAATATGAGCCTAAGTCTAGCAATAATATGAATAAAAAGGGTGAATAAAATAGTACTTTTAGACATTTAATAGTACTTGTATCCGAAAGGCATAATAAACCATGATTTGACCCCAAGTTTTGGACTATATAATCATCACAGTCGGTCTGCCTGATCAAATGATCAAGACAATTACCATTGAGAAGAGTTTGCAGGGCACGGAGATAGGCAAGAATAGATAATAGAGTATATAAGTGGAAGGATTCATCATTCTTTTTCTCATTCATCCAACCATTAATTTTCCCAATCCCAGTAAAGTCTTATTCTCAGAATGGGTTCCAAAAACCAGCTGCAACAGCAATTCACATATTTGGCCTTGATAGTATTAGTGGTTGCGAATTTAGTCTGTGAAGGTGGAGCCACCTCCCTCACAAGTATTGCAGATGCATCAATGTACGAGAGGCATCGACAATGGATGTCCCAATTTGGATGAGTTTACAGTGACAACAATGAAAGGCACAAGCATTTCAACATTTTCAAACAAAACGTGGTACTCACTGACTCTTTCAACAACACCAATAACAAACCTTACAGCCTTGCTGTCAATCAGTTCGCAGATCTAACAAACCAAGAGTTCACTGCATCTCGGAAAGGGTTCAAGGGTCACATGTGTTCCAATAAGGCTAATACTTTCATATACGAAAACGTCACCACATTGCCTTCTACTGTGGATTGGAGAAAGAAAGGAGCTGTTACCCCTATCAAGGACCAAGGCCAATGAGGTCAGCTCTAATCTCTTATACTCTTGAAATACATTATTATTCAGCTTCTTAAACTTTTTCTTCAGTGAATGTTCTAATTCTGAAACTATCAATCACAGGATGCTGTTGGGCGTTTTCAGCTGTGGCAGCCATGGAAGGGGTTACCAAGCTAACAACTGGTACGTTGATTTCCTTGTCTGAGCAAGAACTGGTCGACTGCGACACCAAAGGTGAGGATCAAGGCTGCCAAGGTGGTTTAATGGATGATGCCTTCCAATTCATCCAGAAGAACAAAGGCCTAACAACCGAATCCAACTACCCCTACACGGAAGTTGATGGCACATGCAATGCCAAGGAGGAAGCCAACCGTGCAGCTACCATAAATGGCTTCCAAGATGTGCCCGCCAATAGTGAAGATGCACTTCAGAAGGCAGTTGCGAACCAACCTGTTTCGGTTGCCATCGATGCCAGCGGGTTCGAGTTCCAGGTCTACTCTGGTGGTGTATTTACGGGATCCTATGGCACGCAGCTGGATCATGGAGTGACGGTTGTTGGATACGGGGAGGATGATGATGGGACTAAGTATTGGTTGGTGAAGAACTCGGGGGGCACTAGCTGGGGTGAACAAGGCTACATTAGGATGCAAAGAGATGTTGATGACAAGGAAGGTCTTTGTGGCATAGCAATGCAAGCATCCTACCCCATTGCATAAACAAAATTTACGCTCTACTATGCTCATTTCGTAAATATATCAATGTACGATATGTGAATCTACTATGAACTATGCAAACATACACTATGATGCTCTATTATATTGAACCCCAATGTCTATTTTCAATGTCTTCATTTTCTTCTTCAACTTTCAACTTTAAACGAATGACTTAATTCTACGACATAGAAGTTCCGAACATGAAAAAACAATGTTCTTATTTTTTAATAGAAATACACGAATATCTCTCTAAAACGATTATTCAGACCACCTTCAAAATTAATTCAGCGGTGAAAATGATTAACATTTGGTGCTAACTATAGGTGTCGTTTTTAAAATACCGAGAGAAAAAGGTCAATAGAGAAAAAAAATGATATTAATGGCTCAAATCTGGTGAAAAAAAGAACATGTGAGGTAAAAGTCCAAACATATTTAAAAGAAAAAGACAATACAAAAAGAAAATAAGAGATTCATGGGCTAATGATAACTTAGATTTTTCTAGTGATATTATCTTATTTTACAAGTATTTTTTATCCATTACGAAAGACTCAACTGAACCAGTCCACCTATGACAATAATTTCTTTTCGATTGATACTGTGGATCATTCACCTTTTAAAATTTTAAATTCGAGAACGAATCTTTTTAGGAGTGGGGGGAATGATAAGAGCGTAGGAGGGGTAAAATTAATCATTTTGGACAAGAATTTGAAGCTGTTTTAGGAGGCTATAATATCAGTTGACTTGCGACGACTTTTCGGATCAGATCCAAGTGTTTTTAATAAGGATAATTTTATTTAGTTATTTGAGCTTTGTTTTATTTTTAAAATTACGATAATTTTATTATCTCTTAATTAGGATAATATTATCAATTTTAGTTGAGATAATATTCATATCTCTTCTAATTATGATATTATTATATTTTAATTTATCTAGTTAGTCTTGTAGATTAAATTAAATTACTTTTCTTTGTAATTTAGGGTTTTACTGGCCTATAAACAGGCTCATCTCCTTTTTTTAAAAAACATGCAGTTCAATTCAACTCAATTCAATACAATTATTTATTATAAAGTTCTATGTGAGAGTTTTTTTTTCATTTTTTTCAAGATTTTCATCTTGTTCTTGTTTCGGAGTGCGAGTGTCCAATTGCGCAACAACGAGTATTTGACATTTTTCTCCATCATATAGGTTGCTAAGGACAAGATCCTTAGAGGGGTAGGTGTTACCAATTTCAGACACACGTTTTTCTAAGACAGGATCAAAGAAGAGGGCGTCGTCAAATCTTATTTACTTTCATTGTTCTTTTATTTTTTATTAAGCTTTCTTTTAATTTCGCGCCTTTTTTATTAAGTCATTTGGGAAATATAAATTTTAACCCTTGCTTTCTTTTCCAGATATATATTAAATGGATTAATTGATCCAAGCTTCTGCATCCCCTATCACATTGTCTCGTAGGTTTTTTGCACAGAAAAAAAAGATTTTAGTTAAGAGGGGAATCATAAACTCCCTAAATCTACGTTGTGTGCCTCATTAAAAACCTCCATAATCCTAATTGGAGGAAAAGAGTGCAACACAAATAGAAAGAAAACCAAGAACAAAGCCAACACGCCACAAAACATACAAATATACCATACCCTTCACATCACACAAAATATAATATGATATTACCAATACTATTCTTACATGTTTTTAATTTTGTTTACAAAATAATGGCTTTAGATTACTTTTTATATTATGTGAATTCTGGATTTCATTGGATTTATTCATGTTTATCATGAGCTTATTTTTGAATTATTTGGCAGCATTACAATGTTGATTTGGTAAAAAATATTGGACTTTTTATGGAATTTATTTCCTATTGTCTTGTTTTATGAACACAATTATTTTACTGGAGGTGATCAATAGCATTCGAATTTTGTCCAGAGTGTCTAGGTCAGTTGTAGGTGTTACAAATCCCTTGTCGATGTGCTCTTCGTGCACAAAAGGAGTCCACTAAATTTTAAGCAGAAACAACTGAACTCTGAGATTTGTAAGCTCAGTGACACATTTCTACCCTATTATACTTCATGGAGGTTGGTAAGGTTGATGAACCATATGGAAGAACACCAAGTCCAAGACCATTGTGGGAAACGTCAATAGGTTCAAGTTTGGGAAAACTAGAGCGTTTAACCATGTTGGTGAACATGTTAGTCGAGAGTTTCAGCACCCAAACCGACGAAAATTAGCCAAAGTTATCTATTATTGTTTGCCAAAGTTACCGATTAGGACGAACTGAAAAGATTTTTAAATTTTTTTGAAACAATACTTTCTAATGAATAGGCGTGAGCGAGTTGACCATGTAGAAAATAGTTCAAGATGCTTTTTGGTGTTCATGGGGAATTTGTCTTCCAAAGATCATTGGAGATATATGAAGAATTTATTTCGAAGGTTTGTTCAGGTACTGGATGTTTTCATCCCTCAGAATACTGATTCATCTGGAGCCAAATTTGGCCTTGTTCAATTCCTTTTGTTGCGTGAAGTTGAGACAGCTGTGGTAATGTTTGGTGGAGCTTGGTTGGTTGATCGACGTATCCACGTTAATATTGCCAAGTTCGATAGTCGATCAAGCTATTGGATAAAGGTTAGACCGATGATACAGACAAGGAGTTTTAGTCAGGAGTTCAAGCACAAGGAAGTAAAAAAGGATGAAGGTGAGTGCAGTATGCAGCAGTTGAAATCTAAAAGGAGGATTTTGGGTCATATGGAAGATGAGGCTCTATGAAAAATGAGAAAATGTTTGGTGTGGGTGAAGGCTACTGTTTGTAGTATATAAAGTATTAACAAGAGGTTATCAACTTGGGGACTTAGAGAGGTTAAAGTTCAAAGAATGGGGGGATTCCTCATTTCCATTGAGGATGAGGATCTATTCTTGATGCTTGAAGATCTGCATTGGTCGTATCTCAAAGAAATCTTTGTCCAGGTAGAGCTGTGGTCTGAATCTCTAAACCAACCGGATAGAGCTACTTGGTTGAAAGTTTCTGGTTTACCACTTTATTGCTGCAGTCACATAACCTTCAAAAGATTAGCTGAGATATGGGGTTCCTTTGAATTTCTTGGAGAAAGTGCATTATGCTCTTAAGGATTGTGAGAAATCGACTGTGATGGTGGTTACAAATCATGTGGGAAAAATTAGTGAGGTGGTGGAAGTAGAAGTTGGTGGTATGGTTTTTGAAGTCTATGTTGTGGAGATTGGTTTCTTTGGTATGTACATTTCCCCGATAGAGGGGTGGCAAAGGTTTATTATAAAATTGGTTCAGAGTCGTTGGATGGTGATGCTCAATCAGAATCATCGTCTATGACCACGTTGAAGGGGCGGAAAAGGTAGACTATAAAATAGGTTAAGCGTTGCAGGGTAGAGGCTTTCAGCCAAAATCACCGTCGGATACTTCTATGTCAATGTTGTCGGTGAATAATACTCGAGGCAAACTCTCAGTGGAGGAAGAAGCATTAAATGCTATGTGTATTGGGAACGATTTCTATGAAAAAGTATTATTGGAATGGGAAATGTTTCTGATTAGAGACTTCGTGGGCGGCGGTTTGATTGCTTCAATCCAGAATGCCCCTAACTTTTCCATTATAGGAATACATAATAATGATTATAGTGGGGTGGATGAAAGATTGGTCAATAGTAAACCCTTATGGGCTGGGATTCTGGATAAAAGAAATAATGGTTAATCAGGTTTAGCTTCTGAGGCGGTCAAAGAAAGGTTTCATAAGGATGACGGTTTAAAAATAACTATCGTCGGTGAAAAGATTTTATTTCCCAACACACCATGACTTCGAAGGGTAGACCATAAAACACCGAGAGAAAGGGCCTCCAGGCTCCAACTAACAACCAAAAAGGTCTTCAAAAGAAAGTGAAAATGAGGGTGAGAAAAGAGTGGTCCAGGAAAAAGGAGGAAGAGTCGTCGAAAAAAGTCCATTGATGCCCGACGATGTCGAGATCATCAGAAAGAAGATTCCTAAAAATGAGAAAAAAGCGAGTGGAAAAAAATTTGAGATCAAAATTTATACTCCATACTTTGTTTCTATTAACAATAAGATTTTTTTTAAAGCATTATAAATATGACCAAACACAACAGCTTAGAGTCCAAAATGGTGGACCGTGGCGACAACAGAGGAATAGTCACCTTCTTGGTCAACAATCTATCTACAAAATTCATTAGAGCGGATTAAGGCAAACCTTTGGAAGAGATGGAGATCTAGTAGATTCCTTTATCGTGAAGAAAAGGGACAAGGCAGGGAGAAGATTTGGATTTGTTAGATTAGCAAACAGGAAGGATGCAAACAGAGCTATGGAACGGCTTGATGGATTCTGATTGTATGGCTTTCGTTTCTCGGTGACAATTGCTAGATTTAATGGGATAAATTCATATTGGATAAAAGAGTGGAATAACAGTAATTAATCAGGAGAGAAAAAGAGAAATTCTAGAACTGATGCACTAATACCTAAACCGACAGAGGAACAAAGAGATAAAGATCGATGTAGAAAAAATCAACATGAATATTCAGAGGAGCAAGGCGAGAGAAGAAATAGGTTCAATCAAAGCTTTAAAAGAATTTTGGGGTACGTGGAAGAGGAATCACTTTGGAGACTGAGCAAATGCTTAATAGGGACAATGGCTGTGTTCGTCTGAATCAGTAAAAAGAAGGTTACAAAGTTGGGGTTTTGGAGAAACATTAGTGAAAATGCAACGTAATTCTTTGCATAGAAAAATGGACAGAATCTTATAGATTGCCAAAAAGAGTAACATAGGTGGAAGTACAAGGGATTCCTTTACATTGTTGGAATCACGAAACTTTTAAGCGTATTGCTGGCATCTGGGGATCTCTAGTGGCCTTGGGGGAAAATGCAACTTAATTCTTTGGCTGTGATAAAATGACCTTGTTGATCTCCCTCCACCAGCCAAATCCAGAGAATTGAAGAGGTGATTGAACTTGAGGTAGGGAGAGAGATATTCCTAACCAGAGTTACAGAAATAGGCTTCAAGGTAGAGTTGACTGAGAAGAGGAAAGAAATATCGGCGGAAAAACCAACTATCACGATAGATTCGAAAGAGAGTGGATCCTCATCAAAATCGACTGCAAATTTCGAAGAAAGGAGGAAGATTATCCAAGTTAATAAATTAGAGATGGTATTTCTTCGAGAAACGAAAAAGGAAAAGTTTAGTGAAAATGAGATTGGGAGTCTATGGTACGATGATGAATTTGATTATAAATTTTTTGAGGCATCGGGAAGATCAGGGGGATTATTAATAATTTGGGACAGAAACAAATTTGAAGTAGAGAATATTCTAACGACATCCATGTATATCTAATCTCAGGAAAATAGTTTGTTGAAAATGCTTGCTTCACTTGTATAAATGTTTATGCACCTTATGATAAACTAGAAAAACAAAATCTATGGGATGAAATTGTGGCATTGAGAACAGAATGGCAACACCCATGGATTATGGGAGGAGATTTCAACGCAATCAGATCCAGAAATGAAATAAAAGGGTGTGGTATTCGATATCCAAGAATTGAAGACTTCAACGACTTCATTGAGAAATGTAATCTCCTTGAGGTACCTCTTGTATGGGGAAATTTTACTTGGATTGGCCCAGGTAAAAAACGAAATAAATTAGATAGAATCTTGGTGGAAGAATATTGTTATCTAGCAAATGATGATTTACCATTACGCGACTTGTCTCGAAAGGTTTCACATCATATTCCTCTATTACTGGCCAAAGATTAAATCAATTGGGGATCAAGGCCTTTCAACGCATTCAATGCTTGGTTCTCCAAGGATGGATGTCTAAAGGTGATAAAGGGAATGATGGGAGGCTTAAACAATTCAGGGAAGAATCTGCCAACTAAATTGAGAAAGGTGAAAGAAGCTCTCAAACAATGGAATGCTACACAAGAGAATGTCAACAGCAAGGTGCACAATTTAGAGTATCGCATCAATGATTTGAAGAAACTTAGGGATGCTCATAAACTGGATCCGAAGCAAATAAATGAATTGAGAAGGATGAAGATGGAACTGTGAGATTGCCTTAAAGTTCAAGAAGATATATGGCGCCAAAAAAGCAAGAATAAAGTGGTTAAATCAAGGAGATTTAAACACAAAATTCTTCTATAGGGCAGTAAAGATACGTGCAAAAAGAAATGTTATACATGGCTCGAATCTTGGGGAAAGAAGATCTGTGAACCCCAGTCGGCTGAAACAAAAAGGTTTTGATCACTTTCTTAAATAGTTGAGCTATAATTCTAGGAATTGGGATTTTGTTTTGAAATTAGAGTTTTTCATGCTTTCAAATGAAGAAGAGTCACTGAAGAAACCTTTCAATCTAGAGGAAATTAAAGATGTAGTTTGGAACTATGAAGACTCCAAAGCCCCAGGACTGGACGGATTTACTGCGCTATTTTTAAAAAAAATGTTGGGAATTAATGAAGGAAGATTTGGTAGAAGTGCTGGAGAAATTTTACAGTAAAGGCAGACTGCCAAACAATGTAAATTCATCTTTTATCACTTTAATTCGGAAAACAAATCATCCATAAGACATATTTGAATACAGAACAATAAGCCTGGTGAGCTCGACTTACAAAATAGTGTCGAAGGTGTTATCCAAAAGATTCAGTACGTTGAGGGGGAAGATAGTAATTGAAACTCAGTGTGCCTTCTTGAAGGGTCAACAAATCTTTGATGGAATTTTGATAGCAAATGAAGTAATCCACTCATTACAAAACGAAGACAGTAAAAGAGGAGGGGTGATTTTGAAACTCGACTTCTCAAAAGCCTATGATTGTGTAAGATAGGAATTATAATGATGGTCTTGGACAGAATTGGCTTTGGGAAGAAATGGTGTCAATGGGTGATAGATTTTTTATCAACTACAAAGGTCTCTATTTTGCTAAATGGATCCCCTACGAAGGAATTTAAAATAAGCAATGGATTGAGACAAGGGAACCCACTATCTCTCTTTCTCTTTATTCTTGTTACAAAAGCATTAAATCTACTAATCCAGAAAGCAATAGATAGGAGGTCAATTGAAGGCATTACAATTGGAGACCATCATGTGTCGATCTCACACCTCCAATTTGCGGACGACACAATTCTATTCTTGAGAACTGATTAAGATCAATTGAGGAACATCAAATGCATCCTAAAATGCTTTGAGGTGTGCTCGGGTCTAAGTATAAATTTCAAGAAATCATGCTTGACGGGTATCAATGTAGATGAAGATTGCTAGGATTCCTCAGCAAACCTTTGTGGTTGTAAAAAGGTAAACTCCCATTTAGTTACTTGGGAATACCATTGGGAGCAGATCCGAGAAGAATAGAAACATAGGATCCGGTGGTCGACAAAGTCAGAAACAAGATTGCTGGGTGGAAATGTAGATCCCTGACTTTTACTTGAAGAGTTACTTTTATTAACTCAGTGTTATCTGCGATGCCTTTATACTGCATGTCTATTTTCCAAGCTCCAAAATCTGTTCTATTATACATAGATAAAATAAGAAGAAGGTTTTTATGGGGAAATTGGTCTGGAGCGAAGAATATAGCCAAGGTGAACTGGGGACGAGTATCCCTACCAAAAAGAATAGGAGGAGCAGGGGTGGTGAACATCGCGGCTAAGAACAAGGCATTGCTAGCCAAATGGAGATGGGGATTCATTTTGGAGAAATATGCCGTGTGGAGAAAGATAGTTTGCACAAAATATGGGGAAACAATCCACAAAATGATTCCCTTCCAAGGCAGATCAAAAAGTGATTCAACAGTATGGAGATGTATCATAAATAACCTGTTTGATGATGAAGTGGTGAAACGGATGGATCACTTGGCTTTCAGATGGAAGTTGGGACATGGTAAATCAGCGTTATTTTTGAAAAATCATTGGTGTGGTGAGAAGCCACTATGTCGAGTATTTCCAAGGCTGTATAGACTTGTTGTTCGAAAAGGAATTGCGGTAGCTTCAACTATTCTCAACAACCTAAATGAGATTTACTAGACAACTATGTTTTCAAAACCCCTACTGGACAGAGAATAGAGATTAAAGGCTGCTGTAAAAGAAATTATTGAAGGGGAGCAGATAAGGTGTGATAGACCAGATAGGATATTTTGGGTTCATGACAATGCATAAAATTTTTCAGTTGACAAACTGACGGATCTGATGGTGAACGCAAACTTTGAAGACCCTGCATTTGATGTTGACAAAATTTGGAAAATGAAGGTTCCACCAATAGTTAGAAATTTCCTTTGGTTATTAAAAATCGATAGGATACCTACAAAAGATTTTCTAAGAGCAAGAGGGGTGAAACTCGATGATGACTCGATTGGCTATCCTTGGTGTGAGTTAGGGGTGAAAAGTGCGAACCACTTACTGTTGGAATGCAGGTTTGCAGGTTGCTTCTAGAGGAAATTTTGCGATTGGTGGTCAATTAGTTGGCCGAACCTGCTGTGCCTGGACGAATTCTTTTCTTTCTGTTTTAGTGTAGATTGGACAGTAAAAGCAAGAACATTATGGCTTATTTCGATAGATTTAGCGATGTAGAGTCTTTGGTTGGCAAGAAACGAAAAGATCTTCAAAGGAAAAGCAATCCTATCGAAGGATCTCCTATTTTTTACAAAAATGAGAGCATACATATGGATCAAATCCGTAAATGAAGAAATTTTTCTCAATGAAGAGGACTGGTGGAACAATCCTACTGGGTGCATCAAAGTCAAAGACATTTCATATTGGATTTCTCCGTAGGAAGGTGAAGTTAAATTCAATTTTGACGGTGCATACAAAGATCCAATAGCAGGGTGAGGAGGCATTTTGAGAACGAATGTAGGAGACATTAGACCCATGTTTTTTGGACCTGTTAATTTGGTAAGTTCTGACTTTGCAAAACTAGTGGCAATCAAGAATGCTTTGTCAATTTTTGTTGAAGCAGGTTGGCTGGGGAAAGCATACCTTGTGGTAGAATCATATTCACATGTCGTTCTAAACTGGATTGGGGATAGGAATATTTGACCCGGGCGCTTGTGGTCATTGTTTGCTGAGATAGACAAAGTCTGCAGCCAAATTCAACTTGTATCCTTTGTATATATTCCAAGAGTCAGAAATCGGTTAGCGAATCACCTTGCAAAAGAGGGCATGCACCATTCTGAGATCTTCAAAGCATGATGTTAATTACTAGTATTTACTAGTATTGTCTTGTATTGCGATTTAAAGTTACAGACGAGGTTTGTTGTGCAATGGGGGGTGATGAGAGTATGATCTGTTTTGATTTTTGTATTACTCAAGGACCAATCCTTGTGTACTTTTTTCCTCTATTTAAGCTTAGTGAGATTTTAACGAGGCATTCGACTTAGGCAAATATTAATAAAAATGATATTACTAAGCAAAAAAAAAAAATAAGGATGACAGTTTGGATCAGGATATGGGATTCTTCCCTGAACTTAATACTAGGAGCAGAAAATCTAGAGACAAGAAGTACAGTTCCTTATTGGATTTTCAAGACAGGGCCTTGTCAGAGGTTGAAAGGCAGAAGCGGGATCGGGTGATCAAAAGAAATAAACAGAAAAAGGACCATACAAGCTCGGAGCTTTCTAGGAGATCTCTCTCTGATGCGGATCTTGTGTCTAGGTGGGATTTGTTGACAAGATATGCTCGAAAAATGTTAGAGTATTGAAAGAGTTTAGAAATAGAAATAGAGGGAGACAAAGAAGAAGTGGTAAAGGAACTAGCCCTCTTGGAGGATAATTAATTAAGTGAAAATTGGAGTGGGTAATTCAGGAAGATGACGGTAAGTAGGGAGGTTTGCGTCTTCATATTTAGGATCCATGTGATGTTTGGTTCAAAATAAGTGAATTCATTATTCTAAAAGTGTTTGGAGCCTAGGTTTTGGGTTGCCGGAGGCATTTTTTTAACAAGATAAGATTTAAAATGCTTCGATCGGTGCCAGAACATGTGCTTGCCTTCTTTTTCTTTATCAAAGAGTATGATTTTATTAGCGGAAAATATACAAAAAAATACTAAGTAAGCCTCATTAAAAAACCCCTAAACCTAGTCGGAAGAAAAGAGTACTCAACAAGGTATAGAACGAAGGCCGAACCAGACACCGAAAGGACCACACACAATAGTAAAAAACAAAGCAACAACAAACTGTAACAACAAGCTAGTGGGCAAATGGAAACCATAACGCACGCCCAACGCCATTTTTTCCTAAAGCCATAGCCAAGAAATTAGCTTCACGAAAGACATGATGAAACACAACCAAATCAAGAATGCCACAAACTTTATCAAATAGCCGTAACCACTGCCATAGCCTCTATGGCCGACAATGCCAATAAAGCACCCATGATATAGCAACCTGGGAGTTGGACTCTATAATGATAGGAAAATCTTGACACTATTTAGATCATAGAAGAAGGGACGAGGCATGGGAGATCGCTTGCACCTCCGCAACATTGGAGTCCAAAATTCTAAGAGGACCGGAGAACAAGGCTAAGATACAACCCGAGTCATCTTGGAGCACACCCCCACAACCCGCAGGCCCCGACTCTCTATTAGTTGATCCGTCCACATTAAATTTTAGAACGCCTGTCGCTTGTGCCACCCAAGAAACACCAAGTCGCTAAGAGACTGATGAGCATACCCCCTTCCACAGTCTATCCCACCATAATTATTCCAACATATCCGGTGAAACACTCGCTTTCACCCAAAAAAGAAATCTTAATCGGACAAGAGAAAAATGTTCTCAATTGAGCAACTCTTGTTATTAAAAAATAAGTCATTCCGAGCAAGCCATAAGGTTCAAAGTGTCGCCGAGCAACTCGCCAACCAACGTTGGCACACCTCCCCCAAAAATATACACAAAACACACTAATGAAGGAAATCATCTAAGCTAAGAGGGAGTGCAAAAGCAAGATGCCATCATTGCAATAATAAGCTGTAGCGATGTCTTTTTCTTTTTATCGCTAAAAAGCGTGGTTTTTCAAAGGTATTTGAAAGGTGTTTGTGACTCTTTTGGATATAAAATATTTATTCCGTGGGGTTTTAAAAGAAACCGCATTTAAAAAATGGAGTCGCCACCGGCCACTTAGGTAGGCCGGACACCATAAAACCAGAGATTCAAAAAGATTGGGTTCGGGAGTCGGTTACGGATGGGGAAGGATAAGTACCCCCACACCGCCCAAAATTTGTACTTTAATAATTACCGCTTTATTAATATTGAATTTTCCGGATTAGAGTGACGATTATTTTAAAATTTGGTCATAATTGCGAATAAATTTTAAGGGCCCCGTTATCCGAGAATAAACGCCCAACCACTATCACTACGCCTGATACTGGCCCCGTTTACGCTCGGATAAAAGGGCACCGCATTAACAATTTATATATCATATGCATTCTTAGTGGCAAAAATATAAAACATGGCAAAATATTTAAATGCAATAAATATTGACATAACAGAATACTAATCTAACATAAATAATATACTAGACTAAAACATGCATATACTTATTAATCTAAATAATAGATAAAAAACAACTTTAACAAGTCAGAATAACAAGGCAGGAATAGGTACGTATAGACGAACAAATATTTCAAAAAGACATGCATACTAGTAATAAAACATATTTCAACATATATGGGACAACATATCGTACAAAAAGGGTAAATACACTAACATGTAACCCTAAAAAACAAGAAAACATACACACCTATAAAAATACAAAATATGCCATGTACGAATCAACTAAAATATAACATGCTTAATATGAATAACCGGATAAAAAGACACATGACTATTATAATCTTAATACACATATACATGTAAACATAAAATACGAGGCATATACGAGGGACATAAAATAAAACAATAGAATACATCAACTTATACGATTATAATACGAACATGAGTATTTACAAATAAACAGGACTGAAATGAAAGAAAAATAAAAGCCAGTGGCAGAAATTAAAGAACAATAATATGTAATTTAGGGACGAAAATGCGAAACAAACAGAACCTAAAAGGATCAAAACTGTAATTAGACCAAGGGGCAGACCCAAAATGAAAAGTTCAAAAATGCGGGATGGCTAAAGGCGTAATTTTACCATTTAAAAACTGATTCAGTGTAATTTAGGGACTAGATTGTAAGCTTTTGAAATATCAGGGGGACTGGGATTGTAATTATACCATGCGGCAAGACAAAAACGAAAATATTGAAAACGCGGGGGGGATTAAGTGTGTGATTTACCCATTTCAAAAAATAATAATAACTATAAAAAGCCTATTTTTAGACCGAAACCCATTTCCCCTTCTTTGTTTCATTTTCAGTTTTCATAACCCAAACTGTTCTTTATTTTCTCTCAAATATCCCCATGAAACCCAGAATCCGGTGGCCGGCCGCCATGTTCTCCGCCGCCGGCCGCCGCTAACCGGCGCCGGCGAGCCTAAAAAATCTACCAAAATAACCCCCGTCTCATCCTCGACATGAATCCGAGGTTGGATTCAGAGGATACGCCTATATTTGCCCTAGATCTAGAAAATACGAAGCGAAAAAAACTATTTTTTTAAACCAAAACGAAATTACAAGGGGTCTTCCCCTCCCTTCAGTTCACCATATCCGGCTTGGAGAAGCCGAAAGGCTTATCACTGAGGAATAGAAACCCACAGACGGCGACGGTAAGACCACTTCTCTTTTTTTTATTTATCCCTTTGTATATGCATGCTAAAAAAACAAATAAAAAAGGAAATAAGTGTTTACCACTGGACTGACTTTCGATTATAACTTGAATGGTTACAACTTTCAGTTTTTGTGTTATAAGATCTCTGTTACCACTCTCTGTTTTTTTTTGTTACCACCCCTCTGTTACAACTCTCCCTTGTTACAAAAAATACCCGTTTCATATATATGCTTCTTTGTTTTGTACAAGTTGCATCTTGCTTTTTCAGATCTGGACTGACAACTTGTTGCTTGTTGTATTTGGCATGTTCTGAGCACGGTGGTTGAATATCGGCATGGTGGTGGTATGGGTGTTCTGCCAGCAGCCAGACGCGTTCTCGGCCGTTAGATCAGATCTGATCTAACGGTTGAGATGGCTTGAAGGACGAACGGCCTGGATGAAGCCTCGATTTGGTAAGACGGCTCCAGATCTTACCACGTTGAGCTCCGCAGTCGATGAGTCAGAACGCGTGGGGCTCACGCGCGCGTGGGATATCAAAGCGTCCGCGCGTGGACCACACGCGCGCGTGGCACTCGAACGGTCCATACGTGTGGAACACGCGGCTGGCAGATATTTTTGACTTCTTGGTTGGATCGTGGCCGTTGGATCAGATCTTGATCCAACGGCCCACAGTCACCTGCACACACAGTTGTAATTAGATAGGGTTTGGGTTTGGGCCTTGTAATGATATTTGGACTTGGACTGTAATTTTTATTTGGGTTTAATATATTTAATTTTTTGGATTTCATTTTATATCAGCCCATTAATAGTATTATAATTAGTATTATAATAGCAATACACATACATACGCAAACGTATACTTATATTATACAAACATTAATTAATATAACATTCTAGCATACGTACGTATAATCATACACATAATTGACTTAACATCTATACACATTAAACAAATACACTCGTACTAAATAGATACGTACGCGACATACATACACCATTAATACGTATACATACATAGCTTATAATATACATGCACACCATACCTTATATATATTAGTAATACTCATGCAAACAATAAACATATAATATAATAAATATAAATGCAACACTAATATGTATTTACAGGTAAAAAATGAGTGATTACAGTTGCCCCTCTTTGCTTGTTCTCATGGAATAGGAAACAAAGCAAAGATTCATAAGCACTCATTTTTATCAGACTTCCCTGTTTGTAGCTTTGGAAAAATGTGTTCTTTTGGACATCTCCGCTCTTCCTTGGCTGAATCTTCAGGCTCGTAAGTTCTTCCTATATAGAGATTCGTCACCTTCCGATCTTGGAGCTACAGGCTCTTCCTATATAGAACCCTTCGCTCTGAAGCCTCGAGTTATGAGTCCCTCCTATATAGAACTTTTCACTTCGAGACAGTAAAGCTTGGAGTCCTTCCTATATAGAACTCTTCGCCTTCAACGCTGGTTTCTCCTATATAAAACCTTTTGCGCCGCTGATGGATTCTTCCGACTGGGAGTTCCTCCTATATAGAACTGCTAGTCTTCAAACCCTGGAGCCGTCAGTCCTTCCTATATAGAACTTTTGGCGTCTGAAATCTCAGAGCTACATGTTCTTCCTATATATAACCTTTCACTCTAAGACAATGAAGCTCGAAGCCTTTCCTATATAAGACTCTTCGCTTTCGACACAACAGGTTTCCTATATAACCCTGTGTCATAGGTGAATTCCTTTGACTAGGAGTTCTTCCTATATAGAACTGCGAGTCTTCACCTTGGAGCCGTCGGTCCTTCCTATATAGAACTTTTCGGCGTCTTGAAATCTTGGAGTTACGGATTCTTCCTATATAGAATCTTTCACTCTAAGACATTGAAGCTCGGAGCCCTTCCTATATAGAACTCTTCGCTTTCGACACAGCAGGATTTCCTATATAATCTTGCGTGTCATGGGTGAATTCCTTCGACTGGGAGTCCTTCCTATATAGAACTGCTAGTCTTCACCCTAGAGCTGTCAGTCCTTCCTATATAGAACTTTCAGCTTCTGAAGCCTCGGAGCAGAGGATTCTTCCTATATAGAACCTCTTTCTGGAGCTTGAAACATGTGCCTTTTGTATGTAAAAACATTGTCTTCTCATTCGGGATTAACACCGCGATGGCCATCGATGTCTCTTTGAATCTGCAGATACCTGTCTGAGATGAAAACAAAATGTTATGACAAATGAATTGACATGCTCCTAATCCTAGTGATGTCTGACTATTCATGATGCATGAGTGTCAATATCTTGGTGGGCTTGTTTTGGTCCTTATTTGATCTTGATGTTCGCTTTCTCCTTTCTTACGGGCATCGATACCCCGCTTCACTGTCAGGTTCAACCATCTCAACCTTTCTTTTTCTCCAATTACGACTTGGAATTCTAAAGTGCCCTTTCGGGTTTTCACTTTAGAGAGAGTTTTTTTTTAGGGGTGCCCTTCTGGGTTTTCACCCAAGAGATCTCTTTTGTTATCTCGTATGCCTTCCTTGAATAGATAGGACGTGTGCCATTGGTCATCCTACCTGGTTGTTTGAAGCTTCCCGCCTTCCCTAGCCATTATGTAGGGAACTAGAGGACGGAGTTAACATCGTTTTCTTTGATCACCTGCATTTTCAAGGTTAAATCACAAGTAAGGCTCGAAATCTCTTGTTTCATTATAAGCCTATGTTAACTTATTTGACTGAAATTGACAAGAAGGCCAGGAATGGATGCTCAAAAACACGGTTTTATTACGATTAAGGGCTTGGGATATCTTAAAAAGAAAGGTATGACACACATGAGTTAAGTATGAAAATACAAGATCCCTCATTATCTTCGATATGAATGATACATGATCCTGTCAACCGGTGTAGAATTTTTTTGCCTGAAGCCTCCTCTTCATGATGTTCATGGGGATACCCTTCTCTTCGGATATTCAACTTTTCAATTTACCCAAGCTGCCCTTTGCGGGTTTTCAACTCGAGTCCTTCCTTTGCTTCAAGACGCCCGGTTTCGGGTTTTCGCCCTAAGCTCTCCATTTTTGTTCTATTTTTTTATTTTTCATCATCATTTTTTTTAAATAGTACTTCTTGACGGCATCAGAATTTACAGGATTTTTCAGCTCGTCCCCATCCATTTCTGTTAGGATCAGGGCTCCTCCCGAGAAGGCCTTTTTACGACGTCACGGTCCTTCCCTGATTGGGCATCCATTTTCCTCGAGAATCTTTTCGGATAGGGAGGATTTTCTTGAGCACCAGATCCCCTTCTTTGAATTCTCTCGGGCGCATCTTTTTGTTGTATGCCTGCACCATCCGCTTTTGGTACATTTGACCATGACAAATGGCCTTTAGTCTTTTTTCGTCAATGAGATTTAGCTGGTCGAGTCTGGCCTGCACCCATTCAGCTTCTTCCAATTTTACTTTGTTTAAGACCCGGAGAGACGGGATCTCTACCTCAATTGGGAGTACTGCTTCGGTACCATACACTAAGGAGTAGGGTGTTGCCCCTGTTGATGTGCGAATGGATGTCCTATAGGCGAAAAGGGCAAAAGGCAACTTCTCATGCCAATCCCTGTAGGTATCCGTAGTCTTCGCTATGATCTTCTTTATGTTCTTGTTTGCTGCTTCCACTGCTCCATTCATTTTAGGATGATAGACTGTGGAATTATGGTGTGTTATCTTGAATTGAGTGCACACGTCCGTCATCATTTTGTTATTCAGATTAGGCGTTTGTCGGTGATGATCCTTTTCGCAATCCGTATCGACAAATAATTTCCTTCTTTAAGAACTTACAAACTGTAGTCTGGTGATATTGGCGTAAGACGCTGCCTCTACCCATTTAGTGAAGTAGTCTATGGCGACCAAAATGAAACGGTGTCCATTGGAAGCTTTCGGATGAATCGCCCGATGACGTCCATGCCCCACGCTACGAAAGGCCACGGAGAATTCATGGTGTGTAAAGGCGATGGGGTGCGTGAATTTTGTCAGCGTAGATTTGGCATTTGTGATTTCTGGCGTAATCGATGCAATCTCCCTCCATGGTCAACCGAAATAACCGTATCTCATAATTTTTCGGGCTATAGACAGCCCGTTGGCGTGCGTTCCACGCAGAGCCCGTCATGTACTTCGGCTAAGATTTCCTTCGCCTCCGGGCATCCACACATCTCAGCAATGTTTGATCATGACTTCTCCTATATAGGATCTCTCCATCTAGGACATATTTTGTTGCCATTTTTCTGAGTGTTTTTCTGTCATTGTCGTTTGCCCCTTCTGGATACTTTCGAAGCTTGACATATTGCAAGATGTCATAGTACCATGGGTTTCCGTCAATCTCTTCCTGTACATTACAACAATGAGCAGGCTTTTCAAACGTCTACATCTCAATGGGCTTCATTTCTGCCCCGGTGTTTGTTTTAAACATGGATGCCAAGGTTGCCAATGCATCTGCCATCTGATTTTCTTCTTGGGGCAGGTAATTGAAGCTGACCTTTTCGAACTCTTTGGTGAGCTCTTGGATCAATTCGTGATATTTGACCAACTTCAGGTCCCTGGTTTCCCATTCCCCGGGCAATTGGTAAATGACTAAGGACGAATCTCCGAACACTCGAAGTTCCTTAACCTTTCTCTCGATGGCTGAGTTCAGTCCCATGATGCAAGCTTCGTATTCAGCTATATTGTTTGTGCAGAAGAATTCCAATCTGCTGGTGAAAGGATAATAGACGTCCTCAGGAGAAATTAGCACTGCCCCTATCCCATGTCCGAGGGCGTTGGAGGCTCCATCGAAGTAAAGTTTCCATGACTTATCATCTGAAACCTCTTCTTCGGTTGTAATGCACATCAAGTCTTAAATGGGAAACTAAAGTTCAATGCCTCATAGTCATCCGCCACGACTAGCTAGGAAATCTGCTACGGCACTCCCCTTTACGGCTTTCCGATTAACGATACGATGTCGAATTCGGATAAGAGCATCCGCCATCGGGCCATCCTTCCCGTTAGTCTTTGGCGCTTCCATTAAGAACTTCAATGGGTCTAGCTTGGATATCAACCAGGTAGTATTGTACAGCATGTCTTGTCTAAGCCGCTTGGTAGCCCAAACTAGAGCACAACACACAACTCTCTGATCAAGGGTACCGCGTTTCGCAATCATTGAATTTCCGCTTAGGTAATAGATGGCTTGCTCCTTTTTCTTGACTCATCGTGTTGCCCCAAAGACGCATCCCATTCAATTCTCAAAGACTGTTAAGTAGAGAATTAGTGGTCGACTGTCTTCGTGCGACTAAAATTGGAGCATTTGTCGTACTTTTTGATCTTTTCTAGGGCTCTTTGACATTCTTCATCCCACACGCCAGGATTATTCTTTCTAAGAAGTCCAAGACCGGGTCGCATTGGTTGGTTAATTGGGAAATGAAACGAGAGATATAATTCAGCCTCCCCAGAAACCGCGGACTTCCTTGCGTGCGGGGTGGTGAAAGGTCTGGATGGCTTTCACTTTATCCGGATCAATCTCAATCCCTCTTTCGCTACCACGAACCCTAGGAGTTTTCCGAATAACGGCGAAGGTACACTTGGCGTGATTGAGCCTCACTTGGTACTTCCGTAGTCTTTGGAATAGTTTTCTCAAGTTTTGTAGGTGCTCTTCCTCTGTTCGGGATTTGGCAATCATATCATCCATGTATACTTCTATTTCTTTGTGCATCATGTCATGGAAAAGAGTCACCATTGCTCTTTGGTATGTTGCCCTT